>CM077451.1:22523645-22938645 GCA_039654765.1 Mylopharyngodon piceus | reverse complement strand
TCTGTGTTTTGTCGTTATACGTGAGCAGAACGATGGTGTGATTCCAGATCTGCTCACCCAGAATCTCCATGTGTTCAACCACACTGTTTAGGTGCATTTTTGTGAATGTTTTGTGTAGATTGATGACTAGAAGGAAGGCATGTGGATCAGGACACAGTTTTAAACTGTGCACAATCTCCATCTTTAAAGACTTTGCACTCTCTGCCAGAGTGAATCTCCTCCACCATCCTGGTGTCATTACCAAAGTAACTGACTTGTCCTGATTCGTTCTTTGTTTCTTCTCACTCTCGACTATCTCTTTTCCCACTATGAATTCATTCTGACCAAGAATGGTATTTGCTGCATTGCATTTGTATTCTAATTTACTACCTATTATAATGACTTTTATTTCTGGAAGAGCTGGACAATCTGCAAGAGAAAATTAAGGAATCTTTAATTATCACTTGTAGTAAAGAGCAAACATGAATTAAGATTGATCATCATATTTCAAATGTTTAGTTAAATTCATACATTGTGTATTTTTTGTGTGCATGTGGTTTGTTGTATTTATTTTTAAAGCCTTTAAAGGGATAGTTCACCCAAAAATGAAAGTTCTGTCATCATTTACTCACCCTGATGTTGTTCCAAACCTGTATGAGTTTCTTTGTTCTTCTGAACACAAAGGAAGATATTTAGAAGAATGTCAGTAACCAAACAGATCTTGCCCCCCATTGACTACCATAGTATTTATTTTTCCTACTATGGAAGTCAGTGGGGTCCATCAACTGTTTGGTTACTGACATTCTTCCAAATATCTTCCTTTGTGTTCAGAAGAACAAAGAAATTCATACAGGTTTGGAACAACTTGAGGGTGAGTAAATGGTGACAGAATTTTCATTTTTGGTGAACTAGGGATTTGCACATGGTTTGTCTTAAAGCATATTAAAAACACCACAAAGACATACACTATATTGCCAAAAGTTTTGGGACGCCTGCCTTTATGTGCACATGAACTTTAATGACATCCCAATCTTAATCTGTAGGGTTTAATATGGAGTTGGCCCACCCTTTGCAGCTATAACAGCCTCAACTCTTCTGGGAAGGCTTTCCACAAGGTTTAGGAGTGTGTTTATGGGAATTTTTGACCATTCTTCTAGAAGCGCATTTGTGAGGTCAGGCAGTGATGTTGGCGAGAAGGCCTGGCTCACAGTCTCCGCTCTAATTCATCTAATTCGTCAGGACTCTGTGCAGGCCAGTCAAGTTCCTCCACACAAAACTCGCTCATCAATGTTTTTATGGACCTTGCTTTGTGCACTGGTGCGCAGTCATGTTGGAACAGGAAGGGGCCAAAGTTGGGAGCATGAAATTGTCCAAAATGTCTTAGTACGCTGAAGCATTAAGAGTTCCTTTCACTGGAACTAAGGGGCCAAGCCCAACCCCTGAAAAACAACCCCACACCATAATCCCCCTCCACCAAACTTTACACTTGGCACAATGCAGTCAGGCAAGTACCGTTCTCCTGGCAACCGCCAAACCCAGACTTGTCCATCGGATTGCCAGACAGAGAAGTGTGATTCCTCACTCCAGAGAACACGTCTCCACTGCTCTAGAGTCCAGTGGCGGTGTGCTTTACACCACTGCATCCGACGCTTTGCATTGCACTTGGTGATGTAAGGCTTGGATGCAGCTGCTCGGCCATGGAAACCCATTCCATGAAGCTCTCTACGCACTGTTCTTGAGCTAATCTGAAGGCCACACGAAGTTTGGAGGTCTGTAGCTATTGACTCTGCAGAAAGTTGGCGACTTCTGCGCACTGTGCGCCTCAGCATGCGCTGACCCCGATCTGGGATTTTACGTGGCCTTTGTTCTTCGTGGCTGAGTTGTTGTTGTTCCCAGTTGCTTCCACTTTGTTATGATACCACTAACAGTGGACCGTGGAATATTTAGTAGTGAGGAAATTTCACGAATGGACTTATTGCACAGGTGGCAACCTATCACGGTACCACGCTTGAATTCACTGAGCTCCTGAGAGCGACCCATTCTTTCACAAATGTTTGTAGAAGCAGTCTGCATGTCTAGGTGCTTGATTTTATACACCTGTGGCCATGGAAGTGATTGGAACTCCTGAATTCAATGATTTGGAGGGGTGTCCCAATACTTTTGGCAATATAATGTATAAACAACATTAAAAACTTGATTTTGATGTTTATATTTTTTTTTTTCAGCCTTTGAATAACAATGTACGCAGTGACATCATATATAAATTGCTGTTCAGAGATATATTTATATTTTGAAGACTTTTGTGTCAGATCAACTACTGTCTAAAAGTATGATAATTATAAGATTTGTTTCAAACTTTAAAATTTTAAATGTACAAACTCACTCTCATGACGATCTGAGTCCTCTCCTGTCTCCATTGTGTCATAGACTGTTTGAAGTTCTTCTTTCTGTCTTACTTCTTCTTGTTTTCCTTAGTTTTCAGTCTTTCTCAGTTCTCTCTTTTTTTATAAAAGTAATGAATTTTTAAGCATTTTCTTTCGGTTCTTGTTTTTTCAAAGCGTCTCTGTACTGAATAACTTGATGAACTGTTTTAGCAACTAACAGCTTCCTGATGAGGACTCATAGCTCCACCCCCATGATTGTTTTGCAGATTTTATACAAGGATGTGAGAGTCACAAGCATTCTTTATTTTTTCCAAATGCTAGTGACTGTTTTGTAGGCCTTTTATTCTAAGATTTTCACTAATGACAGTTGTAAATCACGCAGCTCTGCAGTACTGTGCTGCTGCTGTAGTTTGGCGTTACTTTAAAAATGCATTTTAATAGAAAGTTGTTTTAACCAACATACCGTATGTGGTTAATTTTCTTTTGGTGATGTAGTAAACTTGGGTGTGTCTGATGACATTCCTTCATCATATTTTTGATAAACCTTCACCACATACATAAACATTGTACGCTGTGATAATTCGGTTCGAATGCAATGATACGATGTCCTACCTGACTGTCAGCACATGTATTTCCATTCCTCCACGCACCTGTTCACACAGACTTCACACGTCATCAGTGCTTTCCATGATGAGGCTTCCATGTCATGCTTTGCACTGTAATTCACTCCCAGAAACACATTTGTATATGCCATGAAGTACCAAACATGCTAGAAACACGTTAAATCATGCAACACTTGGCTTAGTAATTAGTTGTACATATGAGCATGAAAAATTGTCACGTGCAATGCTATTGTTTTCTTTATTTTTCTATTCCTGTTTTCTGTATTTGCCTCTGCAAGCCATCAGTGATCTTGATTTTGTGTGACATCCTCTGAAATGTCTTCTGAAAAGTTTGATGAGTCCCTGTAGTTTGACACAATTTCCATGTTTTCAAGCCATTTTTTAACATGGTCTTCATGCACTAGAGGAAGAAATGTAATAATTAATACAGCTTTGTATAAACATGTTGTACTGACTGACAGCAATCAAATCATTGTTTTTTTCAGGCTATACTTACTCTCAGGTGGATACAGATTTAAGCTTCCACTCTCAAACTTGTCTTGGTCTGACTTAATAGAACCCCATCCACTGTCACTCTCCTCTTTTGCACCTTCCAGAGGCGTCAGGAGATCCGTGTTCATTCTGGCCATCATCACTACTTTCTCCATCAACTCTCTGACCTGTTTCCCATCATCCTGCTCCATGTAGTTAATTACATGATACCTGTTTCCACATTTATTGATCAGCCACTGCAGATCTTCTCCTTCACTTTCAGTGTACTCTTCAATCGTAGGCGTCACTATCCAGTCGCCCCTGCCGAACACCACTATGCAGTATTTCCAGACATTTCGACCCAGGAGCTCCATGTGCTCCTTTACAGACCTTCTTTGTGCCTCAGTGAAGGCGACGCCAGACTGAAGAACCAGCAAAACTGCATGAGGTCCTGGTGGACACATCGTAACACTTGACATGATCTCCTGCGTGACTGGCTCTGAAGTCTCCTTCACAGACGCGTACGGCCACCATCCAGGAGTGTCGACCAAAATGACTGTTTATTTGTCAATCTCTCCTTCACTCTTCACACACTTTTTTGACATGTTCTTCTCTTGTTTAATTTTCAGGATGGTGTTCACCACTGAGGACTTCCCAACAATATCGCCACCCATCAAGATGATCCTTAACTCTGGGAAAGATTTCTCTGCCAGAAATAACATGAAAGTTCATGAACAGTGTTAAGCATTCAGCTGGAGTCATTTTGCCTACATAATCCCAAATTTTCTATTAATTCTACAATGTTTTTGAGCATTTTTAAACCAAAGATGCACTATACCTATTAGACGTTCTTTCAAGGTTTGCATCTTTGTTTTTGCTTCGATCTCTCTCTCCTCTGCTCGTTTCTTCACAGACCTTCTCTTTTCCTCCATATCCTCAAGCAATTTGCTGTCAGTTTTGAAGCACTCTCCTTCATGCTCTGCTACCAAGCTCTCGATCTCATGAAACAGTTTTTCCACATTTATCCCCTTGCTGTCAGTATAACTGAAAACATGAACTCTGTTCCCACACTTCTTTATTACAATATCAAGCTCTTTTCCTGCTCTCTCAATGAGCTTCATGTTATCTGCATGTCTCTGTGTTTTGTCGTTATACGTGAGCAGAACGATGGTGTGATTCCAGATCTGCTCACCCAGAATCTCCATGTGTTCAACCACACTGTTCAGGTGCATTTCTGTGAATGGTTTGTGTAGATTGATGACTAGAAGGAAGGCATGTGGATCAGGACACAGTTTTAAACTGTGCACAATCTCCATCTTTAAAGACTTTGCACTCTCTGCCAGTGTGAAGCTCCTCCACCATCCTGGTGTCATTACCAACGTAACTGACCTGTTCTGAACCGTCCTCTCTGTTTTCTCACTCTTTACTATCTCTTCTCTCACTTTACAGTCTTCCTGACCAAGGATGGTATTAGCTGCACTGCGTTTGTATTCTGCTTTACTACCTATTATAATGACCTTTATCTCTGGAAGAGCTGGACAATCTGCAAAAGAAAATGAAGGAATCTTTAAAGGGTAGGTAACACACACAGTTTCCGCCAATCTCATGTTAATCTTGAGTATAGAGTAGTATTGCATCCTTCATATCTCCGAAAAGTCTTTAGTTTTATCATATTTATAAAAGATAGATATGCTGTAGATACTCTTTCCGAAAAAAGCCGAGCTCTTGGAGGCGTGCCTGCCGTGGGCAGAGCTAAAGAGTCACGAGCACGCGCAGCTTTTGCGTAGAGATTGTCTGCAAGCTGCGACATCATTATTGTTTACATTATATGCACTGGCGCGCCGATTGCCAACAAAACATAGACATTTGATGCAGTTTTACTCACTGCCTGCGGTTCTGACTCATGTGCGGGATCTATCGCTGGGACTCAGTCTCAACCGATCTGCAAATCCAATGTCGAACTAGGACTTGTTTACAAAACATTCGTCACCGAAATTCCAGGAACAAACAAACATACACGCACAACTGCCCCGGAAAAACAAACTGCATCCACTGTTCCCTTAACGCTGGGTTCTTTGGAAAGCTGAAAAAGGTTATCTTTCCCTCACAACCAAAAACACACTTCTTTGGTGACACTGTTGAAAAATCTCTCAGCTTCTGTAACCCAAACGAAGCGCGTTGATGGGCGTGCTCTTGCTCTCGCTCTGGGTGATGTGTGCACACGCTTAGTGCCCATTAGGGGTGTAACGGTACATGTATTCATCGTGAACCATCACGGTACGGACGTCACGGTTCGGTTCATGCAGTTAGACGATGAATACAGTCAGTCATAGGCGATCCACACTCCAATCCAGAAGGGGGCGCGTGCGGTAATGCTGTTTAGCCTAATCACTTTTAACCAGCATTAACCACCAATAATCGCAATAAGCTCTGTGTTTTGTTATTTTCGATAAGAACAAAGTACCATCTTTCAAATTCTGTCCATTTTATCATGAAATTCAAACAATAAATGCCGTTTTGACGCTTTTTGATGTGGCGTGACAGTCTGACAGATCGCTGTTTAGGCGCCTCAGTTCAAACGGCAGCGCGGCGCGCGAGTGAACGTGATCATCCCTTCCTCTTCACTTCTACAGAATGAACATGAATGAACATGAAGGTATGTTGAAAGATACGGCACAACTTACTAAAATGTATCATATCTCGTGTAATCGCTCAATCAGTGTTTCAACTGCAGAAAGATGTCAGTAAAACAGTTTGTAAACAATATTTCACGTATTATTACATATACCTCAGAAAAGCCATTCAGTGTCCACAGCTTGTTAGTTAGCTAGAGAAATGAACTGTTTCGCGCACTATATTAGCCTATATATTAATTATATTTTACTTAACCTGTTAGTTAATGTAAGGCCTAAATAAATCCGTCATGAAAACAAGTTATGACAGCCACTGTGTAAATGATTATATTTCAACAACGAATTGGAGAAACAGAAGTTAATGCAAAAACTGCCTTGTCGTGTAATTTACATGTTTACAATACATACGTACATACATGTTGATGATTATATCTAAAAATAAATAGCAACTGAATTTAATAATTTGAGCTCTGTTGTTAATTGTAACCTTTATTATAGTAATGTGCAAGTAAGGGCTCCCTAATAGTTTACAGCATTAGCAGAGATAGATTTTATTCTCCTTAAGAAAATTTTAATTATAATTGAATAAATTTAAAGACAGAGATGTAGTTTGTTAGGTGAAACAGTTTAATAAAAAACAAAAGAGAAAAAAATTTGTTTCCCTCATATTGCTTATCCCTCATATTGCTTCTGTAAAGAACAGGTCATGTGATGGCTTAGCAGGTCTCTGTGTTGATAGGTCAGTCAGTCTGGTTAAGAAGACATTGCAGGATAAGCCAGCTGCCCCAGACGCACATGTACATTTGGGCTGTGCTTCTGTATGAAAACATCCTGCTTTCACAAAAGGCTGCAGAACACAAAAGGTAAGTCTAATTTACCCCCAGTTTTATAGTCATGTAATTGTAACCAACTACATGAAATCAGGTCAGGAGGCCACTGAGAAGTTGATCTCTTGATTCCCCACTTGGGTCAGGTATTGTCTGCAGAGAAAACTTTAGGGTAAATTAGGGCACATTTGTTATAAATCAAAGATGAAGTGTCATTTCTGTGCCCTCAGCAAAACCAAAGAGAATTGCAAAATTAATCACTGATTTAAAACAGTTTCCGAACAGTTTTCCTATCCCAACAGATGGGATACTCAAACAAACAGCAGTGCCAGTGTTAACACTTTTTGAGGAATAAACCTAAAGAGTAACTTAAAGCATATTAACTTACAATAGACAAAAAAATAAAAACATCACCTTTTATATAATATCATAATATGACTTTAATAGAGATTTGTGGGAGATTACCTCATTTATCTGGTAGTCAAATAGAACAGCTTTCTAAAAATAGTTGATTAGGAGACAGATTAACTAAATAGTAAGCTAATTAGTTTGTGCCAAATGGGTCTGTATTAATCCGTGTGCCATGATTTGACTTCTTATGAGTCACCAATCATTTCCTTGATTCTACTTAAAGGGATAGTTCACCCCAAAATGAAAATTCTGTCATCATTTCCTCACCCTCAAGTTGTCCCAAATCTGTATGAGTTTCTTTCTTCTGTTGAACACAAAATAAGATATTTTAAAGAATGATGGTAATCAAACCATTGATGGACCAATGGTATGCTATGGAAGTCAATGGCTACCGTCACCTTCTTCAAAATATCTTCTTTTGTGTTCAACAGTAGAAAGAAACTCATACAGGTTTGGAACAACATGAGGGTGAGTAAATGATGACAGAATATTCATTTTTGGGTGAACTATCCCTTTAATTGGACACTGTTAAAATTATTAAATTATTGTTAAAATTAATTGTTCACAATTTTACAGCTACTATGGGCTCCATGGAGGAAGAGCATACATGCCCCATGTGTCGTGACGTGTTTGGTCGAGCTCAACCCTTTCCCTGCGGCCACAGCTTCTGCCCGGCCTGTGCGCAAGAGGCCTGGAGCTCGAGTGCTGGCTGTGGCAAGCGAAGATTTGTATGCCCACAATGCCTGGAGGAGCAGGGGCTGGTTGTATGTGACTGTTGTCCGGAAGATGAGGTCCAAGCAGCAGTGAAGACCTGCCTGAGATGTGAGATCTCTCTGTGCGAGCAGCATCTGCAGCCACATCTGCAGCGCCCTGCTTACAGCACTCACCTGCTGGTGGAGCCGTTGATGGACGTATCCCGCCGCAGGTGCCCCACCCATCAGGAGGTTTTCCGACATTACTGCATGGATGATAGGGTGTATGTCTGCCCAGACTGTATTCTGGAAGGACGGCATGCTCAACACCAGGTCAAAGGGGTGAGAAAAGTGGAAGAGGAATACAAAGTAAGTTGTTAGATCTATTATATTGCTGTTTAAGATGATTTAAGTCCTGTTGTAGGATTTTTAATAAAGTCCTAGGACTGTTTACACCGGGTTTATTGTCTTCGTAAAATCAGATATCCCACCCTGCAAAAATACATTTCCGGGAGGTAGCGTGCACCCCAACAATAAAAAGAATAATATAGGTCTACTACATTATTATATTATGTTATATTTAATTATATTATATTATATTATTAATTCATTTGCATAAGCCGCATAACACGGGTTCGTTTGTGTGCCGAAAGTGATTTAGGCTAGAGTGTCACTAAGTAAGGCCCTGTTTCCACCTGGTTTTAAAGGGGTAGTTCACCCAAAAATGAAATTTCTGACATTAATTACTCACCCTCATGTCGTTCCACACCCGTAAGACCTTCGTTTATCTTCTGAACACAAATTAAGATATTTTTGATAAAATCCGATGGCTCAGTAAGGCCTCCATTGACAGCAAGATAATTAACACTTTTAAATGCCCAGAAAGCTACTAAAGACATATTTAACACAGTTCATGTGACTACAGTGGTTCAACCTTAATGTTATGAAGCGACGAGAATACTTTTTGTGCGCCAAAAAAACAAAATAACGACTTTATTCAACAATATCTAGTGATGGGCGATTTCAAAACATTGCTTCATGAAGCTTCGAAGCTTTACGAATCTTTTGTTTCGAATCAGTTGTTCAGAGCGTGTATCAAACTGCCAAAGTCACGTGATTTCAGTAAATGAGGCTTTGTTACATCAAAAGTGTTTCGAAACGTTTCGAAATTTCAATGGTCAACGAGCAGGACAGGTGGGATGTCTATAAAATTGTGTTTTTAACCCCGGGGGAAAGGGCCAGTCACACAGAACGTGATTTTGCTTTGAAAATCACTGGAATAAGAATAAACGCAGCATTGTTTTTAACTTATTTTAAAAATGTTTTTAAGAACAGCACGTCACGTATGAGGGGCTACAAAAGACGCGAGGCAGCAGTCAAAGACGTCCGTCTAGCACGTTTACATCGAAAAGCAATGTAAACATAGTGAGTGGATTGCAAAAAAAACGTGTTCTTTGTGAACGGCCCTTTACTTTTGTCATTTAGCACTGCTTTTAACCCTGTGTTATGAAACCAGGCCCCTCATAGAGTTTAGAATGTAAGAAACAGTTGTTTAGCTACAAACGAATCACAAACAGGGGTGCCATAATGGGTCTCCATCGAGTCTCCATTAGGGCCTCACGCAATCCGGTTGGTTCAAATTGCTTTTAATACTCTCTTTAGCGCCTGATTACAATTCCTACAAAATCATGTTATGATAAATGCTGTTTCAACTATGTTATAACGACCATTTCTGTCTGTAATAGTTAGCTTATGTACAAACATAACATACAGATACCAATTAGCCAATTAGATAGCTTGGTTTATCCTCGCTTTTGCACTTACCCTACATGTATGCACAATCATCTTTAATGTAATTAATGTGTTAAATTAAGTGTTAAATGTCCAAATATTTAAGTTATGAATAAAAAAATTAATGATGGTTAATTATTCGCTTAACAGGCTATTATATTACTTATTAATTAACAGTTAATCAAGTGTAAGAATTACGTTCAATTGGTTTTATTATGCACTAATTTGTTTTCTTACGCATTATAGTAAGCTATCTGTATTTTAAATGAATATCATTCGTATATACTTATATATAATCATTAACTGACAGTTTGTGGAGACTTGATTTCGAGGGAGGACCTGATTTGTCATGACACCCGCACTGAAGCAAGCTCCATAGCAGACATCTTCTGGCCAATCAAAGTGGCGTTACGTCGTGAAGGTTCGAACCTGTAGGAAGGCCGCCATTTGGGACAGGTCTAAGAATGATTTTAAAGGCCCTGGTCAAAATGTTCGGCACCATCAGACCCAGCTATGTTATGTTTGTGCAGTGACAGTGTTGCACCATAGGAATGTATAGCTAATGTGGGGTAATTTCAAGTAAACAGCATATTTTTTTGATGCCAGGTTAGGGTTATTCACTGTTTTTCTGTCATGGTTTATAGACCCCTTAAATTAACCTTGGCCACTCCATGTATAAAACTCTAGTTTTTCCACTGGTGAAACAACCTGAATACCTAGGATTAATTCTTATAACCCAATGTATAACCCAAATATTGAACATTGTGAAACATAATAAAAGACCTGTTAACCCAGGGTTCAAATTTAAAAAGCCCTTCTGTTATATTTTACAGGTCAAATTACAGAGCCTGTTCGAGAAAGCAGACGAGAAAGTAAAGCAAGGTGAAATTATGCTTCAAGAACATCAGAACGCTTGTCGCACCATCATAGTAAGTTCAAGCATATTTGGGGTCTCATTTCAAATAAATTATTCCTAACCTGAAATATAATGATTACAGGTCAGGATTTTATGCATGTGTTTATTTTAGGAGGACTCCTCTGTGAGTGACGTCTCTCAGGTGTTACAGACGGGCTCAGCCCTGCAGACTCAGGTGGGCCGACTAGTGTCGGCTGTAATAAACATCACTGAGCAGGAGAGACAGCAGGCCATGGAGAGGGTGCAGGAAGACTACAGCAGGGTGAGAGAAGATCTGAACCAAACTGAGAGCATCCACCGCTTCCTCGGCTCCCTGCTGGACGAGAGAGACCCCTTCCTGTTAATCTGGGTATGAGGACATACTTCATAATAAAGGTGATGCAGTGATGTGTAGAGAACTACTAAAACGAGGAGCCAAAGTGCCCTATTGATGTTTACATGGTTCCAGGTTAAATGCGTATAAAACCTCATTTACCATAAACTGAAACAATACTATAATATATTTTTTTATGTTTGTAGTATCAACATTCTATTCATTAAAATAAAGACGCATCAAAGTCTAATCAACTGTATGCATTTTTAAACTTTTTTAATTTTTTTACTTCCTTTACATTAAAATAATGAATACAATAAAGTAAAAGCATATTTTATTGTATCCACAAGACTTAGTTATGGCATTATATATCTCTTACTATACATTACAAAGGGTAGAACCCTTTATTTAGGGTCTTTACAGATTAATTCAAAATAAGAGACTAAAATGACAGATAAACTTTGCGATTGTTCATAGTAGTCCTGCTTTTTCACAGGCATACCAGACAGAGGATTCACAGTGAGTCTATAGATAAACTGTGATTGTTTCAGTGTGTCATAGAAATATCTTGTGATTTGTGAATGCAGTTATATGTTAGTTTGCATTTGAGCAAGTGTGTATAGCTTATATGTTTTACTGTATTAGTCGCTCTCTTCTTCCTTGCAGGATGATGGCAGATCTCAACTCCCCTCTGTTCACACCACCACAGCCCAGCATGGATAAGAAACGTATCTTAGAGAATGTGGAAAATAAATATAGAGAGTTCATAGCCGAGACCCTGCGCTGCCTAATTGAGCTCAAGAGAGATCTCTGTGCGTATTATCATTCATACAAGTCAATGATGGGTGCTGATGCTAGGAACATTTTGATTTTCTTTTTTTAAGTAATTTAAATCTTACTATTGATTTCCAGCTAACCTAATCATTATCCTAATCAATATTTTCAGCATGTTGTAACAGTTTTTGAGCATTATTGCCTTGTTCAATAGTGCCATCTAGTGGCTACATTTCTAATGGCTGTTTCTCTTTGTTATTTAGTAAGCAGCCCCTTAACCTTGGACAAAAACTCAGCCCACCCACTCCTAAATATCTCTGAAGACCTACGGTCAGTGATGAGGGTAAAAAAACGTTTGCCTGTGCCTGAGCATCCTGACCGCTTCGACCACTGGTCTCAGGTGGTCTCCTGTCAGATATTTTCTTCAGGAACCCATTATTGGGAGCTGGAGGTGGAGGGTTTCTGGGATATAGCAGTGACCTACCACAGCATTGGGAGAAAAGCAAAAGAGGGCACGGCCTTTGGCTGCAATAAGGTAGATTGTGTATTAGAACACTATTACAGGGGTTTTCTAACTTTTTGATGCCACAGACCGCCAAATATGATGATTTCCAAGGGACCCCCCTTCTTAAAATATAAATTAATATATTTTCATTCATAATAATTGAGTGTAATTTTGTAATATCATTATTTATGACCAGTGTAGCATCTAATATCAGAGGCCTAGCCCATTTAATATATTTAATCCATTATATCTTGTGCATTTCTGTATCTTGCTCAGATATCCTGGAGCCTGACACAGCAGCATGACAAGAAACTTGCTGCCTGGCATAATCGAAAGAAAACCCACCTCTCTGTAAAAATGTCAGGCAACCATTTGGCAATCACTCTGGATTATGATTCTGGCTCCATCACCTTTTCAGAAGTAGGATCGTCCTCCACCCTGCTCCCGCTGCACAATTTCAGCACCAGCTTCACCCAGCCCATCTGCCTGGGCTTTGGCCTCTACAAACCAGAGCTGAACAGCAGGGTCACCATCCTCAAGAAAATATGACTGCATTTACCTCTCGGATTTGGGTAAAGATGGGAACTGTCATTGCTGTTAAAACTTTTAATTCATAAAGAGTTATATGTTTCATGATGGATTAATGATGTTCTGGTTGAAAAGTTAGACTTAGTTTTTCATTTTCTATTATAATTAAAGTCTTAACCCAGTCTAATCTTTATCACTGGGTTTTTTCCATCATTATGTTTTCATTCAAATTTTAAAGGGATAGTTCACCCAAAAATGAAAATTATCCCATGATTTACTCACCCTCAAGCCATCCTAGGTGTATATGACTAACTTCTTTCAGACGAACACAATCCGACATATATTTAAAAATATCCTTAGTCCTCTAAGGTTTATAACGGTTGTGAATGGTAGGCCAAATTCTGAAGACAGAAAAAATGCATCCATCCATTAAAAAAAATGAATCCATACAACTCCAGAGGGTTAATAAAGGCCTTTTAAAGCGAAGGGATGCGTTTTTGTAAGAAAAATATCCATATTTAAAACTTTATAAATTCAAATAACTAGCTTCTGGCGGATGACCGTACACATACTGCACACGTCAATTTGGGCGGAAGAGCAACCTTTGACCTGACGCGATGACGCAATGACGAATGCAGAGGCACAGAGGTGAGAGCAAAACAAAACACTGGTCACGAATTAGAAGTTTAAAACGAGAAATTTTAAAGAGAAATGTCTGAGGATTTCGATATAAGAGAAGAGGAGCTTGAGTTTGTTACACAGCTCCATTTGTTTGAACCATGAGAGGCGTCTAAGCTTACGATACTCCTACAATCTACGTCATACATCGCGTCAGAGGATTACTCATTTGGCACAAGTCGACTTGCGCATTCTGCGTGCGGTCTTTCGCCAGAAGCTTTTTTGAATATATAAAGTTTTAAATATGGATATGTTTCTTACAAAAACGCATCCCTTCGCTTCAAAAGGCCTTTATTAACCCTCTGGAGTCGTATGGATTCATTTTTTTATGGATGGATGCATTTTTTCTGTCTTCAGAATTTGGCCTACCATTCACAACCATTATAAACCTTGGAGGACTAAGGATATTTTTAAATATATCTCGGATTGTGTTCGTCTGAAAGATATATACCTAGGATGGCTTGAGGGAGAGTAAATCATGGAATAATTTTCATTTTTGGGTAAACTATCCCTTTAAGGGGAAGATCCAATGCATCTTTTACATTTGACGGCTATTCAAAATGAGCAAAATATAAATCTCTAATATTTACTTTTAGTTTAGTAGATATTTTGCCAGTAGCCAATTTATTTTAAAGGTTGACTTTTAAAGACAGGGGGGCAATTTCGGAGAGGCTAGCGATAGCAAGCTACCTTTGAAGGGAGGTCCCCGTTCGAGCTATGCTGCTTGAAGACTAGGATGACGAAGATGATGCAGCACATTCTGACCTAACCTCTAGGCCTACTGGATCGATGCTTATAGAATTAGCATTTGACATTTTTTGAGAGAAGACGACGTATCTCCACTTCACTTAGGATCTTGAAGTTTGATTACTTTTTACTTTACTGCCCTCACTATGTGTAGGCATACATAGCTATGAAGCAAGCTTAACACTCCTCCAAAAAAGACTTGAGACAGAACTAAATCCAAGTGCAATTTAATGGAAGCTGCAAAAGACAACAACAGAAGCATAGATGAGCATAATTATTATACATCCATTTTCAATGATAAATAGCACAGCATACATAGCAGTAGCGTAAACAACATTACAGGGCACACAGCTTACATTTCCCTTAGTATACCAATGTTCACACAAGCTTTAAAATACATCATTGAAAGATTCTTGACAATAAATACCCAGATTACAACATGAATCCAAAAAGCTGAAGAGTACTTGACAGCCTTATATATACACATGTACACTCATCTCCAAATACAACACCATGATCTATAACAAAATTCATTTAAAAAACACTTACAGACAATGCCTTTTTCAAGAATAAATGAAGTGTGGATGGAGATTGGTATCATCTGTGTGCACTCTCAAACACCTCACACAAAATGGCTGAACAGCACATGCTCTGATTAAATATAGGCATGTCACCACTAGGGGTCGCTAAATTGCGAAACTGGAGCTGAGAACAGCATAGTGTGTTTATTAGTCATGACTAATCAATCAAAGCGGTTCAATTTTCTGTTTATTCAGCTACCGCAATATGATGTGTGTTATCTTCTTCTGCGGCAGGGCATATTTGGAGTTTCTGCACAAGAGCGCCCTCTGGCTTTCAGATGGAGAAGCATTTACTACTGATCACAGAGCCGTACAGCTCTGACAAGCTACACATGAAATAATCGCAGCCTTTGCCAAATCGCATGCGATTTAATCGCGATAAATTGTGCAGCCCTAATTTTTTAACATTATAACAAAATGTTTTTATTAAAAAATTGCCTACCCTACTTTTAAATGCATAACATGGACTGTAGGCCTTTTACTTCACAGTCACTTGTGAAGGCTTTGTGATTGTTTTGGAATTGTGTTCATTGTTGTGGTGCCATCAGCCAATCAGCACTGTCAGATTTCATTTACAGTTCATATGATTGGCTGAAAAGGTTCTGTGCTCCCATGAGCAAAGTTGACAGATGTTAAATCCTGTACTTCCAAGTTGTCCTGTGCCAGCTGATAAACTGCCATTGACATGAAAGGGAATGCTAACCTCTTAGCTTTCTCCTGGTATTATCCGCTTGTTAAGTTGTGACATAAGGAACGCCGTTTCTGGGTCCAAGCCTCGACTCGTTTCACTTGAGAATGCCAAAGGCCGTTTATGAGTGCTATTTATTCATATTAAATGTTTAACATTTTAAAAAGTTAAACATTTAAAATACTTAGTCTACACAACAGTCTCCGTGCTCACAGCGTCACAGACATTAATATTTTAACGATTTATAAAAGATGAATCACTGTCTGGCCATCTGGATTTTTGGTATGGAGATAAAGGTTATGATTATTATTTTTTGATAGTATTACACCACATCGTGTGTGTATATTAGCACAGTTTGTTGTTTTCTTGTGGTACGAGATAGAGCGTTTGGACCCGGAAGCGCTGCCGCCTGACGTCAGACTTAACAACCGAATATTGTTGGCAGCCCTTCCTTATAATCAAATACTAAATTCAGAAATTCAAATCATTGTTTACTAAAACAGTGCACCCATAAAAGTGTTTTTAAAATGCATGCACAATTTTACAAAATGTAATTCTTATTTTATTCATTGGTTTCATTTGTTGTGATACATTTTCAAAAAATAAAAAATTAATTTATATATTTGTGAAATCTGAAAGTTATTGTTTTTTTGTTTTTTTTATTCCAAGATTTTATTTCATGATATTATCCTTTGTGCCCTTTGATGTTCATGATCAATTATGTTTTGCGGGACACTCATTTTATGGTTCCTGTTTTGTTCTATATGCTTTCCGCTGACTGTTGGCTATCACTTACAGCTACAAATGCCAGCTTGGCCATGCTGTTTACATCAAAGAATAATTACATGGCTAGGATTATTAGAGAAAGTGAGAGAGGGAGGAAGAGAGGTGGAGTGGGTGGGAAGGGGAGGGTCTTGAGAGACAGGATGAGTAGGAAGATCTGTCAGATTCACTGTTTCTTTACAGAAGCTTTGACACCTCGCACCATTACACCTGGGAAACCGAGGAACAGCCCACTAAATCAGGTGATTTTGCTATTTTTTCCTATTACAAAAGCGTATGAACTTAATTTAATCTTACTGTTACTCCATAGGAAAGAGGATTTAGTAAAAGATTGTTTAGCACACACAAAAAATCATTTTCTTGTGTATTTTGATTTGTTTTCCTGTTAAACATCCTTGAAACCTTAGTTAGATTTATGCTTTAATAAATACAAATTATTTGCCAAGAAGGGAAGAAATATAATTTTTTTTTTTTTAAAAAAAAGTTTTATAATCTTACACATTATAATTCTTATAATCTTTTACTTCTCAAGTAAACTATTAAGTTTTAAGGTTATTTTTTACATGAAAACAAGGCAAAAATGTTGCTTAAGAAAATGATTTTTTGCAGTGTAAGGTGATTCAAAGCTTTAGATTAGTGCTCTAAAGGGAATATTGAAAAAAAAAAAAAAAGATTATAGGTAATGTGTTAAAATTGTGTGAAGAAAATAAAGCTGGGCAGAACTGCACTGAGCAGAATTAGTTCTTACTGAAAGTGCTCAAACACTGAGGTTTCACTCAAGACCAGACGCAAAGAAGGTTGACCTTTGTAAATGTCACTGCTTTATAAAGACTATAAACATGACTTGAATAGTAAATTAACGAGGTGAGTTGCCAATTAAGACCTGATATAGATGCACTATACCTTAAATATATTCCGAGATGTACATTCTTTAGTTTCAAGACTTGCATATTGTTGCCGTTGTGTGCCAAAGCACCTAGGAGAGAGAGAGAGGGTTCGGCCAGTACGCATGAGCAAAGGAGAGAGGGACAGAGGATCTGTGTAGGAGAGAGAGGTCCTGCATGTTGTGGAACGTCAGGAGGGAAGTGAGAGCGTGTTAAAGACAGATGGTCTCTCAGTGGAGTTGTTCTTTTTTCTCTCTCTTGTTCTCACTCTCTCCTGGATGCTGCTCCCCACAGCTGAATGCGATCCAAAGTGTTACCTCATGATCTTCATCCTTCACTGCTCCTCTTCCTCCTCCCCCATACACACAACAAGCATACCTGTTGGCTTGCAGAGCTCCTCTGACTCCCTCTCTCTCTCTCTCTGTCTTCTCACAGGTTGGCTATGATGATGGATTTTTTTCGGGATGATGAGAAACCTCTAAGTGTCCTTGCCTTTGGTCCCCTGCAGGCAATTTAACAAGATAGCACAGAAGTAGATCTTCGTCAGGAAACTGACAGACAGGAGGGCGACTGCAAAATAGAGAGAGAGAGAGTGAAGGTGAAAGACAGCCAAGGATTTAAAGATCTATAACTTTTACAATAGCTCATAACATCTCAGTTTTTCAGGATTGTTCACTTATTTCCTGAAGACGGCATACTTGACCTGAGAGCATTTGCACCTAATTTCATCTGAGATATCGCAAGAGATAATAATAAGACAATGCTGCCCAACTCTGGGCTGCCAATACTAGCTCTACTTCTGATAATCGTCCCTCTAGTGGTCAGAGGGCAAAATGACACGGAGCCCATAGTACTGGAGGGAAAATGCCTGGTGGTCTGTGACTCAACACCCTCCTCAGAACCTGCAGGTAATGCGCTGGGGATGTCTGTGCGTTCAGGTACCGGCCGTGTGGCCTTTTCCGCCACACGCCAAACCAACCATGAGCCCACAGATATGAGCAACCGCACCATGATCATCTATTTTGACCAGGTAAGCAATCTTTCCACATTAAAAAATACACTTATGTAGTTTTGCTCTGTTTAATCAGTCAGTTTTTGTCAGATCTTGGTGAACGTTGGCGGTCATTTTGACCAAGAAAGCAGTATCTTCCTTGCTCCGAGACGAGGGGTGTACAGCTTCAATTTCCATGTGGTGAAGGCGTACAACAGACAAACCATACAGGTACATACTTTCAATCTTAAAAATAAAGGTTCTTTATAGGCATACCATGAAGAACCTTTAAAATCCATGTAATTATTTAAAGGGTTAGTTCACCCAAAAATGAAATTTCTGTCATTAATTACTCACCCTCATGTCGTTCCACACCTGTAAGACCTTCGTTCATCTTCAGAACACAAATTAAGATATTTTTGATAAAATCCGATGGCTCAGTGAGGCCTCCATTGACAGCAAGATAATTAACACTTTCAGATGCCCAGAAAGCTACTAAAGACATATTTAAAACAGTTCATGTGACTACAGTGGTTCAACCTTAATGTTATGAAGCGACGAGAATACTTTTTGTGCGGCAAAAAAACAAAATAACGACTTTATTCAACAATATCTAGTGATGGGCGATTTCAAAACACTGCTTCATGAAGCTTTGAAGCTTTACGAATCTTTTGTTTCGAATCAGTGGTTCGGAGCGTGTATCAAACTGCCAAAGTCACGCCCCCAGTGGTGAACCAATGAAATTTCGAAACACTTATGACGTAACGAAGCCTTGTTTACTGAAATCATGTGACTTTGGCAGTTTGATACACGCTTTGAACCACTGATTCGAAAAAGATTCGTAAAGCTACGAAGCTTCATGAAGCAGTGTTTTGAAATCGCCCATCACTAGATATTGTTGAAGTAATTGTTTTTTTGTTTTTTTTGGTGCACAAAAAGTATTCTCGTCACTTCATAACATTAAGGTTGAACCACTGTAGTCACATGAACTGTTTTAAATATATCTTTAGTAGCTTTCTGGGCATCTGAAAGTGTTAATTATCTTGCTGTCAATGGAGGCCTCACTGAGCCATCGGATTTCATCAAAAATATCTTAATTTGTGTTCTGGTCTTACAGGTGTGAAACGACATCAGGGTGAGTAATTAATGGCAGAATTTTCATTTTTGGGTGAACTAACCCTTTAAACTGTTTTTCACACTGAGAAAAAAATGTTTTTTTTTAAAAAGAAATACTCACTGAAAGGTTCTTTGGGGAACCAAAATGGTTCTTCTATGGGACCACTGTGGAAACTCCCTTTATTTTTCAGAGTGTATAGACAGAGAGAGACACATAACAACTGTAAATAATGAGTAATTAATGCAAAGCAGTGACAGTGTTTCCCATTCACAGGTGAGTTTGATGTTGAATGGATGGCCGATGATCTCGGCTTTTGCTGGAGACCAGGATGTGACACGGGAGGCAGCCACGAATGCAGGGCTTGTGATCATGGAGCGAGGGGACAAGGCTTACCTCAAGCTAGAAAGGGGCAACTTAATGGGAGGCTGGAAGTACTCTACTTTTTCAGGCTTCCTGGTCTTCCCCTTATAAAGACGGCCGTGTGGGGAAGAGAAGAGGTGGGAGACGGGAAAGAGCGAGGATGAGGATTTATGTTAGGAAAATGAATGCCATAGAAAAGTTCATGTTTGTTCTTCCTCTCTTTTTAACGGGTGTCAGAATAGAGAATATGCAGAAAATGGGAATATTATTTATATTTTATCATTTACATTATTTAGAAATATTGTTAAATATTATTACAATACAAATAATATTATAATTAAATTTTATGGTGAACAAGATTTGAAGAAAAAAGTTTAAAAATGTTTCTAAAATTAGTTTTAGTGTTTTTTTTTATAATGTATTTCAGATAATATGATCATAAAAAATGCTGGGTTAAAAACAACCCAAGTTGGGTTGAAAATGGACAAACCTGGGTTGTTTTAACACAGCAGATGGGTTAAATGTTTGACCCAACCTGCTGGGTAGTTTTATTTAACTCAACAATTGTTTAAAAATTACTGTATTTCTTGCTTAAAATGATCCCGAAGTATGTTGGAAATTAACCTTTATTGATTTGTTTAATAAATGAACATTTATTGATAAGTTTAATGAATAATAATTAAAAACATTTTTAAATTGCTTATTAATAAATGTTCACCTTTTGATTATTGTTGTTGCCTCTAGTAATTATGTGTTTGATTTTTAATTTCCAACCTATTTTGGGTTTATTTTAAGCCAGACATATAGTCATTTTTAAACAATAGTTGGGTTAAATAAAACTGCCCAGCAGGTTGGGTCAAACATTTAACCCAACCGCTGGGTTTGTCCATTTTCATCCCAACTTGGGTTGTTTTTAACCCAACATTTTTTAGTGTGTATGGTTAAACTAAAAACTGGCATTGATGGGACTGTCCTAATAATATCTTTAAAAATTATGTATTTCAATTTTTTGGCCAAAATTCAATTTCTGAAATCGCTTTTAATGAAACAAAAAATTTAAATATAGCTTATCTTTGTGAGGTTTCTGTTTCTCATGTCTATGTTTGCCTGCTTATGGAGCTGTGTGTGTATATTACAAAGCTTTGTAAAGATAAATCTCATTAAATTGAGTCCCTTAACTAAAAACCCACATTCCTCCTTATTCTGTGTGAAATGTCATATGACTTGTCCTCAACCTGTGTTCCTTCTCTGAATGAGGTGTTTCACCTGTAACAACAGCTGTTTGTAAATATAGCTCTCAGCATCAGAGCTGGCCTGGGTAACCAGGAATCATCACGGATAGCAGCATAGGCATAATGGATAACGGATACGAACTACAGTGGCACTGGTTGAGCAAGGCAGATGGAGTTTTTGGCAAGCAGAAGTGCAAGTGCACGCTGGACTCCTATGGACTATGCGGGGTGGGCTGTCACAGTCGATAAGTTACGCTGCATTGGTTTAAAGACACACTTATTCACACATACGAAACAAGGAGAGAAAGACAGCAGGCAAATGATGAGAGGGAGAAAACTGAAAGAAAAGAAAGATGTTAATTCAATAGTAATTTATTTTTCTAACCTGTTTATGAGCATTTATTATTGAATGGAAGGCCACATCATGACAAGAAATTAATTTATGTGGAAGCTATTAATGATTAATTTGTTCTAACATGTGTAATATATATTTATTTTTCATATTAATTTGTTATAATCACTAGAATGAATAATTTGAATATTATTGAAAATGTTTTTAACATCATCCATTTGTAATTTAATCATTTAATCAAGTTATCATTAATTTGTCCAAACACACGTGTGATTTAGCGATTTATATATGAATTGTTTTTGATATACATTTTTGTTTTAATCAAAAGAATGAATAATGCAAATATTATTGAAAGCGTTTTAACATCATCCGCGTGTGTTTTGTTGTGGCAAATAAAGATATAATTTTAATTATATCTTTATTTACCATATGTTTTTTAATATTAAAATCGATAGTATCTCTTATAAAAACAGCACTAAACCCATCAACTAAATGTATGAATACCTTTGTATCCATCTATGACAAATTAATTAAATACTGTAGTACTATAAAATGCGATTCATTTAGCATCACAAACTTTAATATTTGGGACACATTTGTACAAATTACACGCTATTGTTTTTCCCTAAATAATAATAATAAAGAATTAAATCCATTGCCGTTTAAATTCTACCAAGCGAGCATCTCACACCCGGTGATAACAAGTAGGCCGCATTTAGTGCAGCCTCAACCAAACTACCCGTACGACCGATACCCATTAATGTCTCCCGCCCTGTAATTCCGCACACCGGATTGACAGACAACTTGTTCCACCAATGGAATGTTTACCTTTTGACAGCCACTCTGAGGATGGGCCAATCAGCGAACAGCAGATGAGAACGGGGGCTGCGCGTTCGACCTAGCTCTGGCAAGAAGTTAGTTCCTGCTCTACGCTGGCCGTTTCCTGTAATCGTACAGTGTTGTGAGACGGAGAAAGCCATGTGTGTCGATGCAAAGGTAAATTTAGCACCCCGAAATTATTGCAGGGAAAGTTGGGGCAGTGGATGGCAGCGTTATTAGGGCATATTTTAGTAGAAAATACGCCCTAGCTAAGTCGAAACAGCTTTGCGGCCTTGTCCATGTCTGTTCGTAGTCGGGCTATGGTTTTTGTAGCACGTTGCCTTTGGTTTGGTCCGGTTTGTTGATGAGAGAGATTGAAAGAGAGTCCGAACGAGAGACTGTGAGATGTATTATGAATGATGGAGACTCACTGATACAGTTTAAATCGGCCGTCAGAGAAAAACAAAATGATCGAGCACATATTTAGCATTTATAGCAATAGGAATCGCCATTGTGAACATTGATGGGGTTTGTCGAGTGTCTGGTTTAGGACTGTTGTTCCACATTGATGGCAAGGCAAGGAAGACCGTATTGATTTCGTTTATCTAAACATCAATTATATGATTTGCGGTTGACTTTAAAGAACATGACATTAGAGACGATACAAATTCGCACTCTTTGACTTTTAAAAACAACGTTGTGATACCTGTTAAGTGACATACAGATCAGTCAGACGTGATGCTATGTGAAGTGATGGCACTGCCATTCAGTAAGATGCGGCAACTATTTAGTATAAACTACTTAATTAATGTGTTTTCCTATCCTATGCTTTTCTTGTTTTCTCCAGGGCATCAATACACACATTTATTGATGGATCTCTTAGTGTTCACTCCAACCAGAGAAGCAAAAAGTAACTCCAGAGAGTAGGAGAGGATAGAGGGGAGGAAGAGAGAGAGAGAGTGAAGGAGGGTGAACCGGTGGACTCTCTCTTTTCCTGTTCCTCACTCCCTGATCATTCATTTCAGGTAAGTTTGCCTGTCATACAGTAGAATTCAATAAATATTAGGTATGTTGGATGTTTGCATTACTGATAGATTTGACACGCTAGAAGTGTTATGATCTATAAATGTGAACTTGATAGTGATGTAGGGTATCTTGGGCTTGAAGTTGCTTGCAAAAGGTACGTTTGCGCAGATTTTAAAAACTTTTCAGTCTTTTATATGTATGTCAGGTGCATAAATGTGAATAAAATGAAGGAAAAATATGTATGTTTATGTAATTAGGTATTTAAAATATATGTGTACATATGAATATTTAAATTCAATAAAAAAATGTGTGTGTGTGTATATATATATATATATATATATATATATATATATATATAACTGGCCTTATTTATATATAATAATAATTAAAATGTATATTTAAAAAAAAAATTGATGAAGGTACTTACAGTTTATCTCTGTCTCACTTCCTTTCTTCAACAGCATACCTACAGAATCTCTTCAGACTTGTTGGATGTTTTTGTACAGACACTGGATATCACACATTCTTTGCTTTTTTTCACAAACTCTTTAACAATATGGCAGACCCAATTATGGACCTCTTTGATGACACACCACTGTTCAATCTGGACTCCCTGCCGGAGGATGCGTTCTCCCAGGGCTCCTCAGACCCAGTCGAGGAGGCGCTGAAGTTGGCACTGGGCCAAGTGGACCCACCTACGGACCCCACGCCGGATCCTGGTGTCCCTGTGCTCAGTGACGTTGTCACAGATCCAGCTCTAATGCCAACACCTGTCGCAACTCCTGTCTCCGTCCCACTGCAGACTCTTCCAGCACAGCAGGCCACCCAGATGTCGCATGAAGTCTCCGTTAACCCGGCTCAGATTTCCGTTCAGCCCTCTCTCTCAGTGGCCAGTAACAGCAGTGGGGCGGCAACGGTCCTGCTGAGCTCCCCCCTTGGAGTACCTGTGTCAGCGGCTCAAGTCGCCACTCAGCAGCTGCAGACTCAGCAAATCACTGCTGTTACGCAACAGGCGGCAGGGCAGTCAGCTCCAAAAATTGTAATTTTGAAAGGCCCTCAGGGTCAGACTCAAGTGCTGCAGGGTGTCACAGGAGCCACAGGCTCTCCAGGTAAAGTCACCCTCGCTAGAGTTCTGACAGGAACCCCTCTTAGGCCAGGGATGGCGGTTGTTTCCGGGGGGACGGTGTTAAATGCGACATCTCCTGGGCAGGCGCAGGTCAAAGTGGGCACTGGAGTCCAAAGGCTAGTTCAAACTTCAAATGGCACGATGAAGCAGGTGTTACTGACCTCGATGCCCCAGACCCAATCGCAAGTGCAGATACCTGCGCAGACGCAGCTGCAGTCACCATCACAGCCGGCACAGGTTCAAGCGCAGGTGCAGCCTCAGACACAGATGGCATTACAAACCCCAGTACAAACACAGGCCCAAGCACAGACTGTTACATCCTCTGGAACGACAGCAGCGGCCGTCCGACCTCAAGGTGTCACCCTTTCAGCAGTGCCACAGCAGGTCAGTCGCTGCCAGGGTTATCATAAAACTAAAACCAGAAAAATAACACTTTGGTTGCTTGAAATAAAATATTTCATTTCTAATTTTTGTTTAGTTTAATTTGAAATACTTAAAATAACTAAAACTAAAAGAAACATTAAAGGCACAATATGTAAGGTTTTTGGATTAAAATATCCAAAAATCACTAGAACAGTGTTATATATTTTGTTGACTTGTGTACTTACATTATCCCAAATGTTTCCAGGAATGTTTAAATCCAGAGAAATAAGCAATTTTAACCAGGACACGGGCCGTGTCCGCGCGTCGCCAATCAATGACATCATACCTGCGTTACCCTCGATTTCCGATTCCCTCGGTTTTATTTTGTAGAAAACATGGAATCACCAAAGACGCTTTAATATATTTTGTTTTATTAGACAGGTGAGCAACTGTTTGGTTACATTTATAGACAAAACTAATCATTGTTATATAGCTCAACACAGTAAGTCTTATTGTTTGAATCTTGTTTTCTTGATCTTCCGCGAGTACCATGTTTTTAATCATGCCTCAGAGAAAAACACTATTTTGTCAAGTGGCTAACACAGCATAAACAGATGCAACTTTATTTTTAGTAACAGTAAAACAGCATTCTCTCCATCATCCAATATGCTTTAAAATGAATTGCTTGCCATTTAGCAACACAAACCATCCAGCATTTATTAATATGATATTCTAATATTGATCTAGCTTACTGCAGTGTGCAACAGTGTCTCACAGCAGCCACAGAGCGAACGCACGGAGTAACGTTAGAACATCATTTTCAACACAATCAAATGTATCTAATATGATAAACAGCGCTGTGTTACCTCATACGCTTGACCGGAAGAAGCAGAAGCGGCGACTGTGGCATAATAAAAGCTCCACTGCTCTCGAGCCGTGTGTCGCGCTCGTCTCTCATTAGCAATCGCTCCAGCGGCCTCGTTCAGCTCCCACAGCACTCGGCCCTGCTCTGCTTCATACTACAGTAACGTTAATAATCTCATCCATGAACATGATTTCTGCTCGAGTCCTGTCAGATTATTTTCCACCGGCTGTGAGGTGAAGACCACATCTTCCATGATTACGCGCTCAAACTCGGCGTCATCAAGCTACGCCTTTGTTTTGAATAGGTGACCTCTAGTGGCTAAAATTACATATTGTGCCTTTAATAAAACAGAATACTAAAACTTATTAAATTTAAATGAAAATAGAAAATATAAAAAATAAAATGATTCAAAGTATTAATAAAAAGTATAAAGGCTGATTTATACTTCTGCATCAAAACTACGCCGTAGCCTCTGCGCTGTAGGCTATGCGTCGGTTTTCATTTGTACTTCTGCGTCGTTGTCTGCGTCGACATGCAATTACACATGCAGGGAGAGGTTCCAGCAGACCAATCACAGCACTTGTGGTCCACGTAGAATTGACACGTTGTTACATTTTTGGAGAGGTGCACGTCAGGCTGCGCCGTAGGCTACGCGTGCTACACACAGCCTATGATGTAGTTTTGACGCAGAAGTATAAATCAGCCTTAATAATTTATCAGTGAAACTATAATAACACTGTTCTCTGTACTCTTTGTAGCTGTTTTCTTTTTGCTTTCAGAATCCTAATAGCCCCTCTTTCTCTATTCAGGGGGGGGAAGCAAAGAGGATCACTCTGGTGCTACAGCAGCCCTCGCAAGGTGGAGCTGGCCAGGCTGGGACGGTGACGATAGGGGGAACCTCAGCTGCAGGGGCGGGTCAGCAGGGCCAGCAGCACAGGCTGGTGTTGGGCTCTCTGCCAGGGAAGTTGGTCCTGCAGGGTGGCCAGCTGGCAGCTCTCGCCCAAGCTAAGGCGGGTCAAACGGGTGCACAGCCGAAAGTGCTCACCATTCAGCTGCAAGTTCAACAGCAACCCAACCAACAGGGAGCCAAGGTGAGTGAAAGGACAAGTCGTGTGCGTTGGAAGATGTGCTTTTCCTTGTAACTTGGTGGTGACGGGAAGCTTTTTCTGTGTTTGCAACAGTTTCAGTTGGTTTCTGGGGCAGCTAATGTTGGTGGCAGCCCTCAGGTGGTGCAGATTTCTCAAGGCCAAGGAGGACAAAGACTAGCAGTGCCTCTTAAACTACTGCTGCAGCCACAGGTAGGACATTTCCTCACGTCTGTTTTGTGGCTCTGTGAGGTTCTTTAGTGTGTTATAATCCCGAAAAAATAACACAATTCATGCTATTATTTGTGTACCACTTGGAATATGAAGTATTGTTTTAAAGTTTCTAAAAGGTTTGATATTATGTATAATTTAAGTACACTTCGTCATATGGACAATCAGGCAGTAACTAGACAGATTTAAGTCTTATACTTAAAGGGATAGTTCACCCAAAAATGAACATTATCCCATAATTTACTCACCCTCAAGCCATCCTAGGTTTATATGACTTTCTTCTTACAGCCAAACACAATCAGAGTTAAAAAATATCCTGGCTCTTCAAATCTTTATAATGGAAGTGAAGAATAACCAATATTTTGAAGCCCAAAAAAGCGCATCCATTCATCATAAAAGTAATCCAGGGGGTTAATAAAGGCCTCCTAAATCAAAGCGATGCATCTACTCTCACCTAAGCTTATGCTACTCCTATATCCTACGTTCAAAAATGCATCGCTTTGCTTCAGAAGGCCTTTATTAACCCCCTGGCGTCGTATGGATTACTTTTATGATGGATGGATGTGTTTTTTTGGGCTTCAAAATCTCGGTTACTATGCACTCCCATTATAAAGCTTGGAAGAGCCAGGATATTTTTAATATAACTCAGATTGTCTTTGACTGAAAGAAGAAAGTCATATACACCTAGAATGGCTAGAGGGTGAGGAAATTATGGGATAATTTTCATTTTTGGGTGAACTATCCCTTTAAACTGTATGTAACTCATAGTCATTGTCTTATTAGAATCATTTTAAAGAAAAAGGAACCGGTTCTGAATAAGAATTGGTTCTCTGTTTCCAACCATTTTGTTGACATGCTGACAAAGTATAGTGCTTGAAATAAAATTTCACTTCTTCCCTGCAGTCAAACACGGTATCCAGTGCTGGTGGAGCTGTTTCTGTGGTTAAAGTTATCAATACCTCGGCTGCCGGCTCTGCGTCCGGCACCACCACTACAGCTGCGTCTTCCGGTGTGCGTTTGGCAAAGGCCCAGGAGCCCGTGCGAAGAGTAGAAACCCTGTGCAAGCAGGAGAAAGCAAATCGCATTGTTGCTGAGGCCATCGCACGGGCCAAAGCCAGGGGTGAAAGGAACATCCCCCGTGTGCTCAACCAGGACGAGCTGCCTGCCGGACAGACCTCAGCAGACCTAGAGGGCGTTGCAGGGGCTGCTGGAGCAAAAAAGAAAGGAGGTGGTGGTGGTGGTGGTAGTGGAGGGAGCAAGAAGAAAAGCCCAAGTTTGGGAGGAGGGAAAGTGGTGGTGGGAGGAGACAAGAAATCCAAGGCGAAGACTCCAGGACTGGTTGCTGGAGGTGGAGGCAGTAAAAGTAAATCCAAGATTAAGCTCAAGTAAGTTACGATTTCTTATCCTCCCTAGAAGAGTTTGACTCATTGATGTATTTGCCTCTGCCTGTTTTTGTTCTTACACTTTATACCCTCTCTCTATAGCACCATCACTCCAGTGGGTGGTAAGAAAAGGAAAAGAAATCCATCCTCTGACCACTCAGATGTAGATCTAAGCCCTCCTGTTTCGCCCCGCACACTGGAGGAGGAAATGTCACAGGTATTACTTACACATTTACCTATTACTGACTCATAGGAGCCATATTAAGCCATTGAAATGTTGTACATGTGGGTAGGCATGCAAAGAGCATTATGTGACGTAGAATTGAGTATATAGCATCAGAACAATGCCATAAACCGGATTCGTTGACTCAACTGTAATTCCGTTCTCCCAACAGAAGCGACGTTCTAACCGTCAGGTGAAGCGGAAGAAGTACACAGAGGATTTGGATATTAAAATCACGGATGATGAAGATGAAATGGACGCGGACGTTGATGTGACCACAACTCCCGTGTCCGCTGCAGGGCATGTCCAGTCCATGGGAGCAGAACTCCAGCAGGAGCTGGATGGGGATGGTCTTCCAAGCATGCAGTTTTTTGTGGTGCGTCACCACACTAGTCATAGCGGGTTGAGCATTTGTGGTTGTTACTGCCATTTGTTTCTTTTTTTTATAACCGGTTTTGTCAGAATTTTTCAGCTGTTTACAGTTGACACAATGCCACCATGCTTATATGTATGTAACTCTGGTAGTACTATTCTCTTTATCTTTATGTGTGTGTGCATATTTCTGATTTGTGTTTCAGGAGAACCCAAGTGAGGAGGATGCTGCTATTGTTGATAAAATATTGTCTATGCGGGTGACCAAAAAGGAGGCAAGTATCTGTTCATGCTACTCACTGTCATTCTCAAAAATCTTGTGAAATCTCTATTCTGACTGAACCTTCATGGTATTTTCTTGTCCTGATGCAGGTGTCTCCAGGACAGTATACTAATGTGGAGGAATTTTTTGTCAAATATAAAAACTAGTAAGTCATCACCTGTTTTCTCAACCCTCATTTGTGGAAATGTAATTTTTATCCCCTTAAAATATTGCATTGCGTTTCTAGCTCGTACATGCACTGTGAATGGGCCAGTCTTGAGCAGCTGGAGAGGGACAAGAGGATCCACCAGAAGCTGAAAAGATTCAAGACAAAACAGGCACAAATGAGGAACATATTCCAAGAGGTGAGGCCCTATAAAGTTGAAATTGTGCAAATATTCCTTTGTTTGGATGGTAGTTTAAATCATATGGCTTTGGAAAATCTTGCTAATTTTGAGGATGATTTATAAGTATATCTGGAACTCTTTCCTGTCTTTTAGGATGAGGAACCTTTCAATCCAGACTATGTGGAGGTTGATCGAATTTTGGATGAGTCACATAGTGTTGATAAAGACAATGGGGAGGTAAGGATTTATTGACCACAGACCCAATTTTCAAATGAGAAACTTGCTTATTCAAACCGATAATGCATGTGTGTGAGTCTGTTTGATTCATTTATAAGAGTCATTTGTTCTTAAACCGGACTACACTGGTCTACTGTGCGTAACCAGCAAGGACAGTGTGATTTAAAAAGATATTGTTTGTTTACTGTATTGTTTTTTGGTACCTCCTCTTATCTAATCACATTTAATTCAAACTGCGCACATACGACTGCCAAAAACACTGTTTTCACTTTCCCAGCCGGTTGTGTACTACCTGGTGAAGTGGTGCTCTCTGCCCTATGAAGATGCTACTTGGGAGCTGAAGGAGGATGTTGATGAAGGCAAAGTGGAAGAATTCAGGAAGATTGAAAGTCGCCAGCCCAGACTCAAGAGAACTGTGAGATACTGTCACGCTCTCGGTCTTTGCATACCATTTTATGTGCCTCTTCCTCTCTCCTCTCAGTGCCTGGTCACCAGAGCATTTTCACCCTGTCTGTGTTCTTTAGTTTTCATTAAGAAACAGACGAGACAGTGGTGAATTATTAACAAGACTTCCTCTTCCATCAGCCTCGACCTGCTGCAAGTGCCTGGAAGAAGCTTGATGAGTCCAGAGAGTATAAGAATGGAAACCAGCTCCGAGAGTACCAGCTGGAGGGAGTTAACTGGCTCCTCTTTAACTGGTACAACAGGTAAATACCCTGCTAATACACTAAGATGTGATGAAATTTGAAGCTTATCAATAAAACATTCAGACCTTTTAAAGGGGACCTATTATGCAAAATTCAAAATCATATATATATATACCAACGAACATAAGAGTCTCCATAGACTGAGCCACTGAGGACACCGATGTTGAATTTCATTTATGAAAGAAATGTGGCGAAGAAAGTCGGTAAAGTGTTATATATTTGCGCAAATCATTTTACGCCGGACTGCTTCACAAACGAGGGTCAGTTCAGCGCTGGATTTGCACAAAAGATTAACATGACGCCACATGCTAGTCGATGAGTTGAATCAACTCCACAGCAACTACATAAATTTATCCACTAACTGTTCAGAAACATCTAGTTGCGTTCTAAAAGTTGTAACTTCTTCCTGAGTCTCTCCATCAGTGTCCGACTCCGGTTTGAACAATGTAAGGCTGAACACCGTTACTGACAATCCTCATTTTGGCTGCGTGAGATTCTCCAGCTTTGTTGTTGTTGTTGAGCAACCGAAGCGTGAGCTGTTAAAGCTCCGCCCTCTTCTGGAAAGGGGGCGGGGAGCAGCAGCTCATTTGCATTTAAAGGGACACACACAAAAACGGCGTGTTTTTGCTCACACCCAAATAGGGGCAAATTTGACAAGCTATAATAAATGATCTGTGGGGTATTTTGAGCTGAAACTTCACCAGAGACTTATATTACATCTTGTGAAAAACGGCATAATAGGTCCCCTTTAAAAAATTTTTAACCTTCCACACATTTTAAAGAACCTTCCACATTGGTGAATGTTTAAAGATCACTTCAATTTTTAGTTTTGTGTCGTTTATCTCTGAGGAATCTTTAGGCTTATGTATCCCTAGTGGACAAAATAAACACATGTATTGCAAGCTTTCTCTTCCAGGAAATTGAACCAAAAATATTGATGATTCATTCTCTGGTCAGAGCAGGGTGCATAAAAATGCTTTAGAGAATGAGATTGTTCCCTCCCCCTCAATTATAAAAACCACCTGCTACTGATCCAGTGCTACAGCAGTGAGCAGACAGTAGCTCGGAGATACAAAACCATAATTTGACAGCATACAATTTGGACACGTCAACAGCCTCCTGATGATGATCCTGGGCGTCCATATCAGAATAGTCACCCTGGGATCCTTGTTTAAATTATGGCCTTACTCAAACTGCTCACTTCTTATTTATCACCATCTGATTCTGACAGGACTGCAGGCGTAGGTGAAGATGGTGCTGAGAAATGCACCACGATTGATTATGAAGTCTCTTAATTGATTTTGTCCATGGTACAATCTATTGTCACAAATTGTGTTCATCAAACAATTTCAAGGTCAATAATAGTTATTTCAGTGCTGAGATTGGCAAAACGGTAGGCTTCAACTGTTTTTATTATTATTTATTTTATTTTTTTCTGGAGAAAATGTTGTTCCTCTTCTTTGTTCAATTCTTACACCCTCTCTGTGTTCATTACTTCCCACACAGGCAAAATTGCATCCTGGCAGATGAGATGGGTCTGGGGAAGACCATTCAGTCCATAGCCCTGCTGTCAGAGGTGTTTGCTACAGGGGTCCAGGGGCCGTTCCTCATCATTGCCCCTCTGTCCACTATCACAAACTGGGAAAGAGAGTTTTCCACTTGGACTGATATGAATGCTATAGTTTACCACGGTAGTCTGGCCAGTAGACAGATGATCCAGCAGTATGAAATGTACTGCAAAGATGACAAGGTTGGTATAGATGCGTTCTGTGTTTCTTTCTCATCAGTTTGATCATTACTGAGAAGGAGTGTTGTTAATATTAACTAAAATTAGTTTAAGTTGAAGTACTTAAATTGCTAAAATTGAAATAAAATAAACAAAAACTAAAAAATGATAAAAGCACACAATAATATAAAAATCTAAAAATATGAAAGCTAATTCAAAGCATTAATAAATACTAGAGTAATATATAAATTGTACTAAAAACTGTTGAGCAGGAAGTTGGATTTTTTTGGATGTTGAAAGTTAGGTTGTTTATTAGGGGTGTAACGGTACACAGAAGTCATGGTTCGGTACGTACCTCAGTTTTGGGGTCATGGTTCGGTAAGATTCGGTACAATAGGAAAAATGGTCACACTTTAGTTCAGGGTTGTGCTCCGTTTCGCACACATTTGAGTGCGCGAGTCTTTCAAAGTATTCTCCTTTGTCCATGAGCGCAGAAAGACGCATTCAACGTGTGCACACTATCTAGTCGACTTCGTTTTCAAGTGCTCAGGTCATCTGCGTATGCTCTGTTCTTCTGCTCTTTTTCCTGTTGTTGCGGTTAGTGAACAGCGTTGTAATACCGCACGCACCCTCCTCTGGATTGGAGTGTGGATCGCCCATGACTGACTGTATTCGTCGTCTAACTGCATGAACCAAACTGTGACGTCCGTACCGTACAGTTCGGGATGAATGCATGTACTGTTACACCCCTATTATTTATACTAGTAGGATATTTTGATAGCCCGATTCTAACTTCCTCTCTCCTTTGTGCTTTTTTTTTTTTTTTTTTTGTAATCTCTAGGGACACTTGATACCAGGGGCCTATAAGTTTGAAGCTCTGATCACAACCTTTGAGATGATTTTATCAGACTGCCCAGAGCTGAGAGAGATTTCTTGGCGCTGTGTAGTTATTGATGAAGCTCACCGTTTGAAGAACAGAAACTGCAAACTCCTCGACAGCCTCAAGATGCTCGACCTCGTAAGAGTTTAACGCCTTTTATTTTTTGCTCTCCTTAAAAGAAACTGAATATATTAATGTGTTAGTTACAAAAAAAAGAGATTAATTTTGGTTAATTAATTGACAGCTCTCTCTTTTTTCCCTTTTCAGGAGCATAAAGTGTTGTTGACAGGCACTCCACTTCAAAACACAGTAGAGGAGCTGTTCAGTCTGCTGCACTTTCTGGAACCAGCCCAGTTCCCCTCGGAGATAGAGTTTTTGCGCGAGTTTGGAGATCTTAAAACAGAGGAGCAGGTAGAGAAATGCAGTGGTTTATTATTTTTTTTGGCAGGTAACATTTCCTCTTTTAAGAGCATCAGCAGTTCTTACCATTCTGTCACCGTCTGTGATTATCAGGTCCAGAAACTACAGTCAATTCTGAAGCCCATGATGCTGCGTAGACTGAAGGAAGATGTAGAAAAGAACCTCGCCCCAAAACAAGAAACCATTATTGAGGTATGATTGAGCAACAGGACTGTTTCAAGGTGATTCATTCTCTCTGCTTTTGTAAGTTCTGAATGCATCAATTTTTTGTGGTCCCCAGGTGGAGTTGACGGATGTACAGAAGAAGTATTACCGTGCTATTTTAGAGCGCAACTTCAGCTTCCTTAGCATGGGAGCCACACACAACAGCAATGTACCCAATCTCCTCAATACAATGATGGAACTTCGAAAGTGCTGCAACCACCCTTACCTCATTACAGGTACAGAGTTTATGGCTGTTCACTTGTAGTCCCTCCTGTTTGTTGAGGGCAATGCGTTTTACTTCACCTATGTGACAACTTTGGTCATGTAGCACATGAATAAAAACTCCTGCATGTTGGTTGATCATACTGACTTGGTCAGTTTATTTATTATTATCGCTTGTTCACATTCCGCTTTTTGTCTCCCCTCTGTGCAGGTGCTGAGGAGAAGATAGTGTCTGAGCTGAGGGAGGTGTACGATCCTCTGGCTCCAGACTTTCATCTCCAGGCTCTGGTGCGCTCTGCAGGGAAACTGGTCTTGCTGGATAAGCTGCTTCCTCGCCTCAAGGCTGGCGGGCACAAAGTACTCATCTTCTCCCAGATGGTGCGGTGCCTCGACATCCTTGAGGACTACCTCATACACAAGAGGTACTGCTTTAGAAATGTAAAATGTGTGTTTTGAGAATAGAGTTGGGTATCGAGAAGCAGTTCCATTTTAGAACGGGTTCCGTAAGTTCCGTCCGATAAGACATTCATTTTGATTCCGCTTTATGATTCCTGTGTTCGCATTTTAATGTGATTTTCATCTATTTAAGTGCAAGAAGATGTGAAAGAACTCGCGTGCCGCCCACAGTCGCACACATCTGAAGCGCGGCCACAGAGAGCCACTGTTCCAGAGCGTGTTCTCAGCCTGTGTCTGTTCTCGAACTGTTCCACACTAGGGCTTTTTAACAATTAATTGCGATTAATCGCATCCAAAATAAAAGTTTGTGTTTACATAATATGTGTGTGTACTATGAATGTTTTTGTATTTATAAACACATACATGTATATATTTAAGAAATATTTATATGTATAATTTATATATAATTTAAATTAAATAAATATTTATTGATTTTAATGTTTTTATGTTTTATATTTTTCTTAAATATATACATGTATATGTATGTATTTATAAATACAAAATAAATATACATAGTACACACACATGTATTATGTAAACACAAACTTTTATTCTGGATGCTATTAATCACGATTAATCGTTAAACAGCCCTATTTCGCACATTTCTACTGCAGTAAAGGTAGTTCAGGGCCAGAATTGATTTCCCTTTTGCATTTCCTTGTGCTTGAATGGACCAATATGCACAAAATTACGTCAAAATCCTCAACAGTGGGATTTGTGTTAAGTGAACGTAAACAGATGAGAACGAAAACGCATGTGTATGTGTACTGTAATGTGTACAATAACAGTATTTTGGATCCATGCGTTCGGTCTTAAAGTGACGGCAGCCTAATAAACGTGTGCTGCCTGTCATTAATATTAATCAAAGAACAAAAGAAAATCATTCACTGATCTTGATTGAATATCTTTTGTGACTTTAATGAGGAATAATTTATTTTATTTATGAAAAGAAAACTATGCAGTGTTATTTTACATTTGATTTCAATTACTATACCTGAAATTTGTTCAGTTGTATTTATTTATGCTATTGCTAATTTATTTGTTGTCTTTAACCATTTAATGTTTGAAATTTATATTAGTCTAGTTATTTTTGCTGTGGTATTTTTGTTAAAACCATAGGCAAAATCCTATGGTTCCTATTCCTATTATTTATTTATTTTTTTTGTTCATGTTATTCAGCTGCAACAGAATGTTTTAGAATAAATATGTTTGATATCTAAATGTTTGACATTCTACCATCTGGTTTGTAAGATAGGTCTAAAATTAGATGTTCTGTCTGATCAGATACCTGTATGAGCGCATTGACGGGCGGGTCAGAGGAAACCTGCGACAGGCAGCCATCGATCGGTTCAGTAAACCTGATTCAGACCGGTTTGTCTTCCTGCTTTGTACGCGGGCTGGAGGTTTGGGCATTAATTTGACTGCTGCTGACACCTGTGTCATTTTCGACTCTGACTGGAACCCACAGAATGATCTTCAAGTGAGGATCTCATACCATCTTTTTCTTCATAGTGATTTTAATGCATTAAATTGTTTTTGTTTTCTGTCCCTGGTGTTCAGTTTCATAACTTGTCTTCTCTTCCATACAGGCTCAGGCACGTTGTCACCGCATTGGTCAGTCTAAAGCGGTAAAGGTGTATCGTCTCATTACCAGAAACTCCTATGAGAGGGAGATGTTGGACAAAGCAAGTCTCAAACTGGGGCTTGATCGAGCCGTTTTGCAAAGCATGAGTGGAAACAAGGACAGCAGCGTTAATGGGGTAAGAATGAAAGAAATCTCAGATTAAATTGCTGTATTAGAGGGTAGTTTGCCCAAAAATGAAAATCGTTCATCAAAACTTGTATTTTTAGGTGAGTTATTGCTTTAAATAAAACATGCAAGTTCAAGGCAGAAAAAGTTCATTTGTGGTGGATCATTAATCAATGGTGTGCTGTAAACTTTCCTCAGATCCAGCAGTTCTCCAAGAAGGAGATAGAGGATTTGCTTCGTAAAGGTGCTTATGCAGCCATAATGGATGAGAACGACGAGGGCAGCCGTTTCTGTGAGGAGGACATCGATCAGATCCTTCAGAGAAGAGCAACTACAATCACTATAGAGAGTGAAGGCAAAGGATCCACCTTCTCCAAGGCCAGTTTTGTGGCGTCTGAGAACCGCACAGATATTGCTCTGGACGATCCCGAGTTCTGGCAGAAGTGGGCCAAGAAAGCAGACATAGACATGGACACTCTCAACAGGAAGGTACAGTGTAGTGTCTTTTAAAATGTGGTTGCTGTATCTTTTATTCTCTGCCATTTTTTTCCTTTCTTAATTTCTCTTTTTTGTGAACTCTGCGCAGAACACTCTCGTGATCGACACACCAAGAGTGAGAAAGCAAACGCGTCAGTATTCCAGCCTGCGTGGAGAGGGTGGTGATCTGTCTGACTTGGATAGCGATGACGACTACCCACCCCATAATTCCCGTCAATCTCGGGCCTCTCGACGCTCAGACCGGCATTCTGGTGGAGGTTACGGGCGCACAGACTGCTTCAGAGTCGAGAAACACCTACTTGTTTATGGGTTTGTGAACTTGTTCTTCATGATCATATGTAGTTGTTCTTAAAGGAGCAGTAAGTGATTTCTGAAAAACGCTGTTGAAAGTGGATCAGCCCGAGCACCAAAACACACTTGTAGCCAATCAGCAGTAAGGGGCGTGTCCAACCATGAAGGGGGAGGTGCCTGTGCTGCATAGCATGTTCATGAATTTGGGGGCGGAGCTAACAAGATAGAGGTGTGATTCTTTTGGGTAGGGGTGCATTTAAATATCAACAGCGTTTCTCAGAAATGGCTTACTGCACCTTTAAGAAACTGGTTTTAGTTCACCTGTTCATGTTTGAAACTTCATGGAATTATGATTTCATACATTTTAACATGACTTTCTCTCTACAGATGGGGCCGCTGGCGGGATATTCTGTCTCATGCTCGCTGTAAACGGCGTCTCAGTGAACGCGATGTGGAAACCATTTGCCGCGTCATCCTGGTTTTCTGTCTGATACATTACCGTGGAGATGAGAACATCAAGAGCTTCATCTGGGAACTAATCACCCCTCCAGAGAATGGACGAGAACCGCAGGCTCTGCTTAATCACTCTGGTATGACTTTCTCTCATTATAATCTTTAATTAACACTCTTTGATACTACCAGCAAGGACCCTCACATAGTGGTAGAGGTCTTCAGATTTTCATGATAGTCAACATTTTCCCTTAAGCCGCCTTTCCACTGTCTCCGCCTTTTAATTGTTGCATTTCTCACGTTCAAATTGGTCGTGAAGCAGCCATTACCCTCCACTTATTTGCCATGGTAAAATGAATGAACAATAAATGTGTGAAAATATCCACACTAAATAATCGACCGCTAATATGTCTGAAAGAAAAGCATAGTTGGTTTTCTAGTGCTAATCAATGCAAATAATTATGTAATAATTAAAAAAAAATTTGTTCAGATTATTCCTAACAGCTCATCTTACAGAAATAGTGTTTAAAAATTATCTTGGTGCAAAAATATTGGTAATTTTCACCTCACACTTATGCTTTTGATTAAAATACATCATGTCCAGTCAGGCACAATCTAGCCGCAAAAGTTTAAATATTTCAAAGCATCCAAAGCTCAAATTGGAACTGAAAATTCTGCATATGCATAATGCAGATGATCTGAACTCCATGCAGCTACTGTACTACTCTCCTTTGGAAATTAATGACTTCCACTCTGTCATTTGTCGGAGATAATGAAAAAGGAGCTTTACAATTCAAAAGCTTATGTAGGTTTTGCATTAGTTTCATGCTAAGCAGTCTATACTCTTTTATAAGGGTCTATAATGGCTTTTTCCTTTCCTTTAGGTCTGTCCATCCCTGTTCCTCGTGGCAGGAAGGGAAAACGAGTGAAGGCTCAGAGCTCTTTTGATGTGCAGAAAGTTGAGTGGATCCGCAAGTACAATCCTGACAGTCTCCTGCTTGATGACAGTTATCGAAAACACCTCAAACACCAGTGCAACAAGTATGTTAGACCCATCAGGGACACTGTTTGACTATGCTGAACTAAATAGTAGCTTGAGTGTCTTAATTTTACTCTTTTTCAGAGTGTTGCTGAGAGTACGTATGCTGTATTACCTGAAGCAGGAGGTCATTGGAGAACATGCTGATTCTGTACTAAGAGGAGCTGATGCAAGGTATAGTCATCATCTGACTTCATTGCTTTGGATAAAAGTATTATAACTAGGGTTGCAAAATTCCGGGAATTTTCAAGGCTGGAAACTTTCCATGGGAATTAACGGGAATATATGGGAACTAACGGGAATATATGGGAATTAACGGGAATTAATGGGAATAAACAGGGAATTGCAGGTTTGCCTATAACAGGGAAATTAAATGTAGTTGAAAACAAATCTTGCAGCATAATCTTGGTTAAAACAACCAGATTTTATGCAATTTCAGTTTTTAAATTTTTACCCTGCACATTCCTCAATCACATTCACACAGCACACTACTTACTGCAGGGCTATTGAGGCCAGTAATATTGTGAAATATTATTACAATTTAAAATAATGGTTTTCTATTTTAATATATATTAAAATATAATTTATTTCTGTGATCAAAGCTGAATTTTCAGCATCATTACTCCAGTCTTCAGTGTCACATGATCCTTCAGAAATCATTCTGATATGCTGATTTATTATCAATGTTGGAAACAGTTGTGCTGCTTAATATTTTTTTTATAACCTGTGATACTTTTTTTTTCAGGATTCTTTGATAAATAAAAAGTTAAAGAACAGCATTTTTTAAAAAATATAGAAATCTTTTGTAACAATATACACTACCGTTCAAAATTTGGGTATCAGTAATTTTTTTTTCTTTCTTTTTTTTTTGAAAGGAATTAATACTTTTATTCAGCAAAGATGTGTGAAATTGATGAAAAAAGTGATATTAAAGACTTGCATTGTTAGAAAAGATTTTTTATTTTGAATAAATGCTGTTCTTTTTAACTTTTTATTCATCAAAGAATCCTGAAAAAAGTATCACAGGTTCCAAAAAATATTAAGCAGCACAACTGAAATTTCCACATTGAGTATCAAATCAGCATATTAGAATGATTTCTGAAGGATCATGTGACACTGAAATAAATAACACGTATAACAATTGCTGCAAAAAAAATATTTATTTTACATATTTATTAAATTAGAATTAATTGGATGCAAAAAAGAAATAACTGTTATTTCATGTTATTATGACCAGACTAAATGTTTATATTTATGTTTGTATATGATATATTTTATAGAAATTTATATAAAATTTATATAGAAATTTGTATAAAATTTCCAATTAATTCCCATAAATTCCCATAAATTCCTGTTAAGTTTCCAAATTGGAATATTTCCAAAATTCCCCAGGCTAAGTTCCCGTGGAAATTTTCCGGAAATTTACTGGAAACTTTCCGCCCCTTTGCAACCCTAATTATAACTTTGTATTAGTGTTGTCAAAAATATCAATATTTCGATATGAAATATCGAAATATCGATATGAATATCGACTGAAATATCTGAAACGGTTCCAATACTCATTTTCTGCAGTATCAATACACCGATACCAGCTGCCCAAATTGACTTCTTTTTCGTGGCTTATTGCACTTAAATGGTCAAATACATACAAAATGATGTCAAAATGCCCATCTTGCCGAGTATTTGAATAGTTGAGAAATAAAACGCAAGTGTAACAGTATATTGGATCAGTGCATAAGCTCTTAAAGTGACAGCAGCCTAATAAACCTGCTGCTGTTAATCAAAGAACAAAAGACAAAGAAAATCACTTGCTGCTCTTGACTGAATAGCTTTTGTCACTTTAATTGTAAGCATTAATCTGTATTTACAATGAAAACAATCCAGTGTTATTTTACATTTGATTACTTTCCTTTCTATAGTATTTCTTACCTGAATACTACTGTTAGACCCACCTGAACAACTTAAAGCCATGTTTATTTCATTTGTCTCTTTATTCTATTGTATTTATTTGTGCTATCGTTTGCAGTTTGTTCATTTGTTCTTATTTTATTACTGACCGTTTACTTGTCTTTTTTTGTAAATCTAGTTCAACGATTCAAATAAAGTGAGTGTATTGTTCTGTGAGTAAGCTATTGCATTCAAATTAACCAAATTATTACATTGAGATAACAAATTATCTGTAAGGCAGTATAAATGGCAGCTTTCCCCGTGGTATTGATATTTTTCAAGGTATCGTATTGAAGTTGGAAATTCCAGTATCGTGACAACACTACTAAAGTCTCTGCTAAATGCATTAATGTTCATCTGAATGCAAAAATTATCATTGCTTTGGATAGAAGCATCTGCTAAATGCATAAATGTTGAAAAAAACAGCTGGTCAGGTCACCAACAATACAGTAACAGTTTAGCTGTCACTAAATCTTACATTCTTGGATCTTTATGCCTACCAAGCTTGAATATTATGTTTTCTTTAATGCATTGATCACAATTTTTCAACTTTAAATTAGAAAGTGTGTTTCCTTGCAGGGACATTGATATCTGGTTGCCTGAAATGGAGCAGCAAGATGTTCCTTCTGGCTGGTGGGACGCAGAAGCTGACCGATGTTTGCTTATCGGAGTCTATAAGCATGGTATGTGTAGGCTTTATTTACCTCGTCATTTAAGGGTGTCCAGTTATATAAGAACGTCTTCAGTTTTGCCCCCATGTTGCTTTTTAGTCATCTAACAACTAACAAATCATTTGGTCTTAGTGTGGTGTATTGGAGATTTTATCTAGATTTAAGGCTGACAAGTCATTCTGATACCCGCCAAAGACAAAAATTATGTAGTTTTGCAGATCCCTGATGTGTTTTTCCCCTCTGTATCTTACTATTTCAGGATATGAAATGTACACCACCATGCGTGCTGACCCCTGCTTGTGTTTTGTTGAGCGATGTGGCCGTCCAAATGAGCAGGACATTAATGCGGAGCAGCAAGCGGCAGACCCAGAGCTTGGAGAGGGGTCAGTTTCAAATAGAGCTGATCTCTACACATTACAGCTTATATGGTTGACTGGTATATTTAAGCTTGTAGATGAATATCATTAATTTTCTTGTAATTTTTTTATTTTCTTTTTGTGTCTTAGAGGAGACTATGACAAGTACTCTGAAGATCCAGAATTTAAACCTGCGACAAGACACACTAAGGAGGTATATGAGGAGGTATGCACATTTTGAATCACTTCATTTGTTCGTGTGTATGTGTAATTCTGGCACATTTATCTTGTGGTGTTTAAATGTAATAATAAATGTGGATACTGTTACTGTGCTCCTCAGGCTGATTCGGTGAATGCAGATGGTGAGATTTGTGTGGAGGATCGCTCTGCTCCTGTGCAGGTCGAGGGGCCATCTTCTGGATCATCAGATTTGTGTTATTGGCCGACGAGCTCATCGCTTACAGCCAGACTACGGCGTCTTATCACAGCCTACCAACGCAGTTACAGGCGAGAGCAGCTTAAGATGGAGGCAGCAGAGAAGGGCGACCGTAGACGAAGACGCTGTGAACAAGCCACTAAACTCAAAGAGATAGCCCGACAAGAACGACAACAAAGGTACGTTCCTCAAGAAACCTGTTACTGAAGCTGCCTCTTCAGCCTTGCTATCCAGCATTCTCATAAGCTTCTCTGTTTCAGGTGGACTCGTAGGGAGGAGTGTGATTTTTACAGGGTGGTATCAACCTTTGGCGTCGAAAGGATAAAGAAAGAGGTAGAGGCTCAAGAAGGGGATGAGCATCATATGGACTGGAATCGTTTTCGTTCGTTTGCTCGGCTTGACAAGAAAACGGATGAAAGCTTGACGCGTTACTTCAAGTGCTTCATGTCCATGTGTCGGAGAGTGTGTCACCTTCGGCCTGCACGTGGAGAAGGTATTGAATGAGAAACCTGTTTGCCGTTTAAGTTGGTTTAGTTCAGTGGAAATTGGTTTGGATTAGGGATGCGGAATATATCTGTACCATAACATTAAAGTAATTATGAGGCTCCCAAAACAATTGTTTATGTCGTTTACACCAAATGACAGTTTTTCTCTACTGTTCTCTCTTCTTCCTCTATTAGAATCTCAAGATCTGTCCCAATCCCTGGCCCCCATCACAGAAGAACGAGCCTCGCGCACACTCTACAGGGTCAGCTTGCTGTGTCGGCTACGTGAGCGTGTTCTTCCCCACCCGTCGTTAGAGGAGCGCCTCAGTCTGGCACCACCCAGCTCCGACCTGCCCAGCTGGTGGAGCATCCCACACCACGACCACGAGCTGCTCTTAGCTGCCGCTAGACATGGCGTCAGCCGCACTGAACTCTCGATCTTCTCTGACCCACAGTACTCATTCAGTCAGGCCCGTCTCGACTACCTCCAGAATCAGCAAGCTCAAGCAGCTTCACAGATTCACGCGTTAAGTCAGTCACAGGATTCGACCGGTATCAAAGAGGAGAGCCTAGATGATGAGTCTCGGCTGCTAGGGGTGGAGACCCTCTGTCCGTCAGACTCCCCAGCCATGCTTCTTTCCCATTCTGAGGGAAAAGTTGGAGTTCAGGCTGGATGGGGTTGGAAGAAGAGCAAAAACAATGGGCCGGGTGAGAGAAAAGGAGGAGGAGAGAGAGGTGAAGGGCCTTCAGACTCAGATTCCGATTCAGACTCGGGCTCGTCTTCCTCTTCCCGTCATTCGGGCAGCTCGGATGATAGCGGAGACAGTGATGCAGAGAGAGAACAAGGTGAGGGATTTATGGTTTATGGTAACCTGCAGCAGTGTAGCTTACAGTATTATTTATTAGTGTTTTAGCCTTTTGATGATGTTCAATGTGCATCTCAATTCATATTATAGCTATTTGTTTTGGACAGTCTTTTTTTCTTCATTCCAGCGAAATCATTACCAAACGAAAATTAGTCAAAATGTTTTATGCAAGAAGTAAAAATACAGTAAAATCAGTTCAGTCAAGGCAAATTTTCTACTTTTTCGTTGTCTGAATACCAGAAAGAATTATTATTATGATTTTTGTTTATTGGTACTAAAATTGCAATACATAGTATTGTTAATACTGAAAGAAATTCTTTTTATTCAGCTAGGATGCATTAAATTTATCAAAAGTGACTTGTAATATCACAATTTTTTTTCCAAAAAATAATGTTCTTTGGATGTTTTTATTCCTCAAAGAAACCTGAAAAAAAATTGTTTCCACAAAAATATTTAGCATTCAGCTTTTTCAATTCACATTTGTATAGTGCTTTTCACAATACATATTGTTTCAAAGCAGCTTGTTTTTACATTACAATTTAGAGTAATCTGTTATCAGAGGTGACTGTGTCAAAGTAATGTCCATATGTCAAAAACGTACAGTTCTAAGATCATACAAATCATGCATTTGCCTTCACAGGAATAAATTACATTTTCAGATATATTAAAATAGAAAACTGTTATTTACATTTTAACAAAATTGTGTATCACTGTATTTTTGATCAAACAAATGCAGCCTTTGTAAATATAAGAGATTGCTTTTAAAAACATTTAAAAAAATCTTTTGAACGATACCATTTAAAACATTTGAATACATGAAAAATGCCATGCAGGAGCTTCCTTAAAAAATTGAGTGACTCAAATTGATTAATCATTTTTGAAACCATTTCAAGATTCATAGAAATAAATCAAACTTGCCAGCTCAAAGATTGTTTGTTACTTAAGCTTAAAGGAATAGTTCACCCAAAAACATCTAAATTTTCAAAAATAAAACACTCAAACTTGTATTACTTTTTGTCTTCCATTGAACATAAAAAGGAGAAAATTTGAAATTTAGAAAGTTTCTTTCTCAATCATTCTAATCGTCACTGTGTATAATATTTCCACTTTTCCTTTGCCCAGCTGTAATGGTTAAAGGATTAGTTCACTTCAGAATTAAAATTTCCTGATAATTTACTCACCCCCATGTCATCCAAGATGTTCATGTCTTTCTTTCTTCAGTCGAAAAGAAATTAAGGTTTTTGAGGAAAACATTCCAGGATTTTTCTCCATATAGTGGACTTCACTGGGGTTCAACGGGTCCAAATGTCAGTTTCAGTGCAGCTTCAAAGAGCTCTACACGATCCCAGACGAGGAAAAAGAGTCTTATCTAGCTAAACGATCTGTCATTTTTAACCACAAATGCTCGTCTTGCACTGCTCTGCGATGCGGCACGCATTATGTAATCATGTTGGAAAGATCACGCGTGACGTAGGCGGAAGTACCAATTCAGTGTTTGCAAAGACTAAGTCAAACAGCCTTTACAAAAAAAAAAAGGTAAAACAACGATGTTCGACGATTTTGCCATACTGCGATACTTCCACCCACGTCACGCGTGACCTTTCCAACATGATTACGTAATGCGTGACGCATCGCAGAGCAGTGCAAGATGAGCATTTGTGGTTAAAAAGTATATACATTTTTATTGTTTTTAGAAAATGACAGATCGTTTCGCTAGATAAGACCCTTATTCCTCGTCTGGGATCGTGTAGAGCTCTTTGAAGCTGCACTGAAACATTTGGACCCGTTGAACCCCAGTGAAGTCCACTATATGGAGAAAAATCCTGGAATGTTTTCCCCAAAAAACATAATTTCTTTTCAACTGAAGAAAGACATAAACATCTTGGATAACATGGGGGTGAGTAAATTATCAGGAAATTTGAATTCAGAAGTGAACTAATCATTTAACGAGTTAATTTAGGTTGATTTGTTTGAGATTTGTAACTAAAATGAGTCATCTCTCAGCAGCAGCTCTTAAGATGTGTGATGGTGATGAAGAAAACAGCATCCTCTCATTCACACCATCTCAAGAAGGCACCCAACCAGAGTCCCTCACTGACCCTCTGAGAGTTGACTGGCCCAAAGACCGTGTGTTGATAAACCGAATAGACAACCTCTGTTCGCTGGTTATTATGGGGCACTGGCCGTCAGGTCGCCGCTACGTCTCTGACATTCATCTCAGTGTTGTGTCTGAAGAGCGTGACCTCAGCGATGACCTGGGTTACCCCCGAGTGGCACGCAAAAGCAACAGTGCCCTATCTGCAGACATTCTTGAAGGCCAAGAATCAGAGTTCACTGTAAAACTTCTGAAGGTGAGGTGATGTTCAGACATTTAGGAACCGTTATGAACCTCAGTGGTGTCTTTTTCTTCTGCTTTAACGTTTGCTTCATTTTCTTTAGGAGGAGGGGCTGAAGCTGACGTTCTCTAAGCAGGCTCTGATGCCAAACGGTGAAGGGAGTGCACGCAAAAAGCGAAGGGACCATGACGAGGTACAGAAATTCAGCCTCATTAAACTTGCTAAGTTCACCCAACTATGGTTGGGTATCGAAAAAATCGATTCCAATTCTGGAATCGGATACTTAAGGCCAGGAATCGGATACTTGTTATAAAATTAAAATTTCGATTCTTCTTATCGATTCCTTTGTGTGCATTTTAATGATTTTAAACCATTCAAGCGCAAGTAGACCCGCACACTGTTTTCTGTGCTGCGCAAACATCCGAAACGTGCGCACAGAAAGCCACCTCTCATCCTGAATAGTGTGCGATACTGAACCGGGTTCTCTTTTGTTTTGTTTTTTGCACTTGAACTGAAAAATACACTCAAAAATGTCAAAATATCCTCATAAACACAGTCAGTTATGTCTTAAGTGAATGTAAACAGTTGAGAAAGCAAACGCATAACAGTATATTGGATCCGTGCAGCTTTTAAAGTGACAGCAGCCTAATATTCCTGCTGCCATCTCTGTATAACGCATGTTTTTTTTTTTTTGTTTGTTTTTTTACCTTTAGCTGGTAGATGCCGAAGGGGTTCTCCATGCTCCCCGCAGGAGGGACCTTCCCAACTGGCTCAAAGAAAACCCAGATTATGAAGTAGAGGGAGACATGTTAGAGGTAAGTGCAAAACTCAGGTTGAGCTCTACTTTTAGGACTGAAACACCAGATAATGTTCCCCTCGTTATTGCAGTTACTAGTGAACCGGACCAAAAGGAAGAGGAGGAGGAAGAGGGTTGAGAAAGGAGCAGCACTTACGGGCAGTGAGAGAGTGAAGGTCATAGACATAACGACGGGCAAGAAGGTAAGGGAGGACATTTGGGAGTTGTGCCATAATTGAGACTGACCAGATTTGAGGGGGGGTTTACACAGAAAATGTATACATATAATCTAATGTGGTTGTAAAATTCCTGTAAAATGTACACTACCATTCAAAAGTTTGGAGTCTTGGGAAGAAATTAATAGTTTCAGTAAGAATGCATTAAATTCATCAAAAGTGACAAATCTTTTGTCACATTATTAGGGCTGCCCCCTAATATTCGACTAACCGTTAGTTGACGGGAAGAGGCTTAGTTGACCAAAATTGGTATTAGTCGGTTAGTCGCAGAAACAAAAAAACCTCTACGAGAAGTGGCGAAATCGCACGGTCTGTGACGGACAGATCGTTAACGGCAGGAAATCCAAACATTCGCCCATCATTCATCGACCTCAAATATGGCTTATCACTTGAAACATGTAAGTAGTCTAACGCTCCAGTGTTCACCTAGATAAGTGTGCGCTATCATTTGCCGCATATCCAAGTGTTTGTGTGGAGAGCATCCTTACTGCATGACGTGAAGGCGCCAGTGCGATCACTTGCATTTAACTTGAAATACACCATTTTTGGTCATGCAGATAATAATAATCCAACATTTGAAAACTGTAAATGGTTTGCTTCTATTTATGTAAACTCACAATAACAAGAAAACAAACAGGATGCGCTTTCTGCCGTCTCTGTCCGTCACAAAAATGAACTGAAACTCAGCACATACTTGCCTCACAGACATGAGAAATATATCTATGGAAAGCTTGAAATATCTACTTTTAAATTAACCGAATTCAAATCTAAAACAAATGTTCTCAGATTATGTAATGAAATGTGCATAAAGTCGTGTCCACTACTGCGGAGATGAAGGGAGTGCACTAGTTTATCAATAAATTATTAAAATGTTCAGACAGTCTTCTGTTTGCTGGTACGCTGATGCAAGCTTTATTTGTGCGCTTGAGCGCGGATTAGGCTGTGTGTAATATATATATATATATATATATATATATATATATATATAGGCAATTAAGGGCTTATTATTATTATTATTATTATTATTTATATGGTTTATTAACATAAACGCGATTAGTCAACTAATTGCTTAAATGAACGACGACTAGTCGACTAGAATCTTTAGACGAGGGCAGCCCTTCACATTATAAATGTCTTAACTATTTCCAACAAGTGCTGTTCTTTTGAATTTTTTTTATTCAAAGTATCCTGAAAAAAAAAAAAAAAAAAAAAAAAAAAAATCAAACATTTAAAGGGATAGTTCACCCAAAAATGGAAATTCTGTCACCATTTACTCACCCTCAAGTTGTTCCAAACCTGTATAAGTTTCTTTGTTCTGTTGAACACAAAGGAAGATATTTTGAAGAATGTCAGTAACCAAACAGTTGATGGACCCCATTGACTTCCATAGTATTTTTTTTTTTTTTCCATAATATGAAAGTCAGTACGGACCAGCAACTGTTACCCATATTCTTCAAAATATCATCTTTTGTGTTCAACAGAACTATCTCTTTAAGCAACAACTATTTTCAACACTGATTATAACCTTTTGAACTGTAGTGTACATAGTTTGGGTATTCATGAAAAGTGCAAAAAATCGATGAAACACTGAAGTACACCAGTCTAAAATGTGGTTTGTCTGGGACAATTATTGTTCTTGATGGATTTGGTGCAGTTCAGTTGGTCTTGATAATTTATACTCCCCTGCTTTTCAGTTTGGTGGAATATACGGGCCTGCACTACAGGACCTGAGAGAGCACCTGGAGGAGAATCCTGACCATGCTGTAGCACCGGAGTGGTCCGAGACTGTTCGCAATTCGGTTAGTGTCTCCTGTATTAGCTCAGTGTGTCTATGGTTATCACCCTCATCTACCCTGGTTGTATAGCGTATTTTAGGCCAATCACAGTCAGTGGTCAATTTTATGGAAATTAATGTGACCCTTTTTTTTAATCTCAGGGCTTTTTGCCTGAGAGTTTATTCCACAGACTGTTGAGTCCCCATGCTTCAATCCCCAAAAAGAATCGACATTACCTCTCCACCCCTTCGATCCCGACTGACGACCCTCTCCTCGGAGGCGGCGAAGGCGAGACGTTAGTTTCCGATGGCGCGTATATGATGGACGACGAGGAGCTGGAAGACGGCGGTCACCTCACGTCATCTCACCACTTCCTTACTCCAGCCTACGATGTGAAGATGGAGCCAAGCGCTCTCGATATGGACGGTGGTGACAGTTTGTCACAAGGTGGATATGATAGCTCAGACAGAGAGGCCATTTTGGATGATGTCATCATGGCACCGAAAAATTCAGACTCTTCCTCGAGCTCCGAGGATTGACCAAATCTCACGTTAGATGTAGTAGACCGAGATCATGACAGTCTTTTATTTTATTATATTCTGCCTTCATTATTTTTATAATTATTGTTGATGTTATTGCTTAAAATATGGAGTAACAGGTTTTTTTTTTTTCTTGGGTTGGATTTGTACTTGACTGTTTTGCGTAGATTGAGGAAACATACAGGTTTTTTTTGTTTCGTTTTTTTCTTTTCACCTCATTCAGCACATTGTGCTTAATTCCAGATGAAATATGAATTTGTCTCACATACCCACAGTAAGCCCCTTTCGTCCTTTATTGGCTGGGAAAGGAGCCGTTCGTCTCACCCTCAGGCTGAACTGTTTAACAGTGTGCTGGAGGATCCATTGTCATGCACTGAGCTGAGCCATCGTGGTGCCTCGGTCTGGTGAAGAACATGGAGTTTTTGTTGGATGTATATCATTTTTTGTGCGTGTGTGTCAGGGGGGTGGGGACAGGGTAGGATTTGGGGTTTAGGGTTAGTTACTGAAACAATGTTAGACAGATGATGGCTGTATTGTACAAAGTAGAGTTGGTCCTATGCCTGCAATGATGCAAAAATTATGCGTTTATTCCCGTTTCAATAACTGACTCCAACTGTCTCTGTGATATAAATATGAATAGCAGTCTACAGTGGAAACTGATGTCTGTTGAATTCATTTCATCAAGTGTTTATTTATTTGAATGATGACCACTCAAGGCTCTTTTTATTGACTGCCTGGAATACATGCTGAGTAGAAAAACAAGTTTATTCTCACTCTCTCATACTTTATACTTGGATGTGGAGAAATATCACTAACGATTGTATTAATGAATAACAAGCAATTTTGCTGTCTTGTAGCTTTAGTTGACATCAAATCACAAATTTAGAATAGCAATTCAAGTAAGGTTGAAACAAACACATTGAAAGAGACAATAAAAATCACAGAAATTCAGCATGCAGCAGGGTTAACATTTCTTGACACCTGCTGGAGGTAAGTAAGGTTTGACAATTTATCATGGTCATTCGCCAGCAGTAACAATATTAATGTTTGTCTTGGTAAAGCTCACAAGCATCCTAAAAATTGCATATATAATGTGGCTTTTTACAATTTAGAACAACTGAATTTGCATGTGTTTTTACCATTGGGCTATCAGTATTACTGTAGTATGAGACAAATAGATTGCTATTATGTAGTGCCTTTTGAGCTTTGTAACCTAAAAAGTTAATATGCCTGTTAAATTTTTAGGAAGTATCTATTAAAAAGGTGAGGAGGATTAAATTAATCAAATCCTATTCGGTCATGTTTGTGCCACGTTTACCCACTAAAAATGTCACTTGCGGTGGGATATTACAAAAGACTAGAATAAGAAGTGTCAGGACACAGGAGAGAGCTGAAATCACAAATTAAAACATTTACGAAAAAAAAAAAAAAAGTTTTGTTTGATACGTTTTCTTAGAGAAAATGAAAGAATTGCACTCTGGGACATGGCCAAAATGGAAACCGCTCAAACCAGAATAGTAAAATGGTGTAGAAATCCGTCCCTATGTTCACTTTAAAAAGTAAAAAGATACCGTAATTATTTAAAAAGTACGAGTTTAATTTCTTTTAACCAATGCGAAGCATATGAAAGGGTTAAAGCTGCAGTCCGTAATTTTTCCGCAGCGGTACGACCCGAACCAGTCGAAAATAGTCCGAATATAAACACTTATTATAAGTGTACTGTAGTGATTCAGGATAAGACAAAAACACGTTTTGGAAAATGGATTCATGATGTACTCGCTCATTATATAATTTTTGTAAATTTTGAACAAAAGTTACAGACAGTAGCTTTAAGTAAAAAATGAAGTGATTTTCCTCTAGGGGGCACATGTGACCATGTTCTCTTTTGAGATGCAGTCAAATAACATTTATAACAAGACCATTTTTTGTCTTCTTGAAAATATTAGTACACTTGTGAGAATGGGCTCATGATGTAAACATTGAACTCCATTGCTTTTATCTAAAAAAAAAAAAAAGATGAAATAAGATTCATTCCCCTGCAATCATAAACGACTGTGATTGGTCCAGCTTGACCTTCGCTGAAAAAAGTAACGACCGCCGTGTGACAATCAGCGGCTCTCTGTCTCTGGAAAAAAAAAAAAATTGTGGTGGTTATTGAATTGGTAATAGGGAGTAAAGGGTCAAAACAGAAGAACTGTTATTTAAACGTAAAGTGTATTACCAAATAGAGACAACGAGAGTCGCGATAAGTATTTCAGGAAAAAGGTTTCAGTTGATGGGCTACGAATAAATCTACGATCGGAGTGCGATTAATGTGACTTGTGAATGCAAACAGACAAACGTAACAGAGCACCGATCGAATCGGTCCATTTTTAGCACTGGCAGCAAATGTCTTTGCTAGTGCAACTCTAATACAAATTTTGATCATTCAGTTTGAATATATATATTAAGAATATACAGTTTATAGTGTTATTTAATGAGACGTTGGATATTACGTATAGCAAATACCAGAAGTCTCTCTCCGCGAGGCCTGTGATATGAATGAAACCTCACGTTGGGTTTAACAAGCAGCACATCTGAACTAGCACCACTTAGCCAGTTAACGTTAGCTGCTGCTAGCTGGCTGAATTGGTAAGCTTCTTGATAAACGTTTTTTAACAAATCAGGTAATACTTGCGCTGTGAGTGGGATCGTGTAATGAAGTTTACTGGCATTATTCAGCCGAGCGACACATACCATATGCTGGACAATACCGAGAACAAGATGTCGTGTTTCTTGCTTCTTTTCTTTTAGTGAATAGCATTTATTTTTTTGTCTTAGATGACTTTGCTCTTTGATTTTTTTTATTTGTTGCTCTTGGCTTGTTACAAGGTCAACCGCCTCTCTCATATCAAAAATCCCATAAGACTTAACTTATCTATTTATTTAGTATTAATATTATCCTCATGGATCTGAATTTTTACTCGGATCTCTCTGACGGGACTGGTCAACATGTTGATTCCGAGTTTATGGAAAACTCGTCTTACAATGGATATGATTCCGTGAACAAGGTAAATTTTACTGCTTTGTGTAGTAAACATCTTTAGTTTGATATTTTTATTTAAAATTGCAGCATGTCATGTAGTGTACCTTTGATCAAGATGTCTGCAGGTAAATAATACACCTTTTAACCTCTGTTTATTAGTTTGCAGGTGCCAGTGAGTCATACCTGACCATCAGTGGACCTGGTCATCATTTTCTTGAGGTGGTGCTACTACTTTTGGTCACAATTAGCTCAATGAAACATATATATGTATGATTATTTTTGTTTTATTTATTTATGCATTTACTTTTGATTGTAGAAAACATTCCATACACCCTGTCTGGGTGATGAAGAGTTTGAAATCCCAATCTCCTTGGATCCAGATTCTGCGCTCACCATAGAGGATGTGGAGGCTCATTTCGGAGAGCTGGCCGAACAGGCTGAGAGCTCAAGGGGTCCTGGAGTTGGAAATAGTCTTGCCAGTAATACTGTAGTAGGGGGGAATGATCCCTCTTTTGCCTCTGCTTTCATGAATCCATCTTCTCAGGGTATAGAGCACCTGAGTTTGGGTGTGATTAACCAGCCGGGGGGAAGTGCACTACTGAGCTCAACTCTGGGTGTGGTAAGCTTTGTTTTTTTTGTCAGTGATAATTTATTTTCATGCTTTCAGCTTGTGAGAATGGGCACTTGAATTGCTGTTATGTAATAAGATCTTGAGTAAAGTGTAGATTGGCACATCAGATAATGATTTGTTTAATTTTTTTATAGGATCTTGGCCATTCTGTTGGCTCCCATTTTAATAGCTCCCCCTCCATGACTATTGATGTTCCAATAAACGACATGAACCACAGTCTCTTAGGACACAATCAGCTCACCACCATAGACCATTCAGATCTAAGTGCTCAGTTAGGGCTCAGCCTTGGTGGTGGAGCCAAGTCACCTGACCAACAGCTGTCAACCACACCATCTCCTGCTGGCTCATTGCAGGATGAAGACATGGAGGACTTCAGACAAGTGAGTCTTTCTGTTATGAGCTTGATTTGTGGCACATTATCTTTCTTTTTCCATCTTGCAACCTATCCCCATTTTCGTTGCAGAAAACCATGCTGGTAGACTCCTTCTCAGCCTCTGCGACGATCATACCGCACATCCCCAACTTGACGGGTTCCACACAGCTCTCTTCTGCTCCTCCAGCTGTGGTGAGGAGGGTGGGCGGTAAACCAGCCATGGTGCCTGTGACCACAGTGGACACGGGATCAACGCTCGGAGGCAAAAAAGGAAAGAAGAAAAAAGATCCCAATGAACCACAGAAGCCAGTGTCAGCCTATGCTCTGTTCTTCAGAGACACCCAGGCAGCCATTAAAGGCCAGAACCCCAATGCCACATTCGGAGAGGTATCCAAGATAGTGGCGTCCATGTGGGACAGCCTCGGAGAAGAACAAAAACAGGTGGAGTATAGTTCTTTAAAGGCTGACAGTGTTTGCAAAAAGTGCAATGCAATTCAAATATGCACTATTAATCAAAGATTTGGGGTCATTAAGTTTTTTTTTTTTTTGTTAAAGAAATTAATACTTTTATTCAACAAAGATGCATTACAATCATCAAACTTGACAGTAAAGATATGTTTAAAGTGTTAGTTCACCCAAAAATGAAATTTCTGTCATTAATCACTCACCCTCATATCATTCCAAACCCGTCATCTTTGGAAACACAAATTAAGATATTTTTGATGAAATCCGAGGGTTTCTGAAACACACATAGGCAGCAACGTCAATGCACCTTTTGAGGTCCAGAAGGGTATTAAAAGACATCAATAAAACAGTTAATGTGACTACAGTGGTTCAACTTTAATGTTATGAAGCGACAAGAATATTTTTTGTGTGCGCAAAAACAAAAATAACGACTTTATTCAACATTTTGAACTGTTGTTATACGCAGTTGACGCAGTGAACACAGTTCAGTGCTTTTATGTTTACGTCAGAACGCCGGCTCATTATTGGCACACATGCGTCGTGCTGCTCACATGAACGGCGTCGGCCAATAATGAGCCGGCGTTCTGACATTAACATAAAAGCACTGAACTGTGTTCACTACGTCAACTGCGTATAACAACAGTTCAAAATGTTGAATAAAGTCGTTATTTTTGTTTTTGCGCACAAAAAATATTCTTGTCACTTCATAAGATTAAGGTTGAACCACTGTAGTCACATGGACTATTTTAACGATGTCTTAATACCTTTCTGGACCTCAAAAGGTGCATTGATGTTGGTGCCTATGTGTGCTTCAGAAACCCTCGGTTTTCAACAAAAATATATTAATTTGTGTTCTGAAGATGAACAAAGGTTTTAAGGGTTTGGGGCGACACGAGGGTGAGTAATAAATGACAGAAATGTCATTTTTGGGTGAACTAACCCTTTAATATTACAAAAGTTTTCTATTTATATATACAGCATATGCTGTACTTTTGAAGTTTCTATTCATTAAACAATGAAAAAGGTATTGCGGTTTCTACAAAAATATTAAGCAGCACAACTGTTTTCAGCATTCCATTGGTTGGATAAACAGATTGTCCCACCCAAAATTAACACCACTGGCTTAAGGCCAATTATTGCAATTGTGATTATGTCTAAACAGACTGAAAAGTCATTAAAAAGTCTGTAAACACAACTTGTTTTAGATTTATAAAATTATTTCATAATTTGTTTGGAATTGCATTTCATTTTTACAAGTATTCTTTAGAAGTATTATTGAACTGTTAAGGAACTGGATTCTAGAAATGGTAAATTTACTACTTCCATCCTTAAATATTACACACATTCACATGCATTTTGTGTAATTTTGAATTTTTATGACCTTTTGCAGGTTTACAAGAGGAAAACAGAGGCAGCTAAGAAAGAGTATCTGAAAGCTTTAGCAGCTTACCGAGCAAATCAACTCTCAAAAGTGAGTGAATTTCTAGTTTCTCCTTTGTGAGGTTTTTATTTATTTATTTATTTTTTTTATTATTTGCTTTCTCAACTTTCTTTCCATTATTTTTCTCATGCAGCCATCTACTGAGGTGGAGGATAGCGCTCCTCCTACTCCTCCCTCCGTGCCCTGTCCTGCACCCGTCACCACCGCTGCTGCTGCCCCTGCCCGTCCACGCCTGACCCCCATCCCTGAGCAGAACACCATCACCAACATCTGCGCATCCAATATTATCCTCGACCTGCCTCAAGTCACCACCCGTTCCCGCACAGGTTCTCTACCCCTGGCCATCGGCCAGCCCCCGACCCCTAACCCCAGCCCGACACCCACTGTCACAAAAATCATCATCTCAAAGCAGATGCTGCAAGGAGGTGCTCAGCTCCACCAGATCCCCACGTCTATGGTGACAGTGATTCCAGCTGGAGTACGAGCCGTGCAGCCGGCTTCTGCGGGACGACAGCCTCCACCACTGCAGCAGATGCAGGGCACCCCACCTCCGCCACGTCTGCAGCAGATGGTACAAACCCAAGCCCCGCCTCCTCTTCAGGCCAAGCCCCGTGGAGGGGTAGGAAGTGCTGTGGCTGTCACAGCTACGCCTCCACCACCTCTTCAGATAAAGATTGTGCCCGCTTCTATACACTCTGACCTGTCCACACCAATTATTGTTACTACAGCAACAAGTGCCAATCCTGTTATTTCCTCATCCTCCATCTCAGCCTCAGCACATCCCGCCCCTGTTGAGGTGAAAGTTGAGGAGCCCAAAGAGGAGTTAGTCACTGGGACGGATGAGGCTGTGACAGAGGAACCTGAAGAGGTTTGTTTTTTCCATAATTAACATCAACAGAGCTACTGTGGTTACATTTTATTTTAAGGTGTCCTTGTTACAGTGTAATTATACAATTAAGTACCGAGTAATATTATCAACTTGTACTTAACTAGTTAGGAATAGGATTAGGGTTTAGTATAGGGTTAGTTGCTAGGGTTATGCAAAATTTACTGTTATTACAACATTAAGTACATGTAAAATACGTAACAAGGACACTGTAAACGGTAATATAAGAGATTTAAAGGGGCAGTTCTACCAAAAAATGGGAGAATTATCCTATAATTTATTCACCCTCAAGCTATCCTAGGTGTATATGACTTTCTTCTTTCAGTCAAACACAATCGGAGTTGTATTAAAAAAATATTCTGGCTCTTCCAAGCTTTATAATGGGAGTGAATAATAACTGAGAATTTGAAGCCTAAAAAAGCACATCCATCCATCAAAAAAGTAATTCAGGGGGTTAATAAAGGCCTTCTGAATCGAAGAGATGCATTTTTCTAAGAAAAATATCCATATTTATAACTTTACAGACTATAATCACTAGCTTCCGGTAACATCCGTCCGTGCGTTCACGAGAGAGTCGAGTTTAGCAAGGAGTAGCGCAAGCTTAGGTGAGAATAGATGCCTCTCGTGGTTCAAACAAATAGGGCTGGGCAGCAAACTCAAGCTGCTACTGATCTGATACTGATCTGCAACAAGAATACCAGCACACATACACAGATGCATAGTTTCTTCAAGGTTGAAGTTGGCTGAGCTCTAACTCTAAACAGGGTACTTCTCCAAAACAAACTGATAAGCTGTACATTTCTCACAGTAAGAGGTACAGACAATATTCATTATTCTATAGTGTTGGAAGATGAGAAGTACAGTAAATGCTTTAACTAAGAAGTGGTCACATAGGTGACAGGCTGAAGTGACCCCAGCGACCTCGGCTGTCTTGACCAGCTATAAGAGTAAATATATGTTGGGTGCCTCTCTCAACAACATAGAGAGAGCACATTCCAGTAATCTCCAGTAAATCTCATAAGCTTGAAGAAGTCATTAAAGGTGGGGTAAGTGATATTTCAAAAACACTGTTTGGAAGTTAGTCGGACCGACACCAACAACAAACGTGAAGCCAATCAGCATTAGGGGGCGTATGACGGTCGAGGAGAGAGAACGAGCAAGAGGGAGATTTGAAGAAAAACTGCAGAAAGAGAGATGAGACACAATACAAAAAAAAAGCTCAAAAGAATATCACTGGAATGAAGGTTTATAACTGGGCAAGCGCTTTAGGACCGCGTTTATATTAGAAAAGCTTTCCAGCGCTGGAGAGAGCTGAGCGGGAAGGCCTGAAAACAGACGCGAAGGGTGCTTTGATCCCGCTTCACATGTGAGTAACACTAGGTTTGAGTGTCATGATTGTCTGGAGCTGCTGTGTTGTTGGCGACTAACAACCAACTCTTGTTTGTATTTACTCTTGTGTACTGTACGTTCATTTTTTGTGCTTCCTTGTCATTCATTCACCATCTGTGCTTTATTTTTTGTGAAGCATTATTTTGTTGTGCCTCAAGTGTGATAAACAGACATCCACTCTCGCATTGCGTGTGTAACAGCGGCCAGATAGTGAGAGTTGTGCAGGTAAACCACTGCACACTGACGACCAATAGAAAATGAGGTATTTAGGGTCATTGTCAGTGCACTCGCCTCGCATGCCAGCAGTGATCAGGCCGGGGTTCGAGACCGACTCGGAGCAGGGTGGTTAGGATTGGAGTGTGAGTTTTGGAGGCGGAGCAATGAAGAGAGGGGTGTGTTTGTTTGGGTTGATTTCAAATATTAACAATGTCCAACACCATTTTTGAAATATGGCTTATCCTACCTTTAAAATCATTTAATATTTTGAAAAATAAATATTGATTAATAACTCATTACAAATCACTCATTTACATATACATTGAAGCGGCAGTGGATTCCAGAATTTCAGGATTCTAGTGGAATTGCAGAGCTTGTGCAAACATCCACATCACTATGATCAGATGCTTTCTCTCCGCTGTCATTTTTGTTGTTGAGAGGAAAGCACGTAGCACATATTTACATATTCATCTACGTTCGCTGCCAGTATACCGCTGCGCAGGTATTTAACTTCTTTTTACCACTAAGCAAAGAACAAAAAAGGACTACGTTGTGATTTATATCTAGGCCTTAAGAGATCAAACACAAGTTAAGCACACAGCAAAGTTATTCAGAGATGTTTTATCCTGCTTTTTCAGATGGAGATGGAGGTAAGTGTTGCTCCTGCTGTCTCCTCTTCCGCTTCTTCTGCGAATCTCTGTGTCCGCGCTGGATGCACAAACCCGGCTGTGGAGAGTCGAGACTGGGATAAGGAGTATTGCAGCAATGAATGTGTGGCCACGCACTGCAGGTGTGTTTTCTTTTCTGTGTGCATGTGTAAACTTTTTGTTTTGTAAGGCGTTTTGTGTACAGTCCAATTTCAATTTACTAACTGTCCCTATTTTTTACTTTCTTAACAGGGATATTTTCATGGCCTGGTGTTCAATCAAGAGCCAGAACTCAGCTGCTGTCAAATAAATGAAATCCCTGTTTCTGGGTCTTAGCATGCCTGGACATGTATTTTATAATAACACAACAGAATTTTACTGGAATTACTAGTGAAGGTACAGTGTTTTTGTTGTAAATATCGAAGGCATGAAAAAAGTGGTAGAAAAAACACTCTGAGAGAGGACAAATTATGTCTGTTACATCTATTGATGAATATACTACAAACATCACATTTTGACTTTTATTTTCCCCATTGAAACTGTCAGAAAAGGACCTACAGTGAATATTGTGGGGTTTTGTTTGTTTTTTGATCTTGTATTGTTTCCACTCAGTTTTGGTCCAGTGTTTTTTTTTTTTTTTTGGTATGTTACTAGTTAATGTGTCCAAGTGAGACAAATCTGAACCATTGTATTATTTTCAAATGCAGTAATTTTGATGATGACAAATTTAAGCGTATTAGTGAACCTCAAACAGTAATGCAATCTATTATATTTTCAGTTTTCTCATGTGCTGACAGTGTCTTAGATCAGTGTTCACAAGTGCTCTCGTGTAAAATCTTTTTGCCTTAGTTATGGGGTTTTGCCAACTTTTTTTAGATTGTGTTACAGAAATTACTCGTGTTAATAAAAGGCAACCAAAATAGACTATGTTGCAGAATTCATTGCAAACAACCATTTTTTTAATGTGACATTCAATGGTCAGTGCACTACAAAAACCGCAGAGGTCCCTGCTTTGCTCTGTAACAACAAGAAACTGCCAGTATTGAGCCAATTTAGTTCGCAAGTATTATGAATCTAAAAAAAATATAAATGTCAAAGTGCTCACAAGTCTCTCAAGCTTTAAAGGGTTAGTTCACCCAAAAATGAAAATTCGGTCATTAATTACTCACCCTCATGTTATTCCAAACTTGTAAGACATTTTTGATAAAATCTGATGGCTCAGTGAGGCCTCCATTGACAGCAAGATAATTAACACTTTCAATGCCCAGAAAGCTACTAAAGACATATTTAAAACAGTTCATGTGACTGCAGTGGTTCAACCTTAATGTTATGAAGCGACGAGAATACTTTTTGTGCGCCAGAAAAACAAAATAACTTTTCAACATTATCTAGTGATGGGCGATTTCAAAACACTGCTTCATGAAGCTTTACGAATCTTTTGTTTCGAATCAGTGGTTCGGAGCGCGTATCAAACTGCCAAAGTCACATGAACTATTGAAATTTTGAAACCCTTATGATGTATCGAAGCCTCGTTTACTGAAATCACGTGACTTTGGCACTCCGAACCACTGATTCGAAACAAGATTCATAAAGCTTTGAAGCAGTGTTTTGAAATTGGCCGTCACTAGATATTGTTGAAAAGTCGTTATTTTGTTTTTTTGCACAAAAAGCACCTTTAGTAGCTTTCTGGGCATCTGAAAGTGTTAATTATCTTGCTGGCAATGCAGGCCTCACTGAGCCATCGGATTTGATCAAAAATATCTTAATTTGTGTTCCAAAGATGAACGAAGGTCTTACGGGTGTGGAACGACATGAAGGTGAGTAATTAATGACATTTTCTTTTTTTTTTTTGTCACAAAACATGGCATTTCTGATGTTCAAGGATGCATTAAATAAGATTTGCAAACCTTTTGTCCCCTTTGATTTAAAAAGAACGTTACCCCCTGAGATTTTAAATTAAAGGTGCTGTGTGTAATTTTTTAACTGTACTAAAGCACAAACATACCATATGCAAATATTTAGGAAACATGCTAAGATCACATTTAAAGACAATGCTACAGCCAGTTATTTTACTTTACTTTTAAATGTTCCATGTCTGAATGTGTTTTTGTTTTGGTCTGTGTGATCCCGCCCACTGCCAGTTTACCCAATAGTGAGACACCCCGGGTTGCCATTTGGCAGAAAACACTGTATTGTTGCCATGGAAGCCAGCAAACAAACTGGGTCAGAGATCGCAGATTCTATCTGACTTAAAAAGCCTCGGCATCCAAAATCTAAAATCTCTGTGAATGAGAGCATATTAAAATGCGGATAAATCAACTCCTCAACTCGCTCCTGTTGCGTGTCCACAATCTGGCAACCCGCGCGAGCGTCGAGTCTGATAGGGGGCGGGGAAATAACTTTCCAATATTTTGAATTTGGACTGCAGTATCCATTTCAACCACTAGCTGTCAATATTACACCTTTAATATTTCAATAATTTAATATTGGCATGTTCATAGTTCTCTGATGTTGGTTAATGCTAATATGATGTGCAAGTAAACAAATATTTAATATTTTTTAGTAAGTTTTATTTTAATGCTTTTATTTTAAATTAACATTGTAATAATTTTATTATTAGCTTTTCTTCAACTCCCAAATCCCATACAGTCCCCCCCCAGCAACCTCAGTTCAGGAAACCCCGATATAGATCAGTTCTAAGTGCAAGGTTATTTTGAATGAAGGTTGATTGGGGGAAAAGTATTTGTCGCTGGCATGTTTGTACATTGGATTACTCAAACTTTTGTTACTGGACATGTGGAATAGTTTGTCTTCAGTAAAGTTTTTCAGTTGACTGCAGCTCTTGGAGATCATTATTTGTACTAATCTTTCTATTGAGATATATTCTCCAACAGCAAGAAAATGATACATTCTTGACCCTTAAAAAAACAGCACAGTAAACAAATATGAGGTTATTGTTTATTCAAAAAGACACTTTATAGCTTTGTCATAATGGCTGAGGAATGGTTAAAAAACGATGTATAGCAAAAGCTCAGTTTGAAAACATTTCTTTTGTTTGCTATAAACTCACAAATCTTACTACAAATGTTACATGTTATTTTTAATATCAAACTAAAATAATGTGATTGACAGCACAGATGGTTTTTAAAAAAGAAAAAGAAAGAAAGAAAACAAAAGCATGTTTATAAAACGCAACAATCTGAAAATTAAAAAATATTTAAAGAGAAATGCTTGCTTGGTCCATACAAAGAGATCACATTAAATGTTAGAAAGCACATGTAAAATGAGAGCAATAGTGTTACTAACAGCATTTCTTTTTAGCTTTTTAAAATTAAGCTTAAAGTGAGCAAAGCGTGCTAAACAAGTAGTGAACAACAAGACTCTGTAAAGTATGTCGCTTTAAAAATGATTAAAAGGACATATTAAGCCCTGTGAATCTTGCAGCATCCAAATATCTCCAGTGTTCAACCACACAAAAATCCTCTTGAGTGAGTCCAGACAGGCATGTTAAAACAAATAAAAGAGTTTAAAAGCATCCTATAACTATGACTTTAGTATTTACAGCAAGCAATTATTAGTCAAGTCTGGTTGTGTTGGACTGCATGATTGAACTCTCTAATGCCCTGGACGTTTTATATTTAGTGGCATGAAACAAAAAAAACAAAAAAAAAACAACTTGTTTTTCAAAGCATATATATGATTAGTACAGATGCAGTCAAGGGCAAAGACTAAAGAACAGAAGAAAACTGTCCACGAACAATCCTAAATAACATGAGAAAAACATTTACAACATGATATCAAGGAGAAACATAAAACGAGTCACCTCAATGTTCTCATATCCTGCTATATTTACTGTCTGGATCCAGTGGTTCTGATGCGAGGTAGAAATATGGCGTTTGGTTTAGGTCACACAAAACGTTTGTTCCGCTACTGAAGAGTTCGAAAGCTAACCGGCGCCGAGTGAGCGAGTCTGTGTTTCTCGAGGTTCTTGAGGATCCTAAAACCCTTCGAGCACAGGTTGCAAACGAAGGGCTTTTCCCCAGTGTGAAAGCGCAGGTGAGCCTTGAGATTGTTTTTGAGACGGAAGCCTTTCCTGCAGTGCGGGCAGACGTGAGGTCTCTCTCCCGTGTGGAAGCGCTCGTGTCTTCGCAAGCTTTTCCGCAGGGCGAATGTCTTTTTACACTTTCTGCACGAATACGGCTTTTCGCCTGTATGAAAGCGCTCGTGACGCTTTAGGATCTTCTTGCGTTTAAACTTTTTGCCGCAGATCTTGCAGACATGAGCATGCCCGTGCGAGAGGACGCCCTGCAGGCGCCAAATGCCGTTCCCGCACTCTTTAAAGCAGCACAGCCGACGTCCCGTATGGACACGCTGATGGGCTCGCAGATCTTTGGGTGTAGAGAAGCATTTTTTGCTGGATCCATTCGCCCTTTGCTCACTTGACAGCATCAGGAGGTTCACAAGTTGCACAGAACACGGCCGTAACAGTTTGCAATCGAAAGGTGTTTGGCTCAGCTGGAAACGCACCTTTTTTGCATTTGCAGCACTATTACCTGATGCCTGGCTGAGTTCAGTGGCCTCCGCTGGGGTTTTGCTGGACTGAGGAGACTCTATGTGAGGTGACTTTTCAACAGACAGCGAAGAACTTACTTCCATAAGGCCGAGGTCCCACTGGTTCAGACTGTCAGTGGAAAGGTCAGCGCTGGGAATGTTACCTAGAACGGAGCTGAACGGATGAGACTCTGGATCTACTATAGAGTGTGAAGAAGGTTCCTCAAGAGCGTCGAGTCCTTGAAGACCTAAAAGACCACAAAAAAAAAAAAAAGAGAAATTTGTTTTCATTCTCTAGTAATTTCACATTAACTGTTAAAGTTTGTTTCATATTTTTGTAAATAAAACATTTACTTTTTTTGAGAATCAAGAGTTTATTTCTGGATAGATTAGGAAGAAAAAATGCATTTTATATATTCAGCTTATGTATTTCAGGATAGTTGGTATGGTTTGTACAGGATTATGAATCTAGTTTCTTTATACCATTTTCCTGAATTGTCTCTGGTTTCTTTAAGTCATCTGTCCAAGGGGTTTCATGAATTATGCCATCTCCTCTCCCCACACCAATACCCTGAAAAACAGTAAACAATATATATGACTTGGTCAATAAGGGAAAGAAATAGAATTGTTACATTGTTTTTTTGGGTGCAGCATATTTCTTCTGTATTTAAATTCATATTAACAGGGTTCCTACGCAGTTTTGCAAAAGTATGGAATTTGATTTGAGTCATTTCCAGGTCTGGAAAAGTATGGAAAAAAGAAAGCTGAGTATGGAAAAGTATTTGCATTTCCAGACTATTGCCCTTATTTAGTTTTCTATAATAGAAAATTAAGAATTTGTGTTAAGAATTTGCTGTTTAGTGATTCTTAAGTGATTGTCAAACACGACTGAATGAATTCATTATGCAAAAATGCAGGTTATAAGCATTTTGGGTTTCTTCTCACAATATTAGCACCATATTACAGAGCTTCTAGAAGGACCTTTGCAAAAATAAAAAAAAATATACAGACTTTCGCATGCGCATGAGAACCCATTAAACTTCACATATGTGACCCTGGACCACAAAACCAGTCACAAGGGTCAGTTTTTTGAAATTGAGATTTATACATCATCTTGAAAGCTGAATAAATAAGTTTTCCATTGATGTATGGTTTGTTAGGATAGGACAATATTTGGTCGAGATACAACTATTTGAAAAACTGGAATCAGAGGGTGCAAAAAAAAAAATCAAAATATTGAGAAAATCGCCGAAAGTCCTTAGCAATGCATATCCACTCACAAAAATACATTTTTGATATATTTACGGTAGGAAATTTACAAATTATCTTCATGTAACATGATCTTTACTTAATATCCTAATGATTTTTGGCATAAAAGAAAAATCGATAATTTTGACCCATACAGTGTACTGTTGGCTATTGCTACAAATATACCCGTGTGACTTATGACTGGTTTTGTGGTCCAGGGTCACATATAGGACAATGCACACTGAGCCACCTATGGCGCCATCAGCCCATTTCGCGGTGTGATTTCTTGGTATATGCATTAAAGCAAACCTAAGGCCTAGAAATATGACACACTGCCCTGACGAAAGCCAAACTTTGAACACTTTTTTACAGTACCGGTCTTTTTTATAGAACCTTGAACTTGGCAAATAGGACAATGCACACAGCCGTATTGTGCCATCAGCCCATTTCGTGTCATGGTTTCTCCGCTGCCACAGAGGATGCGTTAAATTGGACATTAGGCCTTGATATTAGAGGTACTACTTCCGAGGAAAGCCAAATTTTGAGCAAATAGATCTCTATAAATTCATGTGCATCCATACTCTCGTTTTCTTCACAGTAAGATGGCAGTGACACGCAAAGGAAATAGGTTATAGTATATATAAAACTAGAAATTGTAAAGCTTAAGCACATAGAAAAAAAAAAATCCTGTGTACATTTGAATATTTTTATGTTTATTTTAGGGGCTCGAAAAAGGGGTTGAGAAAATCAATGAATAAACCCCTGAGAAAATAATATTTACAGATGACTGTATTATATACCAAATATAAAGCTGAAAATAATGCTGTATGAACCATTTATGATAAATATGGTCTGAAAAATCTACAGAGAGGTTTGGAAATTTGAGTCTGGAAAAGTATGCAATTTTGAAATGGAAAATGTGTAGGGACCCTGTATTAATATATATATTTGTTCTCTAGGTCAGGCTTTCCCAAATGAGGGTTAGTCAGGGAACTGCAGGGGGTTTGTGAGTTGATGAAAAGCTAATAATTAATTATACAGTACCTGTTATAAAAAGAAAATAAATAAATGAGGTTGCAAGATAATTTAAATATAGCAGTGATTTAATTAAATAACTGTATAGTCTAATGCACTGTGTACTTGGGCAGCTCATGATCTGTTTTTAGCATCTCAGAGCAGCTCGGTTTACTTTATTTACACAGTCGCATAATTTCCAACATTTTTGTGGACAGAAGTCTACAGCATTACACCAGCATACCACCATAATAAAAGCTTGAGGATTTGAAATGTTAAATAGCTTGAACTTTGAAAGTGACTACATATATATTACTTTTTTTTTTTTATTTGATTTATAATTTTTTATAATACATTAATAGGTAACACTTTATTTTAAGGTGATGTAGTTACACATTACTACATGTACTTACTATAGTAATAACAGTAAATTATGCATAATTACAAGTAACTAACCATAAACCAAACCCTAACCGTAACTCTACAGTAAGTACATGTAGTTAATTAATATTACTCAGTACTTAAGTACAATGTACCTACACCTTAAAAAAAAAAAGTGTAACCCCTAAATATTACTAGTGTAACTTAGTGTAAAATAAATATCCATTTATTTCACAGCACAATTGCAATTTACAACAGTAGTATATTTATTGTCTTCATTTTTATAATCAGAGTTAAAATAATAATAATATTAAATTTGATTGGGTTCCCCAAAACACTAGTGTGAATGTGGACTGAGACTAAAACAACTAAAAAAAAAAAAGAGATCTGTGTCCACTTTAAAGTAAAAAAAAACAAACAAAAAAACCCCACTTACTATAAGAAATGTCTTTAAAATGTGTAATGAACACTATTTCATCAAAGTATCTAGTTGATAGAAATCTAAGAGGAGAAAGTTAAAAATCAGCACCACCTACAGTTTCTTTGAAGATTGTGCATGGAAGGTCAACCATGCATTGCAAATCCACTGCTTCTGGAGACTCCTTGCAGAGACTTTCAGAGGGAGAAAGCCCCTCCTCTCCTTTGGATTCCTGCAGATAAATCCTGTCTTTCTCAGCGGACACACACAGATCTGAATGGGGTTTCGGGGTGCGAGAGAATACAATATATTACAATTTAGAAACATGAGAAACCCAGTCTGTGTCAATTACAGTGCTGCTAGTTTTCTTAAAGCACATTATTTGGGATTTTATGAGCACATTGTCCTTTCGAAAATCATTTGAACTTTTAAGTTTGAAAGGTGCAGAAGTCTAAGAACCAGTGTTCATAAAAACAGGTTCATTAAATATTTTGATCAAACATGTCATATTATGATTATTAGTTCTTATTTTGAGTCACAGGCACAACAAACTGCATTGTTTGCATGAAAACAAGCAATGGTCTGCAAAACTCAAACTGCAAAGGCGGACTTCAACCCTGAAATAACAGTCAACACTACTGCTGCAACTACTTTTCAAAGTATGGCAAACCATTTTAACATTTAATCTTTAAAACTAAATTGCATTTATTTTTATGTTGTTATTTTTTAACCAATTCAATAATAAATATTTGAGTTTCAATCATTTGTAACTATTCATTAGATAGAATAGTTAGATAGTATTTATTCCAACAGTGACTTGTATCTATTGATTTAGTCACCATTTCCCCATGTCTTTCATCATCAGATCTCATATTGACTTTATATAGACAGACTTTACTCATTTAAAAAAAAAAAAATGAGACATAGAAAAACTGCAAGAGAGGTATGTTTGGCTTGAATTAACACTATGACAAATGAAAATGCATTTACTCTCTCTTCATTGCCGTATGTTACTAATATTAAGCATATCACTAGAAATGTTATTGAAAATATATAATGTTCAGTAGGTATAGTTGGTTATATGTTTGGTGTAAACAGTTATTAGTAATTAGGTTCTAGTACAAGCCTAGTAAAATTTAAAGGGATGTATATGAATATCTTCTTTCAGACGAACACAATCGGAGATATAATTAAAAATATCCTTATTCCTCCAAGGTTTATAATGGTTGTGAAAGGCTGCCCAGATTTTGAAGACAAAAAAATGCATCCATCCATAAAAAAATGAATCCATACGACTTTCTGAAGCGAATCGATGCATTTGTGTCAGACAAATATCATTATTTAAAACTTTATAAAGCAAAATAACGAGCTTCCGGCGCGACAGCCATACGCATTCGACGTACGTCCAAAAAGCGTTAACTTCCACGACATAATACACAATGACATGATGCGTTATAGTGTAGGATATACTAGTGTACAACGTCAAGACATTGTGATTTTTTTTTTTTTTTGGATGTATGCATTTTTTTTTGTCTTCAAAATCTGGGCAGCCATTCACAACCATTATAAACCTTGGAGGACTAAGGATATTTTTAAATAAATCTCCGATTGTGTTCGTCTGAAAGAAGCTAGTCATATACACCTAGGATGGCTTGAGGGTGAATAAATCATTTTTGGGTGAACTATCCCTTTATCTAAATACTAAACACTGGAATAGAGACTAATAGCAAAGAAAGAGGAACAGTACATGATTTTAATTAACAGTAAATAGCTGCCACAATATACTAGAAATTATAAAATAAGTACCGGTATCAAAACTAACACTAGCTTGTTTTAAGCAATGTATATTAAAATGGCTTGCCATTTACGATACCCTTCTTCCGGTTTACTCCTGTTGAATTCAACAAATGTGGAAGTAAAGCTACATGCACAGCTAGAGAAGTGGCTGTTGTTTACACAAAAACATACCCTGGTTGGACAGCAGTGTCTCTCCCACTTGCACACCGACGCTACAAACCATCTTGTTCGAGAGATTAGTCAATGCACTTTCCATATGAGCCCTGATGTCAGGGACGCGCACCAGATCTTCTTTGATCTGAGCTTCTCTGTCGACCGTGCAGCCATGGGATTCCAATGCGCGTCCTTCGAAAACTTTCGTTATCTCCACGACGGCCACCTTCAGTAACACCTCCATAACGGCCGCCACCTCTGCTTGAAACCTGGACACGGACTGCGACATTTTGCTCTCGGTCTAAACATGCACAATATTAGTTATAATGCATAAACAAACGGATCGGTCGTGCAGTCGTTTGTGGTCATAGCCACATGGCTAAGATGGAAGTAATAGGCGTGTCTGCTGACATTCCACGATGACGTATGCACGTACTAAACACTGGTGGCGGTAAATCCAGACGTCGCTTTTACGTGGGAATATTGCAAAAAAAAAAATTGTCATATAATGGTGTGGTTCATTTGGTTATTTATTCTAGAATATCTATTGTTTAAAGTTTGCATGTTGTTGAAATGCATGTTGAAACCACATTTTGGTCCACTGAATACTACGTGGCCAGAGTTACAATAAACTAAACAAACCAATTAATTAAGCCTCTATAATTTGAGTTTAGTTTAGTTTAGTTTAAATAAATGGCACCTTTTGATGTCCTGTTAGTAATTAAAAATCATTAGAGCCACATATCCCATGTTTTTGTTGTAAGACCTATTATAATTTTTTGATAAACAGGTATATTTCATTATATATAGATAAAACTAAACACATCAAATGTGTGTAGCCCATGTCAGAGGTCTTGATCTTCCAGGCTATATCCACCAATTAAAGTCATACAGCGACATCATTATTTTATATGCAAAACACATAAATATACGTACATAAAATGTATACATCACAATATGTTGATTTGATATTCAGTGCATTTTAGCAAAATAACTAATTTGTTAAATTACAAAATTAATAATATTTTAATTGCATATTTTGTCTATTTTTTATGTTTATATAAAAAATGACAAAATTACGGGATTTAAAATCATGATGAAACGGAAGTAGCAACTGATGTTGTCTTTGTGATGTATTCATAAAAGTGTAATGGATTATTTAAAAAGGAAAAATGCAGGGACTTGGTTGTTGGATTTTGAGGGCATTGCACCTATGGAGGCAGATGAACGCAAGCTTGTAGAGGCGGACTAAATGATTGGAGAAGTCTTGCATATGTCACCATAGTGAAGTTTTCGCCTGAAGATCCAGTTAGGACATTTTGTTCAAAAAAAAAAAAAAATTCACAATAAGATCTACACCGATCAGGCATAACGTTATGATCACTGAGAGGTGAAGTGAATAACAATGATTATCTCTTCATCACGGCACCTGTTAGTGGGTGGGATATATTAGGATTTGAGCGAGTTTGACAAGGGCCAAATTGTGATGGCTAGATGATGGCAGAGCATCTCCAAAACTGCAGCTCTTGTGGGGTGTTCCCGGTCTGCAGTGGTCAGTATCTATCAAAAGTGGTCCAAGGAAGGAACAGTGGTGAACCGGCGACAGGGTCATGGGCGGACAAGACTCATTGATGCACGTGGGGAGCGAAGGCTGGCCCGTGTGGTCCGATCCAACAGACGAGCTACTGTAGCTCAAATCGCTCAAGAAGTTAATGCTGGTTCTGATAGAAAGGTGTCAGAATACACAGTGCATCGCAGTTTGTTGCGTATGGGGCTGCATAGCCGCAGACCAGTCAGGGTGCCCATGCTGACCCCTGTCCACCGCTGAAAGCACCAACAGTGGACACGTGAGCATCAGAACTGGACCACGGAGCAATGGAAGAAGGTGGCATGGTCTGATGAATCACGTTTTCTTTTACATCACGTGGATGGCCAGGTGCGTGTGCGTCGCTTACCTGGGGAACACATGGCACCAGGATGCACTATGGGAAGAAGGCAAGCCGGCGGAGGCAGTGTGATGCTTTGGGCAATGTTCTGCTGGGAAACCTTCCATCCATGTGGATGTTACTTTGACACATACCACCTACCTAAGCATTGTTGCAGACCATGTACACCCTTTCATGGAAACGGTATCCCCTGGTGGCTGTGGCCTCTTTCAGCAGGATAATGTGCTCTGCCACAAAGCAAAAATGGTTCAGGAATGGTTTGAGGAGCACAACAACGAATTTGAGGTGTTGACTTGGCCTCCAAATTCCCCAGATCTCAATCCAGTGGAGCATCTGTGGGATGTGCTGAACAAACAAGTCCGATCCATGGAGACTCCACCTCTCAACTTACAGGACTTAAAGGATCTGCTGCTAACATCTTGGTGCCAGATACCACAGCACACCTTCAGGGGTCTAGTGGAGTCCATGCCTCGACGGGTCAGGGCTGTTTTGGCAGCAAAAGGGGGACCAACACTATATTAGGAAGGTGGTCATAATGTTATGCCTGATCGGTGTATATTGTACCCTTTTTGTGGAAAGTGCCACATTTGAACCAGGAAAGCAATGAAAGACAGAATATTGAGGCAAAAAATCAGAAAGCACATCACATTTGCGATTTCTATGTGAGATAGTAAACCCTTGTGACCGCAAGAGAAAAACCTTGCAGGGAAAACATCTTTTGTACCAAAAGTATCATTTGGTATATGAACATCTGTCTCCTCACGTGACACTATATGGTACAGAGAAGACAATTACAGTGACCTGTGCTGAATTTATAAAGAAAACGACATATGAAAAATCATATAAAAATGTACATCACTTTATTCCAATCTGTTTTTTATTTTAAGACTTAAGAGTAAAACCAAGTTGTCTTCGTTAAAAAAAAATAAAATATCAATGTTTCTTTTTCAGTAGAAAACGTTTGTGATTTACTGCACTTTTTAGACACAGAAGGAAGGCTGGACAATCCCTTCTCCGGCTAATGTCACATAAGGTCACATCCTGTCTTAACAAAGAAAGAAGGTATGACTAATGACCTTGAGGAAAAGCCTGCTTAGCACCTTTAGGTCCTATCACAGTGGGACAAACAATCCATCCACATATTAGTACAAATAAACATTGAGACAATAACAACAAATTCAACAGATGGATGTACACTTAAAATAATGTTGCTGCTCCCTCTGACGATCTTACAAATTTTTGGTTACATTTTTTATGCTTGAAAGTCAGGTCCTTTCCCAAATGTATTATTTACCGGCCAATTACAGTATGTCCTTATGATTAAAAGAAATGGATGGCAATGAACTGAAAGCAATATTGCTAATTGTTTTGGTTTTATAAGTGATGTCAACATTTGGAAGTGAATATCTGAAGGTCTAAGAGAGAGCATGGTCTTTGAATTAATCATTGGGTCAATGGGAGATAGAATGATGAGTGCATTCCTAGATATGGTGGAACAAGGTGACAGTTAAATGATGACATTTTTAACCTCGTGATTTCCGACAAAAAATATTAAAGGAATTTTTATAACGTTGATGATTCAGACAGTCGCAATTAGACAGACTTTAGTTTGGACAATACATAGCATGTAAGATGGTAAAAGTTTAATCATCGTCTTCATCGTCGTCATCGTCGTCGTCGTCGTCATCGTCGTCATCATCGTCGTCGTCATCGTCATCATCGTCGTCGTCGTCATCATCATCGTCGTCATCGTCGTCATCATCGTCGTCATCGTCGTCGTCATCGTCGTCATCATCGTCGTCGTCATCATCGTCGTCGTCATCGTCGTCATCGTCGTCATCATCGTCGTCATCGTCGTCGTCATCGTCGTCATCATCGTCGTCGTCATCGTCGTCATCATCGTCATCATCGTCGTCATCATCATCATCATCATCATCATCATCGTCATCATCATCAGGATCGATTTTGTTCGCTAGCACATCCTCCAGCCAATCCTCCAGCTCATCAACTGTTGGCATGTCGTCATCATCATCCATATCAAACCAGATACTTTCAGCCTGCAGAAGATACAACAGCTCAGTTTGGGTCTCGAAGGACACAACATACAACAATGAAATCCTACAGTGAGAAACTTACATCATCAACCTCCACTACACCAATCTGAGGTGAGGACAGGTCAATGTCGAAGGTCTTCTCCCAATAGGGGACAAGCTGCAAGCCACAGAGACATCCTTAAGCTTTGGTATCTACTTTCACAACAAGGCTTATATGTGGAATATCCAATGACTATGGATTTCTTAGAGCAATAAAAGCCAATAGGGTTACCAGAGGGAAGTCATCGGGGTCGATCCAGACGATGCTCAGGTCGGGATTGTCGGTGTTATCCTCTGCCACTTCCTTCACGATTTCAAGGAATTCAAAGCCATCTGAAAGGAGCCCAAGAAAATGTCAGGCACATTCAAGTGAGGAATAAAGTTGGTTTAAAGTGACAATATAAGCGGCATAATAAAAAGATCTCATACCTGGGTCACCCTCCTCAGCAAAAGCAATTATATGCTCACCATCAAGAGCATCCGCCTGTCAGAACATGCTTTTCTGTTAGTATCAAAATAGTGTACGAACTACTACAAATCATGAGATCACATGATGACCTTGTCAATATCCTTGCTTTGATTTATAATATGATTTACTGTACATTAGTTTCATCATGTCTATGTTTCTGATAGATAATCCTGTGATTATATTACATGTGTAAATAGCAGTGCTTGCAAGGCAGCAAAAGAAAAGTGTTTAAGTTTTAGGCTTTGCTGAATGATATGGACCCTTTTCACAGACTGCGATGATGCATTTCTGCATTAATTACCTTCGTAAATCTAGCTTTTTTATTATATTTTATTTTTTTAAAACTACACTATGTAACTATGTAACCATTTTACATTAATACAATTTTGTAATTCTTTATAAAAAAAGGTACATAGTCTAGCTTTAAAAAGATTTACATTTACGTACATTTGTATCACTATACTTTTAATTACATAGTTTAAATCAGGGCCTAAAACTAACTTTTTGCCAGACCTGTTAATGGCCAGTGACTTAAAATTTATTGGCCATACATATTTTTTGCCAGCCATGAAACATAGATTAATCCTTATTAAAGTTATTTAGCCAAGAACAGTGAGTGATTTTTCTTTGTCTTTTATTAAGATTAAAAACACAGACAGCAGCAGGATTATTAGGCTGCTGTCACTTTAAGAGCGAATGCACTGATCCAATATACTGATACACAAGTTTCTTTCTCAACTGTTTACATTCACTTAAGACATAACTGACTATGTATACAAGTATACTTGCCAAGATGGACATTTTGACATAATTTTGTTTGAATATCTCTGTTCAAGCTCAAGAAGACGTGAAAGAGAGCTCAATTCAGTATTGTGTGCTGTCTAAGACGCGGATTTCTGGGCGTGCGCTTCGGATGTTTGGACAGAAAACTTCCGACGCAGTTTGCAAGTAACGAATTGAGTTCCCTTTCACGTCTTCTTACGCTTGAATACTTAAATTGGCAAGGCTTAAACTTTTGTGACGAAGCAGCACTGGCCCGTCAACTGTCCTGAGCACTGTTCACGTTCATATTCATAAAAATATTACCGGCCGACTGGCAATTGACACTGTTTCATATACTCACCAACACTGATTTTTACTCGCATTTGGCGCTTGGCGAGTGTTAATTTTAGGCCCTGCTTTGAATTATAGATGTCTAAATCAAGGAGGTCTGTAATACCTGGAGAGAGCTATCCATTAGCATTCCCATTCATCTCAATGGCAGAGTGAAATTATCTACAAGATGAACTTTGAAAAGAGTCTGTTCGAGCTGAATTTATTGTAGCAAACTGTCAAAAAAGAAGAAAAATAGAATGTTTCAGCAATATCAATACAGCGTTGCCTTGCAAGCACCGTAAAAACGATTGTTTCACTGACACAGCTTCAGCTTACCCAGATCTCATACATGTTGTGTGGCTGCATTTTCCTCAGTGTTGGCCTGCGGAGACATTTTCATTAATGTTCACTGTTGATTTCATTTCTCAATTTAAAGCACTTTTCACATCAGTCAACACACCTGTCATTGTCCTCAATGAATTCAACAAGTTCTTTCTCGCTGTAGGGTTTACCAGGGATGACGACGGGTTCATCCATGAAGGGCTCATAGAAGTCCACCTCATTCAACTTCAAGCCTAGTTTTGTAGCAACCTGCAAAGAGGTATTGCAATAGCTTTGATCGACTGTCGATTTCAGGGTTTTTATACGTCAGGGTAAATTGACATGTATAGAAATAAATGTGCTGCTTTTGAAAATGAATCATGCGGATTTACTTTTAATTTGCATACAAATATTGTTATAGCTACAATCATCTTTAAGCACGCCCATAAAATATTAAAAAAGTTGTCAGAATACATTACCTAAAATGAGTAATCTAGATTACATTACTAACTACAATTTTTGTCATGTAGTTTGGAATCAGTAACCGACTACAATTAATCTACCCAGCACTGATTGTAGATAAGATATAAAAACTAAAAATAACAGAGAAAGTCCAGTATAACTGGTCAAACTAGATTTCTGTAGGTACACAGGGATGTGTAAATTATGATTATGTAAATTACCTTTGGACTAAAGGTGGCAAAGAACTTGATGTGTGGATGAAACTCCTCTGCTGCGTCCTCATATTCACGGTAGTCTAAAATCACAAGACCACAGGCGAACTTCTCAAAACAGTTGACTTATTTACATTTTGTGGAAAAAAATTGTATTACCATTTGGATACGTACGGTCAGATTTCTCACTCTTGAAGAAGCCTATCAGCTTGATATCCTCCTCAATATTATGGAAACCTTTCAACTCACGCACATTGCTAATGATCTCAACTGGATCCTCAATGACCTGGGAAAAGAGTCGGGAGTAACGAATGACATGGGCAAGAAGGAGAACAATGGGGGAAAAGGAAAAGCAGGAAGTAAATTGAAAACGTGAGAGAGGTCTAATTATTTTTCACGCACATCATAGAGGAACTCCACCAGTGTGTCCGCAGCAAGCTCTCCATCGTACTCAATGACCTCATCCTCGAAGAAGATATAGATACTGTCAGCCTCTTCAAGACCTGAGGAGCACAAAGATGGAAATGAACCTGTGAGAACCTGGGTTTGAGAAATGTCCACCAGAGGTCATAGTTGTTCTTCTGCTGACATGCTAAAGTTTGACAAAAAATCTATACCAAAGGCAAAAGCACAAAATAAAGCCTGAAAGAGCAAAAACTAATTTTGAGGATTTCCACAAGAAAACACACAGATCAGTCATGTCATGACAGGTCAAAAAAATGACTTGTCTAGTACTGTCAAATGATTAATCGTGATTTTTATTGAAAAATGTACAAATATTATACACTGATGAGGCATAACATTATGACCACCTTCCTAATATTGTGTTGGTTCCCCTTTTGCTGCCAAAACAGCCCTGACCCGTCGAGGCATGGACTCCACTAGACCCCTGAAGGTGTGCTGTGGTATCTGGCACCAAGATGTTAGCAGTAGATCCTTTAAGTCCTGTAAGTTGAGAGGTGGAGTCTCCATGGATCGGACTTGTTTGTTCAGCACATCCCACAGATGCTCGATTGGATTGAGATCTGGGGAATTTGGAGGCCAAGTCAACACCTCAAACTCGATGTTGTGCTCCTCAAACCATTCCTGAACCATTTTTGCTTTGTGGCAGGGCGCATTAATCCTGCTGAAAGAGGCCACAGCCACCAGGGAATACCGTTTCCATGAAAGGGTGTACATGGTCTGCAATGATGCTTAGGTAGGTGGTACGTGTCTAAGTATCTTCCACATGGATGGCAGGACCCAAGGTTTCCCAGCAGAACATCCGCCAACTCCGCCGGCTTGCCTTCTTCCCATAGTGCATCCTGGTGCCATGTGTTCCCCAGGTAAGCGATGCACACGCACCCGGCCATCCACGTGATGTAAAAGAAAACGTGATTCATCAGACCAGGCCACCTTCTTCCGTTGCTCCGTGGTCCAGTTCTGATACCACACGGGCCAGCCTTCGCTCCCCACGTGTATCTTGTCCGCCCATGACCCTGTCACCGGTTGGAGCACTTTTGATAGATCCTGACCACTGCAGACCGGGAACACCCCACAAGAGCTGCAGTTTTGGAGATGCTCTGACCCAGTCGTCTAGCCATCACAATTTGCCCCTTGTCAAACTCTCTCAAATCCATACGCTTGCCCATTTTTCCTGCTTCTAACACATTAACTTTGAGGACAAAATGTTCACTTGCTGCCTAATATATCCCACCCACTAACAAGTGCCGTGATGAAGAGATAATCAGTGTTATTCACTTCACCTGTCAGTGCTCATAATGTTATGCCTGATCGGTGTATTATGTACAGCATGTCACATGACAAGTATGGTCATATTTGAGTGTTTTTTGAAGGTACTTACCTAGTTTCTTGGCAACAGCTCTGTCTGTCTTCTCATCGAGTAGGCCAATCCCGATGTCCTCGTCGTCAAGATCCTCCAGGACTTGTGCAGCAAGCTGTGTAACAAAAAATACAACTTTTAATGTCCTTCAGCTTCTTCAAACAGGATGTGTGATTTGGTTGAGATGTTTAAAAGCATGGCTTCTTGTTTTAATCTTAGTTGGGGTTGGCATTCTGTCAGCCCAAACATTATGTATTTATTATCAAACTGAGAGCTGGTTTTGGTAGCTAACACACTGTGTTGGACAAGGACAGCACATTTGTTTTCGGACTGCACAGATATTTCAGGCTCTGCTGTAAGAACTGTAGTTAGTTTCTTCCACAGTCTTACATCCATAAAAGCCATCATCAGGAGCGCTGCCCCTGCACTTTCTAAATCGGTGTGAAACTTGACCCCGTATGATGGACAGCTGTCTCCACCAATCGCAGAGCTACATGTGCCTGCTGAGCCGGAGTAACAGGGTGCTGGGGTGGTGACAGGTGCACAAAACCATTTCTCCAAACATCTGAAACAAATGAAATAAATGCCCTTGCATTCCTATTCAAACACACACACCATCTTCATTTTGAGTATTTTTATCCATACATGTCGCTCTAAAATAGTTTAAATAATTTAATAGTGTATATGTAGAATAGGATATATCAGTAACTTCCAAACTTGATTTTCTTTCTTCCAAGCAACACAAAAGGAGAAACAATGCAATCTCCATGCAATTACTATACACTGGGACCGAAGCTTTTAAACTTCAAAAATGATGCAAAAGTGGCATAAACATATCCTAAACATGTTTCATGTGACATGCACTGAACTTTAATTGGTTTTTCACTGATAATTTTCCCCTCCAGTAAGCTGCTGATGCATACCCAGCTAATGAATATATGTTCTAAGAACATTTCTCTAACGTTCCCATTACGTTATGAAATTATTATTTCTAAAAGTTCTCTGCACATTCAAAATGTCCAGTTTTTCAAATGTTTTAAATCTTTTTTTTTATGCAAGTGTTAGGGAACATCCATTTTGTAATTTTGCAAAAAATTATGGGAACGTTACTCAGAAAATGCGGAAACATTTAAAAAGCGTTACATGACATCCAACTAAAAGGTTGAAAACACTTTATGAACAATGTATAAATAAGGTTTTGTGGTAAGATTTTGAGAACATTTTTAAAGACCCAACGTTCTAATATTAATGTTATTGGGAGATTGTTCATAACTTTGAGAGAACCTTGCCAGAATATTAGCCAAAGTTATGAGAACGTTACGAACGTGGATATCTAAGCGCACATACCTCATTCAACTACTTCAGATGTCAATACATCCGCCATTTTTGCTGAACAGTCAGTATTTCAGATGCCACTCATCACTCACACTAACAATATAAGCAGTATTCTTTTTTATTTACCACATGCAAAATTATCAAACATTAATGATGAACTAAATCCTGTGAAAATGGATCTGCTAAAGACTATTATTGCAGATATAAATATTCTTAGGTATAAATAACTAGGGTGAAGATGCAAAGTCAACTTGCTGTTGAGTGTTCACAGACTGGCTTTGACCGTTCCAATATGGAGGACTTATGCAATATCTATGCGTTAACTACTGTGACCAAATCGAGTGAGTAAATGAATCAGATCTCTTCAATGATTCAGTTGATCTGAAGGATTCGTTCTGTCTCAAAATAATGATTCATGAATCACAAATGGCTATTTCTCTCATTAACATGCCAATGAGAACTTTTTTGAATAATGAATTACATTTTCAGTCTGAGACTTGAGGTTTAGTGCATGTGTTTTATGGACTGCATTTATAATATTTTTAGGACTTTTTATTATTTTTAAAAGCTTGAAAGCTTCAGTCCTCATTCTTTGTAATTGCACAGAAAAAAAGACCATAGTAAATGGCATTTTATCCTTTTGTGTTCCACAGAAAACAAAAAAGAGAACCACGCAGATTTGGAGCAACTTGTGGGTGCGTAAACAAAATTTTAATTTTGGGGTGATATTGCAGGCCCATAAATCCAATTTTTAAAAATGAAAAATTCTGAAATATTTTTTTGAGAAAGAATCAGATTTTTAAGTGTTCTATTAATTTGTTTAAATTATTTGTCTGAGAATTTTATGCAAGTTCTTCCAGCTTGTCTCTAATATTAGCAGCAATATTTGAGTGATAACTCTTCTCTTTGTTAATGTGCTCGATAATAGAATAATGTCCTTAGACACATAGGTTTTCCTATCAGTTTAGTCCAATGCATCAGTGCAACATATTAGCATTAAAGGGGGTAAATAGGTCTGTTAAATGAACCTTAGGCTAAACTCAGCTAAAGGCCGAATAGACCACGGCTATATAAGGTGACCCACAGAAAGCCATGAGTCAACAAGAGAAGATTTTTGCAATGAAGCAGAGATACAGTTTGCTCATCACAAATCAGACATTTAATCATAAACACAACCACGGGGTAACGTGCCTTTCTTCTTCCTCTTTATATCCCTCCATCTCTTCCAATCATATCTTTCCAATTCAGTATATTCATAAATGCAATAAAAATAACCATTAAATCTAAACATGGCCTCCTAAGAATAGAATTGAGAACAAACTCTATGACTGAGTCCTCTCAGAGTGTTTATTAGCCAACGTAAATATTTGTTGTTTTATTAAGGAAATATAACCAGAAACACCCTAAGCCGGGTTGGTGTAAATGAGAGCATACAAGTGTTTCTATAAGGGCAGAAAGCAGATCTTCAGTTATGGAGCATCACAGCGGCCTGTGCCACACAAACAGCTATGACAGCAGAGGCGTCTATAATTAGAGCTGCTGCAGAGACCAACCGGGACTATTTTGGCGAGGTGGTGGTGACGTTCAGGTTCCTGGGATCCGCTGACAGGTACAGTACTGCGCCCAACACTCAGTACTCTCAGCCGACACTGCAGATTTCATGCTAGGACCTCCTGAGCTCACGCAGCACTCATGCTGTTAGTGTAACTCACGTAACAGTACAACAGCGCTGGACTACTGTGTATTCAGGAGCAAAGCCACATACAAAAAGCGCACAGGGTGCGTCTCAATCAGCTCACTAGTCAGGGCACTGATCAGGGAGTCGGCCATTTTGAGGGCTGTCTCAATCGCAAAATCCTTCCAGTACACTGAAACTTTCGCCACCACAATGAAACGTGAAAAGCATTATGTCCCCTTAAAGGGATAGTTCACCCAGAAATGAAAATTATGTCATCATTTACTCATCCTCAAGTTGTTCCAAACCTGTATGTGTTTCTTTCCTCTGCTGAACACAAAAGAAGATATTTTGAAGAATGTGGTTAACCAAACAGTTGATGGGCCTTCCATAGTATGGGAAAAAAGTCAATGGGGTCCATCAACTATTTAGTTAGAGACATTCTTCAAAATATCCTCTTTTGTGTTCAAGAAGAAAGAAGAAAGAAATTCATACAGGTTTGGAACAACTTGAGGGTGGGTAAATTATGTCAGAATTTTAATTTTTGGGTGAACTATCCCTTTAACAAAAGTTCGGAAGCGTGAAACATAAATCACGTGAGCCAACTCAACTCAAAAAACAACCTTATATTTCATCATAAACATACATTGTTGAACAGGTACGGAACATAATCTAGCTAACATTTATAATTAATTTACAGCTAAAATGTGCAGCAATCAAAGTATTTATCATAATGTGCTTTAAATAACAACATGCATGCGTCGTGGTGTTTAAGCGAATGCACATTGGAGATAAATATTTTGCAAATAAAGTGGTAAATTATGTTTTTTTTGCACTTGTGTCGCTTCATAAAATTGAGGTTAAACCACTGGAGTTATTACTTTAATGATGTCTTTACTATCGTTCTGGGGCTTGAAAGTGGTAGTTGCGTAGACTGTCAATGGAGGGACAGAAATCTCTTAGATTTCATCAAAAATATCTTAATTTGTGTTCCGAAGATGAACGAAGGTCTTACGGGTGTGGAACGACATGAAAGTGATTAATTAATGACAGAATTTTCATTTTTGGGTGAATTATCCCTATTATAACTATTTGCTTAAATTACAAGAAATGTTGCCTTGGCAACTAACTAAAATAAAATAAGCACTACTAAATTAAGTAATACTAAAATAACACTAAAAGTATAAAGAAAATCTACAAACTTCACTTCAATTTCAAATTAACTTTAACTTTTCAGATAAACACCACTTGTGATGTGGACAATGCCAATCAAGCACACTAGAAAACATCAGCATCTTCTCAGCAGGCAGAGCCCACCCCATGTGGTCAAAAGGTTACACCATTGTTTAGCCATGCTGTCACCTCCAGGGTTCAACAGTGCTCTGTTGTTATTAAGAAGTTTGTATGCCGGTCTCAGTGCAATCCATTGATGTATTGTGTTGTTTGTGTGGGATTAGTAGTTTAAATGAGCTAAATCTCAGTCTAAATGCTGACAGATTTCTTTTGGACATTGTGTTTTGGGAGAAGGGCAAGAACAGACTATCCCCTGACCTTTTAATTTTCACCATAAAGTGGTGTTTATAATATTAATTATTATTTATTTGCTAAAATTTATGTATAAAAGTAGTCTTGGTTATTGAGTTTAACAGTTTTGTTAACATTGTTCATTATCATCAGTGCATCAATGACAACCTTTTTTTCTTGATAGGCCTATAATGTGAGGGTAATGTGTGGCTATTTTAAAAAATGTATTGCCTATTTAGAGGCCTGATGGCTGTGGGTGCGTCTCAGTCAACTCCCTATAGCTCCCTAGGTTTTGAATCAGTATATCGTGTACGTGAATTCGGGCACTGGTAAGGACAGTAAGGACCGAGGCTCAATACACACCGGGACACTGATGGTGACATGACAACATCCTCATTGTACAACGTAACTACTGGTATTTCAACAGCAGAACTGATATTGTTCATTAAAGGGTTAGTTCACCCAAAAATGCAAATTCGGTCATTAATTACTCACCCTCATGTCGTTCCACACCTGTATTCATCTTCAGAACACAAATTAAGATATTTTTGATAAAATCCAATGGCATTGACAGCAAGATAATTAACACTTTCAGATGCCCAGAAAGCTACTAAAGACATATGTAAAACAGTTCATGTGACTACAGTGGTTCAACCTTAATGTTATGAAGTGACAAGAATACTTTTTGTGCGCCAAAAAATGAAATAACGACTTTATTGAACAATATCTAGTGACGGGCGATTTCAAAACACTGCTTCATGAAGCTTCGAAGCTTTATGAATATTATGTTTCGAATCAGTGGTTCGGAGCGTGTATCAAACTGCCAAAGTCACGCCCCCCAGTGGTGAACCATTGAAATTTCGCAACACTTATGACGTGACAAAGCCTCGTTTACTGAAATCACGTGACTTTGGCAGTTTGATACATGCTCCGAATCACTGATTTGAAACAAAAGCTTCGAAGCTTCATGAAGCAGTGTTTTGAAATCGCCCATCACTAGATATTGTTGAATAAAGTCGTTATTTTGTTTTTTTGCTGCACAAAAAGTATTCTCGTCGCTTCATAACATTAAGGTTGAACCACTGTAGTCACATGAACTGTTTTAAATATGTCTTTAGTAGCTTTCTGGGCATTGAAAATGTTATCTTGCTGTCAATGGAGGCCTCACTGAGCCATCGGATTTTATCAAAAATATCTTAATTTGTGTTCAGAAGATGAACGAAGATCTTACGGGTGTGGAACGACATGAGGGTGAGGAATTAATGATAGAATTTTAATTTTTGGGTGAACTAACCCTTTAATATTTTGTAAATAAAGTGTTTTTTTTGTGCAAACAAAGTACTTGCATCATTTCATAAAATTGAGGTTAAACCACTGGAGTCACATCGATTAATTTTACGATCTTTTTGTGAACTTTTTGAAGCATCAAAGTGGTAGTTGCGTAGCTGTCAATGGAGGGACAAAAATCTCTCAGATTTCATTAAAAATATCTTCATTTGTGTTCCGAAGATGAACGAAAGTCTTGCGGGTTTGGAAAGACATGAGAGTGAGTTTTCATTTTTGGGTGAACTAACCCTTTAATAGTTTAGTAATAGTCTAGTTATAGTTAACAATAACAACACTGTTGTCAATAGCTGGCTAATCTTCTTATGCAATCTAATACAGTGTTACCCATGATCTGTCATTCAGGCCCTATACATACTGTACTATTATTAATCAGCAAAAGCCAGCAGCTGACAATTTGGTGATGTATACCATGTGCTACATACACACAGCTGCTGTGACACTGTAAGAACATGAGACTCGTTGCATGTTTTCAATCTTTGAGACAGCATGAAAATATCAGAACTGATGCTTCAAAATGCGATCTTACATTACATATCCTTTTTTAGCATTAGTTTCGGTGTCCGCATATGGGCCTGTCGACAAACCCAAAGTGAAAATATACTGAGATGAAACCAGAAAAGCAAATTCCTTTGAAAATCGACCCATCCGAGCTCATGCCCAGGGTGCAAATTTACTGTGTGGTGCATCAGCACTTTTCTGATGATCGATGCCATAGTCCAGATTGTTCCCATGGCTGGTGTAACAGGCCCCACATTCCCCAGGCTCTGGTGGAGAGCTTTTCCTTCTGATCCAGAGCGAAGTCACCGAAAGTCTATATGGTTTTTTAATTGAGTTTGTAATTGTCCTCTATCAAGGTTGAAAAATCTAAAACAATGGCTACTAATAAAGGCTATAGAAGAATTACTGCTTCAACCATCAGATTAAAATCGACACATCAGTGCAAACGACAAATTCAAAGTGCCCATGCAACTCTGTTTACTGTCAATGTAACTTTCAGTGAACTATGAGAGCAGAACTATAAAGTGCCGGAAGTAAAAGACTACATGCTATAAATAGCTGCACAGTAATTCCTGTTGAGGTGAACTTTCCTGCTGCACTGGATCAGCAGTTTACTGGTTTGACTTCACGAGTCTTAGACTGACACCGTTCAAGGAGCATCTCATGTGACTATTAGATAAATATGTAGTTTTGCATTATGGTTAAATTGAACCTGCTATCTATCTATCATCTATCTATCTGTCCGTCCATCTGTCGGTTGGATATATTTTTAGGATGTACTTGACAAGAGTTAAATTAAGACTTTATACAACAAAAGGTTTTAACCAGTGTCATTTTAGTATACTATACTATTAATATTTTAATTTTTTTTTAAAATTTTTTTATATTTTTTAGTTTTACATTTTAACTTTTTTATTAGAAAAACCTTTATTTGATTTTTTAAAATATTTATATTTAGCTTTTTTTTTTGTTAGTTTTAGTAATTTTAGTCATTTAAGTACTTAAATGTCTAAGTTTTTTAAGTTTGCACTAATATTCATATTTTATAACAGTGAAATGAACGAAAATCAGTTTTAGTTAACAACAAAATGGTTTTGACATTGATTCACAAGCAGTTATGTGCAAATATTTTCTGTTCTTATTAAAACACTGCAAATAATATGTCCACTAGAGTGAAGACTTTAAAAGTTAGTGACTTTAAGTGTGCATTTAAGTTTCGGTAAGCAACAACAAATCTGACAATCCTTCTCTAACGGACAAATCCTATGATTTTCGTCATCTAAACTGGTCCTTTCACAGATGACCTGAGTAACGGATCTTCATTAGCATCTGTGCTTCACAACTGCCCAAAGTTACACTGGTTCCAGCTGCTCCCAATAACTACCCCTCCCTTTTGTCCGATTTCTGAGTCAAACCCACCTCAAGGGCCAGCTCCTCAATCTGAAACTGTTTCTGGGCGACTCTGCTGGATCCTACGTGCTCATGGTAGTACACCACCATCACGTCATATTTCTTCATCACAGACTTGTAATTCTTGGCATTAAGCTCGTGAACGCGGTCCTTTCCATCGTACTCGGGGATGTCCATACCTTTCTGGCCCCATGACAGCTGCCCGAAGGTCAGAAGGAGCCCAAGGAACACTAGGTTCCACTTCATGATTCAATATACTTAAGTAGGGAAAACTGTAGTTCCAATGAATTTAAAACAAATCGACTAAATACTTCATAAAATTAAATTAGAAAGGACCTGTGATCCCCGCCACCCAGAACAGACAAGACCAAGTCCTGAGGCCCCCTGTATGAAACCCCTACACACGGGTAAAAGAGACGAGCAACAGGGTCGAGAGCGTTTTAGGGGGTGGGATCAGGTGGGTGCATGAGAGAGAGAGAGAGAGAGAGTGAGATTGATATGAGAGAGAGGGGGCTGCTAAAAAAGACATTTCTTCATGCAGTGAGCCAGACTGGAGATCACAGCAAGGCAAAGTATAGAATTAGTTCAACTTTTAAGGAAACGAAGTTTGCGCACAACATTGGACAACAAAATCTGAAGCGTGAATGAAAGATCATAAAGAATTAGATGGTACGAGATGGAGAAGGAAGGGATCATAAGGCACACAGGAAGGCTTTCCCTGCCATATTAAAGGGATAGTTCACTTAAAAATGAAAATTACCCCATGATTTGCTCACCCTCAAGCCATCCTGGGTGTATATGACTTCGTCTTTCAGACAAATACAGTCGGAGTTTTATTAAAGGGTTAGTTCACCCAAAAATGAAAATTTTGTCATTGATTACTCACACCCGTAAGACCTTCGTTCATCTTCAGAACACAAATTAAGATATTTTTGATAAAATCCAATGGCTCAGTGAGGCCTCCATTGACAGCAAGATAATTAAGCTAGAAAGCTACTAAAGACATATTTAAAACAGTTCATGTGACTACAGTTGTTCAACCTTAATGTTATGAAGTGATGAGAATACTTTTTGTGCACCAAAAAAACAAAATAACCGACTTTATTCAACAATATCTAGTGATGGACGATTTCAAAACACTGCTTCACGAAGCTTCGAAGCTTTACGAAACTTACGGGTGTGGAACGACATGAGGGTGAGTAATTAATGACAGAATTTTCATTTTTGGGTGAACTAACCCTTTAAATAATATCCTGGCTCTTCCAAGCTTTATAGGATGAGATTTTGAAGTTCAAAAAAGTGCATCCATCCATCATAAAAGATATCCACACAGCCCCGGGGGGTTAATAAAGACCTTCTGAAGTGAAGCGATGCGTTTGTGTAAGAAAAATATCCATATTTAAAACTTTAAAGAATAAAATAACTAGCTTCCGGCAGACGGCCGTACGCACGTCGACTTGTGCCAAAAGAGTAACCCCTGACACAATGTCGAAATCCTCCGACATTTCTCTTTAAAAGTTCTCGTTTTAGACTTCAAATTCGTGACCGGTGTTTTGTTTTGCTCTCTCCTCTGCACTTCTGTGTTCGTCAAAACGTCATCCGTCAGGTCAGAGTTCACTCTTTCGCGTAAATCGATGCGTACGGCCATCTGCCGGAAGCTAGTTATTTTATTTTTAAAGATTAAAACGCATCGCTTCGCTTCAGAAGGTCTTTATTAACCCCCTGGAGCCATATGGACATCTTTTATGATGGATGGATGCGCTTTTTTTTTTGGCTTCAAAATCTCATCCTCTATTCACTGCCATTATAAAGCATTATAAAACCAGGACATTATTTAATATAACTCCGACTGTATTCGTCTGAAAGAAGAAAGTCATATGCACCTAGGATGGCTTGAGGATGAGTAAATCCAACACTATCTCACGACCAATTCGTACGTATTTTACGAGGTGGCTAATTCGTACGACCTCACTCGTACGAATTCATACGATTTGTCTAACCTCAGTGATGGGTAGGTTTAGGGGCGGCGTTAGGGTTAGGTCATTCATACGAATTCATATGAATTTGGCAACTCGTAAAATATGTACGATTTAGTAAAAAACGTATGAATTCGTACGAATTAGCCACCTCGTAAAATACGTACAAATTGCCGTGAGATCGAGTTGGCAAATCATGGGGTCATTTTCATTTTTGGGTGAACTAACCCTTTAAGCTATACAGAGCTTGGATCTTGGCTAAAAATACAAGATGTAGCATGGAGACGGACGTGCGGCGAGGGTAGGGGGTGGGGGGTGTCTTGTTTGCCGCACTTGGCTCATCCGTGGTGCTAGAATGTGGCACTAGGTCACTTCAGGACATGATGGAGAGACAAGACTGGTGCACCTCCTTAGGTTTCACAGATGTCAGTTTGCTTTTTGGGCTATCAATTCTGGCTTGCACTTCTCTCTGTCCCATAATGGTGCATTTGATATGCAGCCCGACCGCATTCATGTTCAGTGTGTTTATCAGCGCTGACATTTTTTTTTTGATGGCCTACATGCCTAAACTCTGTGAGGGACACTACAGTAAGAGCATGCCCAAGATTATTTGTGTGCGCGTGGTAGCTAAATAGCTCAAGATTACTTTACAAATTGAAAGACGAGAGGCGAGTTATTAATAAAAATCACGTAACATGATCTTACATGTTCTCTTCCCTTCAGCCTCTTTATTTAGTGACCTGTGGAGTTAATGCCTATTTAGTCGTCAGCTGGTGGTTAATGATGAAGCAAAGTAGTGTGTTTGAGAGAGAGATGATGTGATGAAAAGGGGGGCGTAAGTAAAAGGAGAGTGCTTGGATATCACGGCATATCCGGTGTTGACTGTGTCAAAAGCATCAGCACATTTAGCATAGTCCTTTATTAAATGGTAACACCGTTTGTTTGATCAGAACACTTAGAGTCAGTATGAAATCCTGTTCACCACCACGTCTTTGATGTGATGTATTTCCAAATGATATTCACTGAGAAAAAATGTAGGATGGGAATTTTATCCATCATAAATTGATTGGACTATGAACTATATATATGCCTAACCTAAAACCACCAGTTATATAATGTACACAACATTTTACATGTTGAATCACTTTGGATGGTAAATGTACGAATGATAAATAAGTAAACCATGTGAAAACAGTAAACTAGAGAGATGTTATTATGTCACAGTGATAACATTTAGATCTTGTTTTTGATCACCTGCCTTAAAATGGTTACTAAACTAATCAATATTTTTCATTATGGCACCATCTAGTGGTAAAAATAATATGATACAGATTAAAGACAAGAATGTTGATATGCATAGAGCTCTTATTCAAAATGTCATTGATATTCTTGAGTATTTCACATATATATTGATATGATGGCTCTCTGTCATTTATGACTTACTTTTGACATAACCGTCCTGATTAAAAAAAACACCAGAATGCAGACAAATAGGAGTGTGCACGGATCCAGTAGCTCTACACTTCGGATTCAAACCGGACCATCCAGGTATCTTTGAAGAATAGCCTACTCATTTCAACATACTACAATTTGGGATACACTCTAATTTCAAATACTATTTAGGATGGATAGTATGCAAATTAGGACGCAGTAACAAACACACACACACATTTGTTTCACTATTATTGAGGACATTGCATAGACTTTCATTGACTTTATATCAGGTTAATGATATTTTCTAACATTCACAGAAAGATTTAAACAAAACATGTTTTTGCTGATTTAAAAGCCTTTTTAAAGGTCTAACTTTTGGCCCTCTAGCAGTTAAAAAACAAAATGACTTACTTTTGTTTTTGCGGAAGAACATTGTGAATTTTGGTTGTGCTACGGCTCTGCGTGACTGTGCGGATAAATATGATTAACCTACTGCTCATAAAACATTCACTACTTGGCTTAAAAGATTAGTTCACTTTCAAATGAAAATTAGCCCAAGCTTTACTCACCCTCAAGCCATCCTAGGTGTATATGACTTTCTTCTTTCTGATGAACACAATCGGAGAAATATTAATAAATATCCTGATGCATCCGAGCTTTATAATGGCAGTGGGCAATACCAACGAGTATGAGCTGAAGAAAGTGTCTCCATCCACATCCATCCATCATAAACGTACTCCACACGGCTCCGGGGGGTTAATAAAGGCCTTCTGAAGCGAAGCGATGCGTTTGTGTAAAAAAAAAAAAAAAAATATCCATATTTAACAAGTTATGAAGTAAAGTATCCAGCTTCCACCATATATCTCCAATTGTGTTCATGAGAAAGAAGAAAGTCATATACACTTAGGATGGCTTGAGGGTGAGTAAAGCTTGGGCTAATTTTCATTTGAAAGTGAACTAGGGTAAATGTACCTATTAAGCGCACCAAAATTTATATTAAGACATTTTTAGTGCACAGGATATTGGTTTTAGTACAAGATGTTATGTTAAAATAAAATATTAATCTCTCACACAATAATATTTTATTTTATTTTAAATGACAAAAGCATTTCAATTAAGATGTACATCATTAAATGCAAAAAGTCTGGCTGTGCTTAATGGGTACATTTTTGTACCCTTTAAGCACACCCCCGTTGCTATTAAGCTCACAACATGTTTTATTAAAAATTCTTGTTCATTTTAAACAACCTTTTTAAAGAATTGAAAAATGTTTTATTTGAAGGTACAGAGTCAATCACAAAAAAAAAAAAAAAAACCCAGAACACTAAAATCAAGCTTCAGTTTGATCAGTTATATATTCATAGTGAAGTGTCATTCAAACACATTGCAACATCTAGACTAGTCTTTGTTCAGCTAAGTAACACATATTCAAAAATCAAATAATAGTATCGTAAGCTTTGACGCCTTTCGCTGTTCAAACAAATAAGGCTGGGCAACAAACTCAAGCTCCTCTACTCTTATATCGAAATCCTCCCACATTTCTCTTTAAAAATTCTTGTTTTAGACTTCTAATTCGTGACCGGTGTTTTGTTTTGCTCTATCCTCTGAGCTTCTGCGTTCGTCAATACGTCATGCGTTGGGTCAGAGTTCACTCTTTCGCTGTAAATCTGTGTACGGCTGTCTGCCGGAAGCTAGTTATTTTAGTTTTTAAAGTTTTAAATATGGATATTTTTTTTTACACAAATGCATCGCTTTGCATCAGAAGGCCTTTATTAACCCCCCGGAGCCGTGTGGATTTCTTTTATGATGGATGGTTGCACTTTTCTGGGCTTCAAAATTGCATCCTCTTTTTACTGTCATTATAAAGCTTGGAAGATCCAGGACGTTATTTAATATAACTCTGATTGTATTCGTCTGAAAGAAGAAAGTCATATAGGATGGCTTGAGTGTGAGTAAATCATGGGGTAATTTTAATTTTGGGGTGAACTATCCCTTTAAGGCTGTGAAAATAAGTTATTAATCATTTTATAAAGATTAACTTAAAGTGACAACCATCATTTAATATTTAAAGTCTGTTTATGAAGTATTTACAAAGATGTTCAATGTGGATGATCTTAAAGGGAGCACACTGAGCTTAATTGGAGCAGCAACAATTTTTAATGAATAAATATTACATGAAATTTAAAGGACAAGATTTTGCAAAATAAATAATCTAGGTCATGTATTAAGTTTATACATATTTTAATATGAACAACTATTGTTGACAATATCTATGAAATTATACTTTTTCTTACTGATGTCACACTGAAGCTGTGTGATTTTCATAGTAGTGCACCCTTTAAGCTCACCTTACAATACTATGAAGTCTTTAAAAATTGCAGCAGTTTAAAACCACAGACCATTAATAAACTGTAAATTTATAATATTATGGATTTAAAAGTACAAGCCTGTAAAGTAATATACTAGTGTAGTAAACAATCTTATACAGCTAGTAGGCTAACTATGTTCTGTAGCATCTGCGCTATGTTGCTAAAACTATCTTTTGGATCGAACTGTAATTATTTTCCACATGCAGGTTCCAGGTTATACTATGCAAACGTCTAAACATTAATCTCTTAATTTTGCAGTAAGTAGTTATATTTACCCAAAATAAAGGCTTAACCACCTTAAAAATGCACATTTAAGGAGCTCCTCTTCTAGTGAAAGTTTTCAGACAGCTTTCAAAATGGCCGCCAGACAGTGTGAACACATGGACACATGGATATCTCAGTGTGCAATGGTATGATTTTCTTGAAATTATAGTAGGTATGTAGTAACAAACACATCAATTGGTTAAGACATCAAATAGGATATTACATTATTTTATTTTTTTTATAATCTGAGCTCAAAGATGCTTAATAGGTACATCTACCCTAATCCTTTAAGTTTAGATAGAAAGGATCTCAATCTGACTAGCTGAAGACGATGCTGTAGCTTTACCTATTAACGGTAGTCCCTTGAAAAAATTAATTCCAGCTCAGCACTACAACAACCATGAAATGAGCCTTCACAATAGCTAATTCTTTACAATGAACTCTGTTAGAGAGCTACATATTGCTATTTATCTGTTCAGTGTTCAATATAATGCCTTACTCACCTGTTGGCTGTTGAGTAGTAGATACCCCATGTCCGCTTCGCTTTTACAACACTTCAAACCCTAATTTATCCGACAGGCCATTGTTGATTCTCGTTTTATTATGAGCTCTGTGACTGTCGCGTTCTCTTTTTGCCAGCAGACTCTCCTCTCCTCGGGTGATTCCCCGAGGTTCAAGACTCCCACACCGTGAGTAGCTGGAGTAACTTTTCTATATGAAAAAAGAAAAGAAAAAAAACATTTCTATATGACGAGACACGCACAGGCGAGTGACGCATGTAGACAATGTCCCATGAAAACCATCCCGCCAGGTCTAAAATTTAATCACCTATAATAGGCTCACAGAAAACTTTTTTCATTTTTTTCCATTTTCAAAAAACATCAATTAGTATGATTTATAAGCTGTTTTTCTCATGGGAACCAAAAAATGTCCACACAAGGAGAAGGATTTCGAATATTACCATCTTTGTGGGGACATTTTGTCCTCACAACATAAGAGTATACCTGAACCACATGTGATTGATTTTTTTAATTAATCATAACTAACATTTCTTTTTCTCGCAGGAATAACATATGTATGCTTTGGAAACCTAAATGTCCCCAACACTTTGGCCAAAGTCAGAGTGTGTCCGAATCATGTCCGAATATAACTAAAGGGGAAATAAAACTAGTCGTCTAAATGAATTAATCAAAAAATCCATATTTGCTTTTACCTAGTAACAGAAGGGTTTGCTGAAATACATATGAAGAACCGTAAGTGTCGATTAGGAGATGCTACACTTAGCTTAACTGAAGTCAGGTGTGTATGTTTACAAACTTTCGCAACCTTTAAACAAAGTATTAAAGAACAGCTTTTGCCATTCAAAGGTGAATTGTGGAATAATCACAGGAGTAATTTGAGTGTCTGAAAATAAATGAAAAGCGAGAAAATGGCCGTTCTGCTGCTGGTGCTGCTGCTCTGTGCTGGGAGCTCAATTGCTCAAGATTTATTGTCACCAACTGTGAACATTATTGCTGAGCTCGAGAAGCTAAAACACATGGATGGAAGGATACAAAAACTAGAAGAAACACTGACCAAAGTATTGAGTGAGAATAAAGGTAAGGTGGATTTCTATTGAACATGTCATTGTGGAAAAACTCTTTTAAAGAAATTACAACTTATACTTCTTTTGAAGTTGATTGTTTATCAGCATTCTAACATTATCATATTAATGTGTATTCTGAACAGCTTTGAAAACCTTAGTACAAGATTCACAAAACAAGCTTGAATCTCTCCAAAAAGAGAATGAAGGCAAGTAAAAAGCACATTTTGTTTCCATAGACATTTAAATGTTTTAAGTTACACATTTTACATCAGTATTCGCTTATTTCCAGGCAAAAAGGTTGCTTTCTCAGCTGGACTTCTGGCATCTGGAACAGAACAAATTGGGCCCTTTGGTACTGACAAAACTCTGGAATACAAAAAAGTCTTTAGTAATGTTGGAAATGCCTATGACTCAAATACCGGTAAGTACTGTAAAGAGAATACCATTACGGGAATACAGTAACGGCATGCAGTTCTTAAACCTGTTCACATGTGATCACATTTTCTGTGGCTTCCTTGTACATGTGCCTTACAGGTATTTTCACAGCACCAGTAAAAGGAGTCTATTACTTCAGATTTTACGGTCATTGTCATGGTGGAACCACAATGGCGGTCACTCTCTTGAAGAATGGTCAAACCCAGTGCTCTGTGCATGACTGGAAGCCTGCTAGCAATGGTAACGCCAGCAATGGTGTCGTTCTCACACTGGAGATCGGTGATAAGATTTCTACTGTACTTTGGAGGAACACCTGGGTTTATGATGATCCTGCAAGTTACACTAGTTTCAGTGGCTTTCTGATTTTCCCCTTGTGAACGTCTGAATCTTTTATAACTCATATCCAGTGTCGGATGTGATGCAAAACAACAATTGTTCCTGTATATGTGAACTGTATCTGAGTAAATAAGAGCAAATAGGGACAACAAAAGGGAGATCATTGTTTATGCTTCTTAGTTACGATATGTTTAAGTCTGGACTTCTTCATACTTCTTTCTTAAGTCTGAAAATAAACCAAACATGTCACCAAATTATGATTCACTTGCATTCTTACCCCCAGAGGTGGTCAGACACCAGCAAAGAATCAGAAAGTCAATGATAAACAGTCAAAATGAGACGTTTAAAGCTCATAGTGTGCAGTTAAATGATACAATATTAATCATACTTCACATAAAATTCATTTTTATTGTTAATATGAATGAAAAATAATTTAAAAAAAACTAACTTAAAAGACAATTCTCACTACTTGTCCTAAAAATTACTGACAGCATTTTCACATGATCAAATATTTGCCAAGGTTAACTTTGTTTTAAAAAGCCTGCATGAGTGTCATGGTTGTGAAACTGAAAAACAAAAAAACAAGTCATTTAATTTAATATTTTATTGAAATTTTGAAATAATAGCCTATAAAAAAGACAGGTAAATGCAAACAGAGATGTTTCATGGAAGCTTGTTGTCTCTCTGTAGAGGAGCCGTTCAAGTTTCTCCCTTTAAAAATACAAATTTTACCTTTGTTTACAGAAAGAAAATTCCCATTTTTTTCCAAACGGGTGATTCCCCGAGGTTCGAGATTTCGTGCTCCATGTAAACCTTTCTCACTCCTTGTGACAACTAACCTATGCCACTCCCACACCATACACGCGTCAAAGTAGGCGGAGTAACTTTTCTATAAGACGAGACAAGCACAGGCGAGTGACGTATGTAGCCTACGCAATGTCCCGCGAAAACCATCCCGTCAGGTCTAAAATCTAAACCCTTATAATAGGCTTACCATAGTAAATCAGGGTGAGACAAAAAAACACATTTTGGAATAAGATTAATGATGTATTGACTCATTATTTAAATTTTGTTAATTTTGAACAAAAAAAGTTAGTGAGGAAAAAATTTTACTGTGTAAGTGAGGACATTTGGCCCTCACAAGTATATCCAAATGTGTACACAATCACAATCACACACACGTTGGATTTTCATCTTTTATGGGGACATTCCATAGACTTAATGACTTTCATACTGTACAAACTGTAAATTCTCTCCTCTAAACCCATCACAGAAAAATTTGTTCATTTTTTCCATTTTCAAAAATAAAAACATCAATTAGTATTTTCTCATGGGGACCAAAAGATGTCCCCACAAGGTCAAGGATTTCAGATAACCATCTTTAAGTATACCTGAACCACACAAAACATACATAATGCTAAAAATGTACTTTCCGTGTACTCAATTCTATATTGACTCACCCTAGTGCACTACTAAAATAAACAAAACCCTTCGGACAACGGTCTAAAGTACAAATGTTTGCAAACTTTCGCAACCTTAAAACAAAGTATTAAAGAACAGCTTTTGCCATTCAAAGCTGAATTGGGGAATAATTACAGGAGTAATCTGAGTGTTTGAAAAATAAATGAAAAGCGAGAAAATGGCCGTTCTGCTGCTGGTGCTGCTGCTCTGTGCTGGGAGCTCAATTGCTCAAGATTTATTGTCACCAACTGTGAACATTATTGCTGAGCTCGAGAAGCTAAAACACATGGATGGAAGGATACAAAAACTAGAAGAAACACTGACCAAAGTATTGAGTGAGAATGAAGGTAAGTTGGATTTCTATTAAACATGTCGTTGTGGAAAATTTATGAACTCTTTTAAAGAAATTACAACTTACACGTTTTTAAATTCATTGTTTATCAACATTGTAACATTATAAATGTGTATTCTGTACAGCTTTGAAAACCAAAGTACAAGATTCACAAAACAAACTTGAAACTGTCCAAAAAGAGAGTGAAGGCAAGTATAAGGCACATTTTGTTCCGTAGACATTTCAGAGATTTAAAATACACATTTTATTTTATTACACAAACTTACGCAACATTAAAATAATTAAAGAACAGCTTTTGCCATTCATAACTGAATAATGGAATAATAAGTCAACTGAGTGTCACCTAATGTGGAAATTGTTGCAGCTTGTACTGAACATGACATCATGGGGAAACTTTACAATTCATACATTCTAACATTATCATATTAATGTGTATTCTGAACAGCTTTGAAAACCTTAGTACAAGATTCACAAAACAAGCTTGAATCTCTCCAAAAAGAGAATGAAGGCAAGTAAAAAGCACATTTTGTTTCCATAGACATTTAAATGTTTTAAATGACACATTTTACATCAATCGATTCGCTTATTTCCAGGCAAAAAGGTTGCTTTCTCAGCTGGACTTCTGGCTTCTGGAACAGGAAAAATTGGGCCCATTGGTGATACCAAAACTCTGGAATACAAAAAAGTCTTTAGTAATGTTGGAAATGCGTATGACTCAAATACTGGTAAGTACTGTAAAGAGAATACCATTACGGGAATACAGTAACGGCATGCAGTTCTTAAACCTGTTCATATATGATGACATTTTCTGTGCCTACAGGTATTTTCACAGCACCAATAAAAGGAGTCTATTACTTCAGATTTTACGGTCATTGTCATGGTGGAACCACAATGGCGGTCACTCTCTTGAAGAATGGTCAAACCCAGTGCTCTGTGCATTCTGCACGCCCTGCTAGCAATAGTAATGCCAGCAATGGTGTCGTTCTCACACTGGAAATCGGTGATAAGATTTCTACAGTACTTTGGAGGAACACCTGGGTTTATGATGATCCTGCAAGTTACACTAGTTTCAGTGGCTTTCTGATTTTCCCCTTGTGAACGTCTGAATCTTTTATAACTCATATCCAGTGCCGGAAGTGATGCAAAACACAATTTTATGGAACTTAATTGTTCCTGTGTAAGTGAACTGTATCTGAGTAAATAAGAGCAAATAGGGACAACAAAAGGGAGATCATTGTGTATGCTTCTTAGTTACGATATGTTTAAGTCTGGACTTCTTCATACTTCTTTAAGTCTGAAAATAAACCAAACATGTCACCAAATTATGATTCACTTGCATTCTTACCCCCAGAGGTGGTCAGACACCAGCAAAGAATCAGAAAGTCAATGATAAACAGTCAAAATGAGACGTTTAAAGCTCATAGTGTGCAGTTAAATGATACAATATTAATCATACTTCACATAAAATTCATTTTTATTGTTAATATGAATGAAAAATAATTTTAAAAAAACTAACTTAAAAGACAATTCTCACTACTTGTCCTAAAAATTACTGACAGCATTTTCACATGATCAAATATTTGCCAAGGTTAACTTTGTTTTAAAAAGCCTGCATGAGTGTCATGGTTGTGAAACTGAAAAACAAAAAAACAAGTCATTTAATTTAATATTTTATTGAAATTTTCCCGTAGAAACAGGGTAATAGCCTATAAAAAAGACAGGTAAATACAAACAGAGATGTTTCATGGAAGCTTGTTGTCTCTCTGTAGAGGAGCCGTTCAAGGTTCTCCCTTTAAAAATACAAATTTTACCTTTGTTTACAGAAAGAAAATTCCCATTTTTTTCCAAACGGGTGATTCCCCGAGGTTCGAGATTTCGTCCTCCATGTAAACCTTTCTCACTCCTTGTGACAACTAACCTATGCCACTCCCACACCATACACGCGTCAAAGTAGGCGGAGTAACTTTTCTATAAGACGAGACAAGCACAGGCGAGTGACGTATGTAGCCTACGTAATGTCCCGCGAAAACCATCCCGTCAGGTCTAAAATCTAAACCCTTATAATAGGCTTACCATAGTAAATCAGGGTGAGACAAAAAAACACATTTTGGAATAAGATTAATGATGTATTGACTCATTATTTAAATTTTGTTAATTTTGAACAAAAAAAGTTAGTGAGGAAAAAATTTTACTGTGTAAGTGAGGACATTTGGCCCTCACAAGTATATCCAAATGTGTACACAATCACAATCACACACACGTTGGATTTTCATCTTTTATGGGGACATTCCATAGACTTAATGACTTTCATACTGTACAAACTGTAAATTCTCTCCTCTAAACCCATCACAGAAAAATTTGTTCATTTTTTCCATTTTCAAAAATAAAAACATCAATTAGTATTTTCTCATGGGGACCAAAAGATGTCCCCACAAGGTCAAGGATTTCAGATAACCATCTTTAAGTATACCTGAACCACACAAAACACTTAATGCTAAATGTACTTTCCGTGTACTCAATTCTATATTGACTCACCCTAGTGCACTACTAAAATAAACAAAACCCTTCGGACAACGGTCTAAAGTACAAATGTTTGCAAACTTTCGCAACCTTAAAACAAAGTATTAAAGAACAGCTTTTGCCATTCAAAGCTGAATTGGGGAATAATTACAGGAGTAATCTGAGTGTTTGAAAAATAAATGAAAAGCGAGAAAATGGCCGTTCTGCTGCTGGTGCTGCTGCTCTGTGCTGGGAGCTCAATTGCTCAAGATTTATTGTCACCAACTGTGAACATTATTGCTGAGCTCGAGAAGCTAAAACACATGGATGGAAGGATACAAAAACTAGAAGAAACACTGACCAAAGTATTGAGTGAGAATGAAGGTAAGTTGGATTTCTATTAAACATGTCGTTGTGGAAAATTTATGAACTCTTTTAAAGAAATTACAACTTACACGTTTTTAAATTCATTGTTTATCAACATTGTAACATTATAAATGTGTATTCTGTACAGCTTTGAAAACCAAAGTACAAGATTCACAAAACAAACTTGAAACTGTCCAAAAAGAGAGTGAAGGCAAGTATAAGGCACATTTTGTTCCGTAGACATTTCAGAGATTTAAAATACACATTTTATTTTATTACACAAACTTACGCAACATTAAAATAATTAAAGAACAGCTTTTGCCATTCATAACTGAATAATGGAATAATAAGTCAACTGAGTGTCACCTAATGTGGAAATTGTTGCAGCTTGTACTGAACATGACATTATGGGGAAACTTTACAATTCATACATTCTAACATTATCATATTAATGTGTATTCTGAACAGCTTTGAAAACCTTAGTACAAGATTCACAAAACAAGCTTGAATCTCTCCAAAAAGAGAATGAAGGCAAGTAAAAAGCACATTTTGTTCCCATAGACATTTAAATGTTTTAAATGACACATTTTACATCAATCGATTCGCTTATTTCCAGGCAAAAAGGTTGCTTTCTCAGCTGGACTTCTGGCTTTTGGAACAGGACAAATTGGGCCCTTTGGTGATACCAAAACTCTGGAATACAAAAAAGTCTTTAGTAATGTTGGAAATGCGTATGACTCAAATACTGGTAAGTACTGTAAAGAGAATACCATTACGGGAATACAGTAACTGCATGCAGTTCTTAAACCTGTTCATATATGATGACATTTTCTGTGCCTACAGGTATTTTCACAGCACCAGTAAAAGGAGTCTATTACTTCAGATTTTACGGTCATTGTCATGGTGGAACCACAATGGCGGTCAGTCTCTTGAAGAATGGTCAAACCCAGTGCTCTGTGCATTCTGCACGCCCTGCTAGCAATAGTAATGCCAGCAATGGTGTCGTTCTCACACTGGAAATCGGTGATCAGATTTCTACTTTACTTTGGAGGAACACCTGGGTTTATGATGATCCTGCAAGTTACACTAGTTTCAGTGGCTTTCTGATTTTCCCCTTGTGAACGTCTGAATCTTTTATAACTCATATCCAGTGCCGGAAGTGATGCAAAACACAATTTTATGGAACTTAATTGTTCCTGTGTAAGTGAACTGTATCTGAGTAAATAAGAGCAAATAGGGACAACAAAAGGGAGATCATTGTGTATGCTTCTTAGTTACGATATGTTTAAGTCTGGACTTCTTCATACTTCTTTAAGTCTGAAAATAAACCAAACATGTCACCAAATTGTGATTCACTTGCATTCTTACCCCCAGAGGTGGTCAGACACCAGCAAAGAATCAGAAAGTCAATGATAAACAGTCAAAATGAGACGTTTAAAGCTCATAGTGTGCAGTTAAATGATAAAATATTAATCGTACTTCACATCAAATTCATTTTATTGGTAATATGAATGAAAAATAATTTTAAAAAAACTAACTTAAAACACAATTCTCACTACTTAACCTAAAAACTTTGCCAAGTTTAACATTGTTTTAAAAAGCCTGCATGAGTGTCATGGAGTGTCAAACAAAAATAAAAAACAAAACATTTAATTTAGTATTTTATTGAAATTTTCCTGTAGAATTAATCTGAAACAGGGTAATATAAAAAAGACAGGTAAATACAAACAGAGATGTTTCATGGAAGCTTGTTGTCTCTCTGTAGAGGAGCCGTTCAAGTTTCTCCCTTTAAAAATACAAATTTTACCTTTGTTCACAGAAAGAAAATTCCCATAAGAGACACAGGGCAAACAGGCCAGTTTTACTCTGAGAATGCATAATGGACATATTCTTCATATTCTGAAAAATAAAAACCTCTCTGGTTCTTGTCAGAATGATGAAGAATAACTGGAGAATGTAATAGTTTCGGACACTTCAAAAGCCTGAAAAGTTGTCATGCTTACATTAAGAATAAACTGACATCAGTGAAACTGATGTAATTGTAGTGTCAGTTTATAAGAGTGCAGGCATTTACATCATAATAGACAAATCCTTTAAAGACTGGCTTCAACCTTTCAAAAGAACTGAAAGGGCTGAATTTTGAGTGTGTGTCTGGTATCCTTGGTGTTTAAAACAGCTTATGAGTCATCGCCATTAATGCTGTCACCATCATCTTCCCCTTCCACATGCTCTCCCTCTTCCTCTTCTTCTTCCTCTTCTTCATTCTCTCCTGTCTGGCTTTTAACCTGAGAGGGAAAATAAAATTGTCAGTGTATTGCTATAGTTAGAAACAAATCTTAGAGACCCAAACAACATTCAGAACATTAGATATCTTTACTCAGATCATGTCCTCACACTAATAGAGTGGTGCAGGTATATTACATCAGAAGTCTAATTCTCTGCTTGTTCCTTTGAGATTTTCCTATGGGGTTTTATAATGGGGGTTTTCGATTTATGTGGTAAACATAACTCGACTATACTTTGACGTTGATGTTCTACAATGTAAATTACAGACACCCATAGTGAAAATGTGGATTTTGAAGCAGTTATGTTCATTTTTGAAAACATACTTTAATAACTAGATAGGACAGCACCAATTACACTTAATTCTGCAAACAGATTCATTTTCACATACCTCCTCCTCTTCTTCTTCCAACAGATCTCTCTCCTCCTCAGAATCGTTTATCTCTTGCTCTTCCCTCTCTCTGTCTTTCTTGCTGGAATGCTGCAGGGAGGAAGCCTCACTCACTTCTGCCTTCACACTCTTCCCCTCTGAAGAAAAAGAAACATGCACATAACAATAAATATAAACAGTTCACAATAAATTATATATATCCATCCATATATCCAGATAGATAGATAGATATTCTTATGTAATAATATAACATAACAGTATTATTAAATCATTCTAATCACTAACATGTAGTTAAAGACAAATACAAGTTTTGATTTAATGGTATTTTAAAATGTATTATTTTTGACAAAAACTATGGATTGTCGATTATTGTATATGGACCCATTAAAGGGCATGTATGGGGACTGTGCTGCAAAAACTCGGGGGAAAAAAAATGAAGAATGTTACCGGATTTCTTGCTGTGGTCTTTTTCCATCCTGTCCAGACTCTCCAGCAGATAGTCAACCTTGTGTTTGATTTGAGAAAGCTCTCTCTTAATAGTTTGGAGGTCATCTGCTTTTACTGAAAGAAAAAGAAAAACCCTGAATGCATGTACAAACTGACAAGCCAACCAATGTCAAAAATGTAAAATGTAATGTAATGGAAAGTAAGGCTAATAAAGATAAAAAATGCAATGTTGAAGTGATAGTTGACCCAAAAATGAAAATTCTGTCATCATTTACTCACCCTCATGTCGTTCCACACCTGCAAGACTTTCATTCATCTTCAGAACACAAAAGAAGATATTTTAATAAAATTTGAGCCAGTTCTGTACTCTCCATTTATAGCTACGCAACTACCACTTTGACACTTCAAAAAGTTCATAAAGAGATTGTAAAACTAATCCATATGAATTGAGTGGTTTAGTCCAAATTTTCTGAAGAGACTCGATTGCTTTATATGATGAACAGATTTGATTTAGGCTTTTATTCACATATAAAGATTGATCAGCGAACATAAAGGCTTAACCGAACCTGCTTGATGCGCGATCAAAACCTCTTGCTGAAGCTCAAACGTGCTGCATAACACGAGAATGAACCTCATTGGTTTTCGCACGTCAAAAACACATGCTTGAGCTTGTTTACCACAACTGATGTGTGAGTTGATCAATATTTATCTGTGAATAAATTAAATCTGTTCATATATATATGGACTAAAGCATTCAATTCATATGGATTAGTTTCACGATCTCTTTATGAATGTTTTGAAGCGTCAAAGTGGTAGTTGCGTAGCTGTCAGTGGAGGGACGGAAATCTCTCAGATTTCATCCAAAAGATCTTCATTTGTGTTCCGAAGATGAATGAAAGTCTTACAGGTTTAGAACAGGGGTGTCCAAACTACGGCCCAGGGATGAATTTCAAACAGCCCGCAGCTTGTCTATTAAAATATATATGTGGCCCGCCATGCATAATTTACAAATCATGCACTTTCACAATATCAACACAAGGCGGCAGTACTAGATTTTAGGCCAGGGAAACAACGCGAAATGAAACTAGCGCTACTTTTGCGCACTGCGCAACTCACAAGCTCACAAATGATCTCAAAACTTGATCTCACGACCACTGAACAGCCAGTGAGAAGTGTTCGAGTTTGGCATAGAGGTCTCAGGTACAAGCTGCAAATCTGTCTGTGATTTGATTTAATTCAGTTTAAAGTCAGTTGAAACAGCGCTGACTTAACAACACAAACGTGCAAATCAGCAGAAACATTGAGGCGATCCAGTTAGAATACTGTTCAACCATCAATTCAACAACACTTATCATGGATTTACTGTGGTAACACTAACTGTAACCGTGGTATTTTGTCAGAAATGTAGGTAAATATCTCATTTTATTTAATTTTTAATGTAGACATGTATTAAATGAGTAAAGGCCAAATTACAGACTATTTTTTTGTCATAAACTTGCATATTTGTGCATTCGTATTTATATTAAATGTGTTTATAGACTAAATACCATAAAGCCATTCTAGATTTAGAAACAATATTTTTACCATGTAGTGAGATGCCATGTGTGGTTTTACCTGCGGTGATCTAATTGGAGTACTTTTTAATTTAACTAAGAATAGAGTTCTAACTCAGTAATAATATTTAAATTTCACCCTTTAAAAACGAGGTTGTTAAAAGTTTTATTGTTTGTGTAGTAAATTTACATCTCTGTCCTATCTCAAGCTACTTTACTGTCAGCTCAAGCTTTTGTCAAATCTGTCATGTTTTCAAGATACAAAACATTGTATAATATAAATATAACAATTATATTATATATATATATATATATATATATATATATATATATATATATAAAAAAAAAAAAAAAATGTCAAACCAAAGATTATTCAGATATTTTTGATATATTTTTAATATATTTTTACTAGTGGGTGCAGGACACTATAGTTCATTTAGTGAAGATAGCAAAATAAAGTAAACTGTGACATATTATACCCAAAAATTCTTCATACAGTGGACTACCAATAAAACTGATAAAAATTTGGAACCAAAAATTCTTCAGACACTTTGACCTGACCATGTTTTGCTTTAGTGTTATCTGACATAATTAAGATTATATTTTTCTGACACAGTTTAACTCTGAGATCTTGTCATATTTTATTACCATTTTTTAACTATAGTGAATAAACTGTATTAATGTATGAAATGTTCAAGGTGTCTGAATAAATTTTGGTTTGACTATCTATATATATCTACACACCCTGACAAAAGTCTTGTCGCCTATCCAAGTTGTAGGAACAACAAATAATAACTTGACTTCTAGTTGATCATTTTGAATCAGAAGTGGCTTATATGAAAGGCAAAGGCCTCTAGATTATGCTTATTTTACCAAAATAAAATCTTATCATGCCTTGATTTTTAATTATTTAATTAGGACAGAAAGGTCAGACTTTGCTTAGACAAAAGTCGTGTCACTTAACAGAAATAATGTACAGTACAGAACAAAGTCATGGTGCAGTGGAAAAAGAATTAATATTGTGTATGACTCCCATGAGCTTGGAGGACTGCATCCATACGTCTTGGCAATGACTCAAATAACTTATTAATAAAGTCATCTGGAATGGCAAAGAAAGCATTCTTGCAGGACTCCCAGAGTTCATCAGGATTCTTTGGTTTCATCTTCAATGCCTCCTCCTTCATCTTACCCCAGACATGCTCAATAATGTTCATGTCTGGTGACTGGGCTGGCCAATCCTGGAGCACCTTGACCTTCTTTGGTTTCAGGAACTTTGATGTGGAGGCTGAAGTATGAGAAGGAGTGCCATCCTGCTGAAGAATTTGCCCTCTCCTGTGGTTTGCAGCAAGAATGTCTTGATACCTCAGGCTGTTGATGTTGCCATCCAGTCTGCAGATCTCTCGCACGCCCCCATACTGAATGTAACCCCAAACCATGATTTTTCCTCCACCGAACTTGACTGTTTTCTGTGTGAATCTTGGGTCCATGCGGGTTCCGATAGGTCTTCTGCAGTATTTGCGACGATTGGGATGCAGTTCAATAGATGATTCATTGGAAAAATCAACCTTCTGCCACTTTTCCACAGTCCATCCTTCCTGCAAGCTGTGGTCCTTGGCAAATGCAACACGATTTTTTAGTTGTCTTCTGTTTAATGCTGGTTTCTGAGCACTAATTCGGCCATTGAGACCACTGCGTGACAGAATTCGACAAACTGTTCTTGTAGATACAGGGGTTTCTGGTGACCAGTTGTTATGTAGCTCTGCTGCAGTTGAAAAAGGGCTGGCCCTGGACTGTCGAACCAACAAACGGTCCTCTGGAACAGTTGTCTTACGGGGTCTGCCTGATCTGGGCCTGTCATGAACTTCACCAGTTTCTTCAAATCTTTTTCTTATCCTCTCCACTTGACGTTTAGATACATTAAAGATGTCTGCCACCTCAGCAGGAGACTTGGTCTTCAGGCTCTTGATGATCAGCACTTTGGTCTGTGGTTGAATCTTTGGCATGCTGTCAGAGGTCAGGATGCATTTCAAATGAAGGTTGGGTGTGCTGGGGTTCTTCTTCTACACACCTGGGAATGTGTTAATTACAGTATTTGTCACAGGTGACGCTCTAATCTGTGATTGGTTGAATCCTTTAAAGATGTGACAAGACTTTTGTCTAAGCAAAGTCTGACCTTTCTGTCCTAATTAAATAATTAAAAATCAAGGCATGATAAGATTTTATTTTGGTAAAATAAGCATAATCTAGAGGCCTTTGCCTTTCATATAAGCCACTTCTGATTCCAAATGATCAACTAGAAGTCAAGTTATTATTTGTTGTTCCTACAACTTGGATAGGCGACAAGACTTTTGTCAGGGTGTGTATATATATATATATATATATATATATATATAAAATAGAAAAGGAACCGGCCCCCCAGATGTGTCCACAACATCAAATCTGGCCCCCTTTTAAAAAAGTTTGGACACCCCTGGTTTAGAATGACATGAGAGTGAGTAAATGATGACAGAATTTTCATTTTTGGGGGAACTAACCCTTTAACGTCAACTACCAGACAGAAAAAAACCCAACCAAAATTTATTTAACACATTTGTCACTGGTAGATACATGTATAATAAAGAAAAGGTACTGACTGGCTCGAGAAGGCGTCCGCTGGCTGCTCTTGGAAGAAGTTGAGAAACTGGACTTGGTGCGGCGGCTGGTTCCCCCACTCATACTGACCCGTGGACGTTTGGAAGGGATCACAGCCCGTGACAGAGGAGGTGGTGGCGGCGGGGGCACACGGGAAGGATACGAATACATTCTGTACAACACAAAGAGATTGAGGTGTCAGCAAAAAGTGTACACATTTATATATATCCACTGGAAAAGTGTTTGTACAACACATCAATAACTGCAGGTCTTACCTGTCATAGTATTCTCTCTGGAAATCATAATCAAGCTCAAAACCAGAACTACTGCTGGAGAGACTGTAGAAAAGTAGAGATTTTAACAACAATAAAATTGGTTTATTGAATATGGGTGAATATATAAATGTATTCCTTACCTGTACATATCTCCAGCTGATCGCTTTGATGTATTTGACCTGTGAGGTTTGGGCTCTCCTGCCAAGTTAATATCTGATTGAAAGACAAGGCAATTGTTCAGTTAAAAGAGAACTATATGATAAGGTTAAACAATAAGATTTTTAATGTCCTCACCAAGCACCTGTCCAACGACCATCCGGCCGTCCTCTCCTGCTACAGCCGCTCGTGCGTTCCTCTCGTTGACGTACTGGACAAAGGCGTAGCCCTTATGCACAGAGCAGCCAACAATCTTGCCGTATTTGCTAAAAATGGCTTCAACATCTGCCTTGGTGACCAGCATAGTGTTTAGGTTTCCAATGAATACCCTTGAGTTCAGCGACCGTGGGTCTGTCTTATTTGTGACGTTGCTGGCTATCAGCTGACTAGCGCTAGGAGGACGACTAGGGCAGTGAAAAGAGAAATAAGGAAGGAAATTAGTATATTTCCAAAGGGGAAAGCTAGCAAAACTTTGAGCCTATACTACTTTTATGACATCTTCTGCTTGCTGAGGAATGTGTTTGCTAATTTGTGGATGATTCCAAAAAGGACAATACTATTCCTCAATAATTAATACACAGAAACCACATGTGATATTTGACATGGAAAGAAAGTGTTGATGACTGCGACTCACTCCATGGCGTCACTGCAGGGCAGTCTTCTGTTTGTCAATGTGAGTAGCCCAAAGTGCAGATTTCTCTCAGCCAAAACAACAACTCCAGCACCCAACCAGTGAGCGGCACCTGGCTCCTAACAGTTACACTGAGAACAAAAGCACATCACATTACATCTGGACATGGTTAGTTTTGTTTTAATCGATACATCTATTCAAAACAGAATTTCAAATGTAGGAGCAGTATTTAAATATACATATAGAAAGACCACCAATCAGAATTCAGTATGCAAATATTACGTCAGTTATATTTTGAATGGCGAACATTCTATCAGTGGAAATCCAAGTAAGAATTAATTATAAAAAAAGGGAACGGGAAAAAAATAAAAGTATCTGATTAAACAGCTAAATCTCGCAATAATGTGGTTTCATCATGTTTTTTTTTTTTTAAGTGATTGACAATTTTATTTGACCTAACTTATTAAAGGTGCAGTGTGTAAATTTTAGCGGCATCTAGCGGTGAGGTTGTCAATTGAATATGGAGATGCTACAGTGGCCAACACAGGACAAAAATATCAGCGTCTGAAAGCCCGTGCACATGGAGATGCGTTTAGGCGTATACATAAATTTTTTTTATCGTGTCGGCGTTTCGTCCAGACGGATCCAGCGTTTTGGGAGCCTGAAACCACTATTTTTTTGAAACCGGGTCCCAGAGTGGATAAATTTGAAAACGACACCCTTGAGTTTGTATATTTTGTGAAACAATGATGTCATCACCTCACGTCTGGTCTCTAGTCAGACACCGCTACATCATGTAGTCCGCTGTTGTTGTTGCTGTTACATGCTTGTGTTCGTGCCGCAGAAGCTACTAGCTTTACTAAAATAAAGCTTTATTTCTAAGCTTTACTAAAGTTTGTGTACAGCGCACAAGGTTTATGCGCATTCTCCAAGTCTTATTCTCCTTTTTTAGTGTATCTCTGTGGCAGAATTACAGCGCCACATACTGATCTGGCATGTATACTACATCGTTTTGAGTTGGTTTCAGTGGTTTCGTGTGTACGCAGATATTCCTTGAGACGAAGGAAAAAAAGAAAGCTCTGGCTTCGTGTGGATGTGGCCTGAGACAGCAGAGAGTAGCCAGTCAAGCAAACGCGCTCTGTAGAGCAGTTTGTCCGTTTAGGGCTACTGTAGAAACATGCCGGCGCAAAATGGTGTCTTAACATGTAAGAGGACCAGCGGTGTATGTAGACAGAAATGGTTCATTCTAAGGTAATAAAAACATAACGGTTCATTATGTAAGGTCTTTATGCACCACTGAAAACATAGTTAAGTATATTGCATTTCTGTCAATAGATCCTCCTAAAATTTACACATTGCACCTTTAACTTAAAATCTCAGGGGGGACTTCAAGTAAATATATTAAGTCAAAGAGGTTCAGCTGAACAAAAAAAAGTTGGGGAATCCCTGCATTGCATGTAAATATGAAATGACGTCCGAACGCCGGCTTATAATTGGCCGAGCCGGCTCCTGTGTCAGCATCACACGCATGCATCGTGCTGCTCACATGATCAGCTTTGGCCAATACTGACCCGGCATTCAGACGTACACACGGAACCCTTACCTGCGTAAGGATAATGACAGGGAAGAGATTTTGTTTTTGCACACAAAAGTATTCTCGTCACTTCATAACATTAAGGTTGAACCACTGCAGTCACGTCGACTGTTTTAACGATGTCTTTACTACCTTTCTGAACCTTGAAAGTGTTGATTATATTGCGGTCTATGGATGAGTCGTAAACCTCTCGGATTTCATCAAATATATCTTAATTTGTGTTCTGAAGATGAACGAAGGTCTTACAGGTGTGGAACGAGTAATTAATGACAGAAATTTCATTTTTCAGTGTACTAAACCTTTAAAAGTAAAATGATTTCTGTAAAGTGATTAAATGTTGTAGGTCTCAGTTTTTAGTGATAGTCACATGACTAGTGGCTGGTCTGTGTGTGCAATTCCACAAACCTGGAAGACCTTCTGAACGGATATAAACAGCAGACTTTTATAGAAAGAAAAATTTTAAATATAACAAAGTAGTAGAATTAATGAATTATGAATAATGTACTGCCATTGTGAGAATAACATGTAATCAATAAAAAAGTAACTGTAGTCTGATTACGAGTATTTAAAAATGTAATCTAATTACAAGTACTTAATTTTTGGAATCTGATTACATAATCCAGATTACATGTAATCAGTTAGTACCCAGCAGCACTGCCTACAGCTGGCGTGTGGTGAGGCGCGGCTGTATCATCCAAGTGGATGCTGCACACTGGTGCTGGTTGAGGAGAGACCCCTGATATGAGTGTAAAGCGCTTTGAATGTAAGGTAGTACAAAGTAAAGCGCTATATAAATGCCTCATTCATTCATCATTGTGGTCGCGATATCGTGAGGAACAAGACAATCGAGTTTGAATATTCCCATTTAACACTCACGAACGCGGTTTGGTTTCTTTTCATAGAAATCATTGAATCAAGGCACCATGACTCAACACAACCCAACACACGTGCAGAAATTCAAATTCATGAAATGTATTTCTCGAAGTAGACAATGGGGACAAACCGCTCTGCACTACAGGGCCTCGACAATCACAGACATTTCTGTAAATGCACGAAAAATATGCAAAGGTCATTGTTGATTTAAAAAAATAAATAAAATACAAAACCTACTCACCAAAAGTTTAAAATGTGTTATTTAAGAAGGATTAATAATCTTTCACTGCCTGCAAAAGGGCAACAACTGTGTGAATTCGCCGCGAGCAGTCAATCTGCTACGACATAAAGCTGGCCACTCATTTTTCAAGTTAAAAGTCATAAGTCTTATTTTTTTTGTTATAAGCCCTTCTCGTCTAAACCACGTAACGCTGACCTGCATAGTGTTTATAAAATATAAAGAAAAGCTCTATTAAGTTTACTGTGGTGACGTGTGATATTAAGTCGCAGTTTCGTCAATTGACAAATGAGTAAGGGCTTTTATTTTGAAAGAATCTTGACCTTTCGAGTCACGTCGCGCGCCCTGCACACACACACATAATTGCATTCAGTCTACTGGGTGCCTCTATGATTGATGGTCTTTGCTTATTTCTCATCACCTAATATTTCGGTTTTAATGTAGCCTATTATGAATGTCTGGAAATCATGTGAACATTAAATGGTTGACAGAGGAGGATGAGGTCTTTTCAATACCTAAACATCAGTTTTTCTTCGCCAAAGTCGCCGTTGGTTTGCTCAATGAAATATATTAATTGTAAAGCTCTTTACTATGGCCTAAAGACACTGAACCAATGAGACATACATATGTATTGTGATAATAAATATGATTCGACAGTAGTCCTGTTAAACTATTTTATCATCACTTTTTTCTCTTTGTGTACTACTCAAAATGATGGTCCTAAAAAGCAACACAGTATGAATCTGCCTCAAAATCAAACGGGACACAGGAATTTAAACAAATTATGTATACAAATTGGGGGAAAAAGTTAACATTAATCTTACATATAGTGAGACTTGCAGTGATTCTCAATCTTTTCCTTATTTGTATTTATTTTGTACTGCTCCACTCACTTTTAAGGTTGAATTCTTGATCAAATGATGTTCATAGAAGGTCAGAAGGCTTATTTGTGTAGTTTCATTTCATTTTTAAATAAAGAGTGTCAGTCCAAATAATATTTTTCCTGAAATGCGTTTGCTTGTGAAAGTTTCACAGTTGTCTAATGCCTTAATGCTAATTGCTCAAACAGCAACTGAAAAAGGACATTCAGAAATCAGGACATGAATATGACTACTAAGCCTAATAGCAGAGAAAAAAAACAGCAGTAGTGTAAGAACATCGGTAACACTTTACAATAAGTTAGCTAGCTACATTAGTTAACACGGAAAAAACAAAATAATGAACAATACTTATACAACATTTATTTTTTTTTTTAATCAAAAGTTATATCTTAACATTAGGAACTGTGATCTAAACTGAAAAACTATTTTATTAAAGGTGCAGTGTGTAAATTTTAGCGGCATCTAGCGGTGAGGTTGCAAATTGCAATATAGAGAAGCTACGGTGGCCAACACAGGACAAAGATGTCGTCGTCTGAAACAGCAGAGAGAAGCCAGTCAAGCAAACGCGCTCTGTAGAGCAGTTTGTCCATTTAGGGCTACTGTAGAAACATGTCGGCGCAAAATGGCGTCTTAACATGTAAGGGGACCCGCGGTGTATGTAGATTGAAATGGCTCATGCTAAGGTAATAAAAACATAATGGTTCATTATGTAAGGTCTTTATACACCACTGTAAACATAGTTATGTATATTACATTGCATTTCTGTCAACAGATCCTCCTAAAATTGCACCTTTAAGTAACATTTATAAATGCTTTAAAAAGCTTATTCTAAGTTGGTGTTATGCTATAATATGTTATGCTAAGTGTTGTAAAGTGTTACCATAAAATCTATAGTTTGTAAACATTTTGGATTGTTATTATATGCTAAGGTAGATTTTATGCCAGTTAATCAAATGTCATGACTGTACATGGCATGCTATTATTACACAATTTTGGGTTATATTTGTGGAAATAAATTATATAATAAAAATCAATTATTTGTCATTTATTTCCTGTCTAAGCACAGGATGGACAAATAGTGAAAGAGAAAACAAGTAACTATGTTACCACCACCCATACAACTAATTAAATAACTGTATATAAACTATGATTACATAGCTTGATGGCCTGAAACTGGTTACACTGAAAATAAACTCCTCCTGTATTTACAGTAAATGAAGGCACTTGAAATAATAAGGCACTTGGTCAGAAACAAAAGAACAGATTTTTCTCTCTTTTTTTTTACTGCACAAATCGTACATGTTGACTGAACTGAACTGAAAGAACACAATATTAGGCAGCGGTGGGATAACTCAGATCAAAACCCTAAAAAAAGAAGGGGAAAAAAAGAAGAGAAAAATACATGCCAGTGATAGGACAGACATTTTGAGCAGACAAGTGAGAATGAGAAAATGAACATTAATGCTTTTAACTTCAGTGACAATTAAGGTTGTAAGAAGAAAAAAAAAAAATGTATCCAATGTTTCATTCATTTAAAAGTATTTTGTCTTATACAATATAAACCTCTGCATCAATACCAATTAAATTTAGACACCCTTTGAAAGAGTAATGGTTGAAGATGATTTTTACAGGTATTTAATATTTATATATATATAATATCTTTATATATTTGTATATACATATAGTCATTTAAGTTATTCTTCTCATACAAAAAGAGAAAAGTTGAGACTTTATTCCCCTCACAAAAGAAGAAGGAAAAAGGGGGCAAAGTAATTCAAGCTTCTTACCCCCACAAGTGCTTTGCATCCCCTGCCACTGACCCATCATTCTTTTCAACATGCAAGTTGCAACAGGTCACAGTTCCACCCATGTTTGCTCTTAACCAGCTGAATCCAAATACTGACAAAGAACAGCCACCATTTTTATGAAAAATGGGTTGCGAGAGGGCTTAGCCTTCTTCAGGCAAACATGGAACATCCTGCTACATTTGATCCTTACCATCTAGTTAGGCAAAGATCTCGAGGATGTGTGTATTCAAACAAAAGACAGAGGAAGATACAAGGATTCAACAAATCATCGTCTTTGCTCTCAATTTCTACGGGACAGGGCTGAGAAGACGACAGCAGTCCATGGAGACTTAGATTTTTAGCCTTTTGGAAATTCTTCATCAAATATCTCCACCCAAGTGCAAATCCAAAAAACCAAAGAGCTGGTGTCAAATCTCTGTATTCAATTTAAAAGTCCACAATAAGTTTGGGGAATTGCAAGGCAAAAAAAACTAAATTAGCAAAATAAACACATTTAATCCAAGTATTGCATGCCCCCTAAGCGCACACTTGTCTTAGAGATTCAAAACTCAAAGCAGATCCCTGATTAAAGTGCACTCAGTAGCATGGGAGAGAGGAACGGAGCAAAAAAGCCAGCTCTAAAACCAGATTAAGTAGCTCTGGCTCATCTTCTGTGTCTTCAGTCAGATCTAAGAGAGCAAAATTTGCTGTGCCTGGCTTCGGCAAACACACACACACACACACACACACACACACAGGAGAAGAGAACAAAGACAAGAAGGATTGGACGGCCAGACGCCGATGACAGTCTATCAATGCGATGAAAAGACAAAGATTGCAGTCCGAAAATAACAAATGTCAGCTCAGTCTCGCTTTGAGACAGAGGCAGTTCAGATCACTGGAGAAAACTGATGAGGCCAGTGAAGGATGGTGCTGGTTTTTTTGAGTAAGTAACACTCATCTCAGTAATCTGCAGAAGGACTGGCTTTGAGTGTCCGCACTGTCCCGTCACATCGCTGCGAAAGAAAAACTTAAAGTGGGCCTGTTTGCTACAGCACACACGAGAAATGTCCTCTTCTACAAAACGCTGCTTCTAAGATTCGTAGTTGTTGGTAAACTAAGGCAGCATATTTCTCGATCATCGGCTGTGGTCTTCCATGTGATGCGCTGTAACACTGGGAATGAAAGGCGCCCGTGTCCATGTTCGCATAAAATCAGTGGTTAATTGCATGTGTGGTTGCAAATGTATCAAAAAATATGTATCTCAGTATCAGTTCTTCCCCTAGTGATGTCTGTGTGTGTGTGTGTGTGTGTGTGTGTGTGTGTGTGGAGCATAAAGCCAGATTTTGACAATCGTTTCCCTCTCCCTCACACTGTGTGTATGTATATATAAAGCTGTGTGTGGGTTTGCTGCTGGCCTTTCAGTGTCTGTTTGTGTACCAGTGTGTTACTAGTATGTATGTGCTTAAATATATGGCAAAGAGCATGTGTGTAGGTGTGTGGCTCAGGAGGACATGCATTGCACATGGTCTGGCCCTCCATCTTCTTCATCAGAGGAATCTGGCGAGCTCCAGGATTCGTCTGTGTCGCCCTCTCCTCCCTCCCCTCGCCGGGCCTTAAAGGGGAAAAAACGTTGAGAAAGCTTTCAGTGTACAGTTTTCGAATGGCTATGAAGAAATCAGATCATGGAGCATGAAGTTAAAGGGTTAGTTCACCCAAAAATGAAATTTGTGTCATTAATTACTCACCCTCATGTCATGTCGTTCCACACCCGTAAGACCTTCGTTCATCTTCAGAACACAAATTAAGATATTTTTGATAAAATCTGATGGCTCAGTGAGGTCTCTATTGACAGCAAGATAATTAACACTTTCAAACACTGCTTCATGAAGCTTCGAAGCTTTATGAATGTTTTGTTTCGAATCAGTGGTTCGGAGCGCGTATCAAACTGCCAAAGTCATGTGAACCATTGAAATTTCGAAACACTTATGACGTAACAAAGCCTCGTTTTCTGAAATCACGTGACTTTGGCAGTTTGATACGCACTCCGAACCACTGATTCGAAACAAAAGATTCGTAAAGCTTCGAAGCTTCATGAAGCGGCGTTTTGAAATCGGCCATCACTAGATATTGTTGAATAAAGTCGCTATTTTGTTTTTTTTGGCGCACAAAAAGTATTCTCGTCACTTCATAACATTAAGGATGAACCACTGTAGTCACATGAACTGTTTTAAATATGTTTTTAGCAGCTTTCTGGGCATTGAAAGTGTTAATTATCTTGCTGTCAATGGAGGCCTCACTGAGCCATCGAATTTCATCAAAAATATCTTAATTTGTGTTCTGAAGATGAACGAAGGTCTTACAGGTGTGGAACGACATGAGGGTGAGTAATTAATGACAGAAATTTCATTTTTGGGTGAACTAACCCTTTAAGAATATTGAAATGAAATACATAGTCAAGCTAATAAGACTATATTAGTAATGAAAAATATGAATACTCACCCGCTGAGGTCTTCGGTTTCTCATGTGTCTCATCAGGAACCAGAGGAGCTGTGTGTCATACTGGTCACCATGACGAACACTGTCTTCATCACGTTCTCGTTTGTTCTTCTTCATTACCTAAACAACCACAATAAAATGTCAAACATTTATGTTTTTTTGCCATTAATAAAATATTAGCTATACTACCGTTCAAAAGTTTGGGGTCATTAAGATTTTTTAATGTTTTTGAAAGTCTCTTACGCTAACCATGCTATGTTGATTATATTCAATTATATATTTCTTTTAAGCCCCATAAAATTACAAAATTGTCTACCCCATAAAAGACTGGATGACAAACAATTGCTTGCAGTTCGGCTCTTGCTGGTGTTGGAAATGCAAAGTCTTGGCCCTTTATCCCTCTCTAATCTACCCTTTGTAATTTAGGTGTTCATATGAGACAGTCTTGATCAACACGTTAACTCTCTGGTTGGCACCTGTTTTTAATCGGTTGATAAAATCATTGTTGAGAAACATCAGCACCATGCCTTGAAGGTACTCAAAAAGTTCCAGGGCAGCACCACCTAGTGGTCAAAATTTATAACGAAATAACCAAAAATGCTAATAACTTTCTATTTTAATGAAACTTGTCCTAATAGATTTCTTGGGTCATGTCGAGAACATAGACACCGATTTTGCCATAGTTAGCCGAACTTCCTGTCCGCCATTTAGATTTTCTTTAAAAACCTACATTTTTTCAAACTCCTTCTAGACCATTGGTCCGACTTTCACCAAAATTGAATCATAACATCTTCAGACCATTCCGGCAAATAGTTATGGATTTCGTGTCAATAGACGAAACCGATTTCGTATACTGCATCAACAAAATTGAAGGCATGATGCCACAGCGACTGAGGATGTCTCTTTGCAATGCTTTGGCATATTGACACTAAACTTTGTGTGACATTGTCACCTTACTGTGACCACACCACATCAGTTTCGTAACAGCGCCAACTATTGGTTAAAAGTTATAAACCATTAAATCACATTACTAGTGATTGTATTTCTGATTTTTCAGCCATTTTACCTGAAATCATCTTAATATGTCTTTAATTGCTCACTGTTGTAGTTGGTCTGATGCTCCCAGCCATGGTGGCATGACTTATTGTTAATTTTAATAATATTTAATATTACTGTTTTTACTATATTAAAAAAAAAAAAAAAAAAAAAAAAAATGAAGCCTCGGTAAGCATAAGAAACTTTTAAGAAACATACCCCTCCAACTTCTGAACAGTAGTGTAAATCTAACACAAATGAGACCACTGAACTTCATGTTGTATGGATTAGAGTGTAACATATCTTCAGTGGCAAAGTATGTACCTCTTTAAGTCCCTTTAATGCTGTGGGATTCTCAGCAGTGGGCGCCCACAGCTTCACATCATGGTCCAAACCACTGGTGGCTAAACCTGGAAGATGAGGATGTGGCTCCAGACAGTTCACCTGGACATAGAAAGAGAATATTATTGGGATGGTAAAGAATACTTCTACACTTCTCTATCAATTTGTAAACCAGAAGTCTAGATCAGTGAAGTAACAGTGTCTTACCACTCCTCCCCGGTCTCCCTCCATAAACTGAACCACACGAGCAGAGTTCTTATCCCACAGGTAGATGTGTCCACAGTCACTGCCACTGACAACAAACTCACTACAGGGACCATAAAAGTTAACTCCCTTCACTGGATTTTCCAATAGCAGATGGAAAGAGAAAAAAAGGGGAGATGGTTTCACAAAAACTGAATCTATATTGGTTATAACATGCATGCAAAATGCAATGTATGCCTTTTACCTGTAGCATTGTTGCGGTGACCCTTGTATCTCCTGCGGTAATCCGCCCCATCACTGTGGCTGGAGTCGAAAAGGTAAATGTCTTCGTCATTGTAACTTGCCAGCAGCTCTGAAAGACAGTTCAATCATGACACAGTTTGAATGTTGCTACAACAGGTCATGTAACATGTAAAGTTTTTAATCAAAGTCATGAAACCATACAAGCGCCACATTCTGAGAGTCATACGTTTATTTATTACCTGTGCCGTCATGGCTGTACACTAAACAGGTGATATTTGTTTTGGACTCGCTGGACACCAAGTGAGAGGGACAAAACTTCTTTAGAACACCATTATTATCGTGTTCATTTATCTTTCTCTGGTCATAGATCCTATCACATATAAAAACAGGAAGAGAGAGAGAGAAATAGTGAGTAATGCAGGACAACAGTTGCCCTTTGGTGAAACAACTGTAATGGGTATAAAGTCTGACAGCTGCATCAGAAGCAGCTTGTGATATCAAAGACACAGAAATAAAATGACGTTGGATGTTAAGACATGTTTTCAAAACTCATTAGACTCATAAAGCAGCTACAGACAAATGCACAAGCATGACTTTGGTGCAAAGGAGGTGACATGTCAGTTAAGATGTTTGTCTCACCTGACATACTGGTCTCTACCACCCACAGCAAATTGGTGCGTGTTGGCTGGGTTCACGAAAATGGTATACAGCCCAACCTTCTTTTCACCCTCCTTCACCACCACCAGTTTGCTGAGAGATTAAAAAAATAAACAAAGAAAAATGTGGGTCAATATAACTCAGTATATGCAGGTAAATTCATTACTCCAGTCTTCAGTGTCACATGATCCTTCAGAAATCATTCTAATATGCTAATTTGGTGCTCAAGCAACATTTCTTATTATTTTCAACATTGAAAATAGTTGTGGTTCCCAATATTTTGAAACAGATATCTTTCATAACATTACAAATGTCTTTATTCCCATTTCCATTGCTTAAAAGTATTAATTTCTTAAAAAAAAAAAAAAAAAAATTACCAGGGATGCACCGATACCGATACCAAGCTCATGTACTTGTACTCGTGAAAATACCCCCGATACCAAAAACCGATACCTCATGTGACATAACTGACAGAATTTTCCGTACACATACAGAGACACCGGCGGCAGCAGCAGAAACAATGTCAGCCTCAGAGGTGTGGAAATACTTCAAAATTAATGATGACAACACACACATTGTGAACTGCATGCTTTGTTCTGCATTAATATCAAGAGAGGTACGAAACAAATGCTGTGAAGAACATCCTTAGCTTAATTCTTATGAACAGTAGCAGTTAGAGTGTTGCTTAGATTAAACAGTACACCGTTATATTTCACTGTACACTTTCGGTTGTGTTAGGGTGACCAGACGTCCCGTTTTTCCCGGGACAGTCCTGTATTTCAGCTCTATTTTTAGTGTCCCGACTTATTAAGAAAAAAAAAAAAAATCATGTTTTGTCCTGTATTTCATCTTTCCTAAAATTTCATTACAACTGGGTGATCATAGAATGAGTAGTAGTAGTGTTCTGTCACACAAGAACAGCCCAATCAATTCATCATAGATCAAAATTACCATCTAAATCACAATTCGTTATCGATTAGTATACTGTACACATACTGTAATTGTCAAAATGTTCATCGTGTGGATTATCTTATGTAAATACAGTCGGTTATGGCTTAAGTGGACGTAAACAGGTGGGTGAAAACCGGATATATGTCAGAGTACATCCATGGATTCGGTCTTAAAGGGACAGTAGCCTAATTAAATATTTGTCTGTCATTAATGTTAATAAAACAACAAAAGATGTTAAATAAATGTATATATATATATTGTGAAATAAAATTTCTCATATCATGGTCATATTGCCCACTCGTTCCGTATTCCAACATGAGAAAAGCTGGTCACCCTAGGTTGTTTGCATTGGTTCACAGTGTAATGTTATAAACATTTGCTCTGTAATATTTGTTTAGCACTTTTTTGAAAGGCAGGTTAAAAAAAACTTGATGTTTTTGTTTTTATTTTGTTTTTATTATGACTTTGGTAATTATGCCCTTTGCAGGTTATTGGACACTATGAAATTTGTGCTTTAAGTTTGTGACAAGCACATAAAAATTATTACTTTTTTCATTGGAGTAATAATAAAGAAGCATTAGTCTCACTGTGTTGTGCTTGGAAAACTGCCACATCACCAAAAAGAAGAAAAAAAAAAAGAAATTAATAAATCTGCATCGGTATCGACGAGTACCAGAAAAAAAAAGTATCGGTACTCGCACTCAGTCCTTAAAAAATGGTATCGGTGCATCCCTAATAATTACTAATGTCAACCATTTGAGTTGTAGTGTATGCCATGCTGTTACTAAATTAGTTTTATAGCATTACTACTATACTGTTCATTTGTGGCACTTTGGTGAAGAGCTTATTGTCTTGTCCTCTGGCAATGTTAGGGCTGTTTGTGACATGACTTTGCACTCACTTGGCAGGTCTGTCTAAACGCAGGTCAATGCCGAACACGACTGCGTCTTCACCAGCGGAGAGGAAAGAGCAGGGAGAGTCTGGCTCCAGTGCAAGCTGAGAGAGAGGGGAAAAAATAATAATAAAATCAAATCTTATTTTTAAATTGTATTTTTCACAAGCATTCACATGTGACACACTTTTTGATTGTAAAATCTTTTTATATGTTGCCATAAACCAATAAACCTATCAGTTCTGATATTACAACACAGCATGTTTGAATGCTTGATTCTGATTGGTTGTCCCAAGCTGCTGATTAATGAACATGTGTGATTGTAAAGTTTCAACTAGTCACAGATTTAACACCTGTTTGGTTTGAGGTAACCACTGAAATAACACACACAACTTTAAACACCGTCAATTATTCCTATCAAATATACAATTACAAACTTTGATGGTTGATCATACCTTATGAGCTGCACCTTTGTGCTGGGCCACTCTTTTGGTGTTCTTGCAACGCTGTGTGGCAGAAAGCTCAGCCACTCTGATCTGTCCATCTCTGGCACACATGGCCAATGTGGAGTCACCGCTGTGTGGGAGGAACTTTGCCTGCGGACAGAATAATAAGGAGTGAAGAGGATGTACTGATTTAAATTTTTACATTTTAAATTCTATATATATATATATATATATAAATAAAATAAATGCAGCCATGGTGAGCATAAAAGACTTTTGAACAGTAGTGTAATGATAAAACAATATGCACAGTACATTAGTCTGAGCAAGTGTCAAAATAAGACTCAAAGAAACTATCCTTGCTTGTGTTTCAAAAGCCCTAAATGTCACCTTCAGCAGCATCAAAGAACAGGTTAAAGGAACAGTTTTCCCAACCTTGTCCCTCTCTTAGTTTTCCCATCAATGTGCCACTGTTTATATTGGAATACAAAGATTTTAGAGCTTCAAACATCTGCAGTCAGCTGAACTGTTTTTCCTCACCTGAAAGACATTGCTCTTATGTCCGCTGTCAAACTCCAGCTCCGCCTTTCTGCGAGCCCAGTCCCAGATCACCACGCGGAGGTCATCGCTGCCGGAAGCCAGACGGGTGCCGGAGGGGTTAAAGTGGAGGGTGTTCACGCAGCCTGTGTGTCTCTCCAGCCGGCCCTGCAGCTCCAGCCTCTGCACTAGACCCCGCGCCCCACACACCCTCCTCACAAACTGGTGCGAATCGCGGCCGATCTCCCGGGCACGCAGCGAGGGGACCGCGCACCATGAAGGACGACTCAGGTCGCGCAGGTCTGCTCCCAGCCACGCTTCCATGGCTTGCTCGTCTTCTTCCTCCACGTCCTCCTCCTCCTCATCTTCATCATCATCATCGTCGTCTGAACTGGAAGAGTGACGTGTGGCTCCGCCGCTGGGTCGATTCCTCTTCCTGGCGGATCTCTTACCTTCATCTTTTCCCCTCCCTCCTCCCTCGCTCTCTCTCTCTCCTTCTTCAGTGAGAGAGTACAGCCCACTGCCATCCATGCTGTCAGTGTCCTCCTCTTCTACCGGCCCCTGCTTCTGCTCAGAGTCTGCCATGGGCCCGTCCTGACCACCCTCACTGCCCTCTGGGACTGAACTCAAATTTGCTGTCAAGAGAAAACTTGAAAAATTGGTGGAGCATTGCTTATTTCCATATCTCACTGTCAAGATGACTCCAATATTATCCTAATATTCCACCACATATACACAAACGCTTGGGGTCAGTAAATGAATACTTTTATTCAGCAAGGGTGCATTAAATTGAACAAAAGTGACATTTATAATGTTACAAAATGTTTCTATTTCAAAGATATGTTGTTCTTTTCAAGGATTAGTTCCTGATAACTTACTCACCCCCATGTTATCCAAGATGTTTATGTCTTTCTTTCTTCAGTCGAAAATAAAATAAGGTTTTTGAGGAAAACATTCCAGGATTTTTCTTCAGTGGGGTACAATGGGTTGAAGGTCCAAACTGCAGTTTCAGTGCAGCTTCAAAGAGCGCTACACAATCCCAGACAAGGAATAAGGGTCTTATCTAGCGAAACGATCGGTCATTTTCTAAAAAAATAAAAATAAAAAATTATATACTTTTTAACCACAAATGCTCGTCTTGCACTGCTGTGCGATCCGCCAGGAATGACGTGATCACGTTACAAAGGTCACGTGTGACGTAGGGGAAAGTACAGATTTACTGTCTACAAAGCGAACATGCAAAGACTAAGTCAAAACACCCTTTACCAAAAAAAAAAAAAAAAAGAAAAAAAAAGGTAAATCAACGATGTTGGATGATTTTGAAGTTGGAGGAGAAAATGAGATTAGTTTTTCGCCCTACCGCGGTACTTCCACCTACATCACGCGTGACCTTTCTGGCTGATCGCAAAGCAGTGCAAGATCGATAAGACCCCTGCAGCTGGGATCGTGTAGAGCCCTTTGAAGCTGCACTGAAACTGCAATTTGGACCTTCAACCCGTTGGTCCCCATTGAAGTCCACTATATGGAGAAAAATCCTGGAATGTTTTCCTCAAAAACCATAATTTCTTTTCAACCGAAGAAAGACATGAACATCTTGGATGACATGGGGGTGAGTAAATTATCAGGAAATTTGAATTCTGAAGTGAACTAATCCTTTAAACTTATTCATTGTGAAAAAAAATTATCATGGTTTCTACAAAAATATTATGCAGCACAAATCATGAGCAGCAAATCATCATATCAGAATGATTTCTGAAGGATCATGTGACACTGAAGACTGGAGTAATAATGCTGAAGCTTCAGCTTTACCTTCACAGGAATAAATTACATTTTAAAATAAAATTGTAATAATATTATTTCACAATATTACAGTTTTTACTGTATTTTTGATCAAATAAATGCAGGCTTGGTGAGCATAAGAGACTTTAAAAAAATCTTACCGACCACAAACTTATGATCGGAAATGTGTATGACAAAGTTTGGACTGTATTTGTTTCCATACCTGACTCAGGACTGGTCTGGGTCTCTGGCGCTGCAGATGTATCTGCCTCTCCTCTTCCTTCTCCAGGTTCTGGATCATCAGAACCACCTGGTAAATGAAGCCCCAGGCATAAAGAATTAGCTGTATTTGCCATAATTTGAATAATGAGAGATTATGAGTATTTCACCCAAGACTTTATTCACTCTATTGTCATATTGACCCCATTTTATTTTCTTTCTTCCATGAAACATCAAATGAGATGTTAAGAATATTGTCAATGCTGCTATATTGACCATAAAACAGAAGTGAACAAAGTCATAAAAATACAGCTGCAAAATACAGAGGGGATGATTATCAGTTAATAATGACTGAAATGTTGGTCTATTCCTCACACAAAGCTATTATATGACTTCAGAAGACATAGACTGTTGTTTCAATATTATATGGTGATAACATGGCAGTATAAATCACTGTTTTACTGTCCTCGTATGGAGAATGAGGCATTCTGTCTAAGATCTTCTTTTATATTTCATTTAGAAAGGGGGGTTGAAACTCCACATGGACACAATTTTCAGTTTTGGGAGAACTATTCCTTTATTAAGACTATTTAAAACAAGTTGTTTACTCACCATTTGGGACACTGGATTTACCATCTGTATCGCTCATTCTGTCTGACTGTCTCTCCTAACAGAAGAGACCCTGAAGAAACAAAAGAGAAAAGAGTTTACTTCAAATCACACATTGTATGTTCACTAGATTATGTTGATAAGACGATATATTTTGCTTGAGAGATCACTTAACGTTGGTATATCCTCTAATCAATGATTACTAGAGTTCTAATCAAAATGCACGAACATAAAAAGACATCATTGTCATTTTGACACATTTAAAAGGTGCTGAGCTCTCAGATTGACCCAGCCAGTTAGCTGACAGGATCCCTGACATCAGCTAAAGGTGGCAAAATAAGCCTGCTTGCATGGTAAATACCTGCCTCTAATCGCAATACCCAAAACATTACCTTGTACAGTAACAAGTGAGTCCAAATGCAAACGACCCTTACACTGTTCGAGCATTAGTGGCAATGCCACATAAAAACTTGACAGTGCGCAGTAAACTGGCTGCAACTAGCAAGTGTGCTAACTAATCTTAGCAATTGCTTTTGTGGAATTACCCTGGTCAAAAATAGAAAAGCTGCAAGCTAGTTTTGCAAGCTCACACGGCTCTTGGCAGGCAAGTTGTAGTTCCTCAGTTTTGAACAAAGAGAGATATATTATCAAGATTACAAAGACGTACCGACGAGTAAATATCGTGTGATGTGTCGTGCAGGAGAAACACGAGTTCGACGCGTCAGTAATGGGTCTGTGATGAGTGCTGGCTCAAGCTGACAACATGTAAACATTGGTCGTAGCGAGAAAATGGAGAGCTAACTAGCGAGCGGTGTTACCTCTACTGTAGGCCCAAAGTCTCCGCACTTGTTAATCCTCTGCGCAGATTTCCCTTCCTTCACCTTCGAGTCACGCGCAAACAAAAGCTCGACACATTAGTGAGATGTGTCCTCAACACACTCCCGGACGGGCGATCCAAAAAACACCGCAGTTTTAGGTCACGTTTTTGGTCGTGCCCGCAGTGTTTATGTTTTGACTGATCTGCTTCGTTAGCACTTCTGTTTTTTTCCTTTCTCTTTCCTTTTTTTTCTCTTTCTTTTTCCGGCAAGACGATCGTTCTCCGGAAGTTGGTCTGGATCCACAAACAAAGCGGCGCTTACAGTACGCACTGATATGGGATACTGATAAATTATGTTCACGCTAAAATACACACACAGGGATTTGCTCTGATTATTGATTATGACTACGCCATTTTGGTGTATTTATAATGATAATAATGAGAACAAAACACAACATAGCACACTTAATAATAATAATTATAATAAGGAACTTTTCATGAAAATAATTACAAAATATTTTATTATTATTAGGCTATTATACAGATTCATCATCAGTTATAAAAACAAAACAAAAAACAACATAGTCTGTTTATAAAGGTACAAATATGGCCCAATATCTAACCATATTTAATCAAAATATTATTTTAAAGGTCCACTAAAACGTGCAGCTTTATTCATTGTGTTGAAGTAATTTCCAATAAAACAAGAAGACAGGGCGGGATATATCTAGAAGCCCCTCCCCCTTTTTTCCAAAATAGCCAAGTTTAGCCTAGATCACAGCTAGCCAGAGCCATTGAGCTCGTAAAACCCCATTTTTCTCTCGTTTCTCATTCATATTGCTTTAAAATATAGCATTGTTTGTAGAAATCAAATGTGTCCAAACGTTTTGTGGTCTCACACATATGATCCGCTCTGTGCTTTCTGTCTCTGGACCGGAGCAGACTGTGCTCTCGCTGTGGCTGTTCACGTGACACTAACGCAAAAACGGACTTCATTCGCGCCAATGGAAAGCATATTTACACTGTCTGACTCATTTCCTATCCTCTTTATAGTGCACTATATACCATTCACCATATAGAAACTATATGTGTGAACAAATTACCGATTTCAGCCACAGCTTCAAGCGTAGAGGGGCGGGACTTCAGATTCTAGAGAGCATTTGATTGGACAGAAGATTTGATGAGAAGATAAAGTCTGCTGTGATGTCATGAAAATCCGTTATCCATTTTAGGGAAGTGAGAGACTGTAAGTTTTGAATGCTTATATCTCCTAAATGCGAATTTTGTCATTGTTTAGGAACACACCAGCTTATTCGTAACCTTAAAGTCGTCATGAAATCAAAATTGACCCTGTTTACTTTGTTAGTGCATATTACTAGTCTTGTGTTGAACAATTAATCCGTTTAAGTAAATACAGAGAAAAAAATTGTTTGTCATGGTAATCTTTAATCAAAATCTGAAAACTTCCGTTCTGGAATGGCGTTCCTTCTCTGATGACGTCAGTTTGACAGATTGGGTTGGAAACGCTTAAACCACTCCCCTCCAACCGTTAAGGCAGGAACACACCAAGCCGACGGTCGGCCGTCGGGCAATTTTTGTTCGTCGGCCGACTAAGTTTTCTCAGTGTGTTCCGCACCGTTGGCTGAAGTTGGTCCTTGTCGGCTTTTTTCAGCTGATTCGACATGTTGAATTGGCGTCGGAGCTCGTCGGGCCATCTGATCATTCTGATTGGCTGTTCAGCTACTGCCACCTGCTGGTACGGAAAGGCATTTCATCTTACGCAGGCGCAGAACGGACGTGCTACTTGGCCGTTGGCTGTCAAGCGTCGGTTTGGTGTGTCAGGCCAACTTTGGACCCAGACACTGCCGACGTGAGCCAACCGCGCAGTCTGCTTTCGTCGCCACTAGTTCGTCGATGTCAGCTGTGTGTTCCTGCCTTTAGTCTGCTATGAGCGAGAGATGGAGAGGAGGAGCGCTAAAGTAAAACCCTGCCCTCTATTCAATATTCCGTTTCACTTGGAAATACGTCACAACACTGGAGAAAAGTCGTTTGCAACTTTCGGTTCACGGGGACTTTAGGCTAACATACTAAAAGCTAAAAAACTTTTGATTTCAGGGGGACTTTTTAATAATATTATTATAATAATATTAATTAATGATAATAGTCAAACATGCAAATAATAACAATGATAATAATAATAATACATGAAATTAATAATAGTTTCAATTTAATATTCATAATTTAAAAATATACCTAGACTACTAAATAATTTATTAAAAATAAAAATACAAAATTACATTTATTATTATTATTATTCTTCACGATTAATAAGCTAATAAAGTTATTACTACTGCCCTGAACGAGAGAGAGAGAGAGAGAGAGAGAGAGAGAGAGAGCGATCGCAGGGGCGTGTTTTTTTTTTTTTTTTTTTCTCTAGTTGAGAGATGGAGATACAGTCCTCCTCCTAATATTCTCGGTTCGGTTGTTGTGACATATTTTCAAAGCACTCTGACAAAAAAAGGAGATTTCGATCATATTTCTTTGAGGCTTTAAAGTCACGCTACAAATTAAAGCGCGAACCGAAAAGGACATTCTGCATCTCTCAGAAACAACTATGAGTGAGGTGAGTTCTCGTTTGTTATTTTATTTTAAAAGTTGATTCGAAGATTTATATAATAAAATAATATAAATTTATAGCATCCAGTTCAATGTAAATGCACTCTTTGTTGAGACAAAAAGGATAAAATCATTTAAATCCTTTGAACTATGCAAGTGGTTGGATATTAAAATGGCGTAGCTGTCAACCCATCTCTAGTTTCTCGTCAGGAAAGATGTATATAACCCTTTATGTTTTTAATCTTTACTAATTAGAGGTTGGTTGACAGCTAAACCCTCTCTTGAATTTTACAATACATTATATAGTGCTTTTTACTAAATGAAAAAAATAATTTATAGCCTATATCATTAGATTTCCCTGGTTTAAGATAAAAGTGTGATGCTTTACATTCTTTTTGTGTGTCCCATTAATTGCCAATTAATAAGTGGCTCAGGGGAGCTTGACCTCGCTGATATGAGCTTGGCTAATTAGCAGATGGGGATTGTGCCGTGAGGCTTGTGTGTAAGTGATGTGTGAGAGTGAAAATAAAGTGCTGGCTGAGGTAATGTAGCAGAGAAAAAGTAATGGCCAACACACTGGGAGCCAGCTGGCCGGATGGGATCTTTCTTACCCCCTCATCGTCATGTCTTTTAAGTGTGAAAGACAGAAGTGTGAAAAGTCTTACCTCCATAATACTCATATTGGCAAGACAGAAAATAAACAACAGAATGGCATGTAGCTACACACAAAAGTCATCGCTCAAGACAAAAGTTGTCATTTTAATGCTCAAAGGGATTTTATCTGACAGTGTGGTGGATGTATAAGGTGCATTAAAACTGACTGGAGAGAGGAAGCCGAGGCTGGTTCAGAGTTCAGGGTAAGGTGAAGATGCTCTTTCATTCCACAAAAAAAAAAAAAAAAAGGCTTAACAGGGAAGGGCTGCAGAGATTTGCATTTGAAAGAGTCCCTTGCAGCAAGAGAGAGTGAATAATATGTGTATATGTGAGTGTGTGTGTTTCATTTCATCTCCCTTGATGACATTTTCTGTTCTCAAAAGATAATATGTGAGAAGTATTTACAGTATATCAGCAGCTTAAAGCAAATGTCACAGTGTTTCTCGGGTTTAAATGACAATTCATTGCTGAAATTACACATTGAAATGATTAACACAAAAAAATACATGACACATTTTGGATGTCTATATGAATAACTCAAATCTAGGACATCATCTCAAGGCTAATTTGTTCTCATAATTGAAGAAGCAAGGTCACAGATATACTGAATGTATTTTGGCCTCAAGTAGTTTACTCATGCTGTGCATATTGAACATAAGGATGGTGACAGATTCTGTCTCTAACATAAATACAACCACACTCTTTAACATATATTGAACAATTATACATGACATTTGTGTGGCTCGGACTTAATAACCCCTGTACTTCAACTATCAAATGTCAACAGGGATAAATTAATTTAAAAAAAATATATAATATAAAATATACACACACACGTTAAGTTTGCATGTGATGGGGATCCTCTCCAGGGCTGAGTGCCACTGTTCCAGATTGCACACAGAATTGAAAAAGGGGGATTAAACTGATGGGGATTAAGGGGTCTTTATCACTCGGTGTCCTAACACACGCATGATAAAGCCCGTATCAGGTTTTATTTTGATGGTAGACCAAATAAAAAATTCACAGATGCTGTGATTTTTGTTTGCACTGCATGCCTGAATTCTCTCGCAATAAACCTGAAAGCTGCTGCCTCTTTCTTGCAGAACAGTTCATCTGATCCTCCCAACAGCACTCGGGGGCCCGCCACAGATGGAAAAGGTGTGTTTATGCGTTTCATTACAGCATATTTGAATTTTTCATAATTCTTGAAAACTTCATATTTTGTTCTCCATCAGAACTGTCCGTTGCTCCAGTGCTTACCACAAAACAGATGTCTATCAGCTCTATCAGATTTTTAGCTGATTTTTATTTTATCTTAAAGGATCTGTTCGGTTCTCTCTCTCCAAACTCTCAACAACAACAAAAAATGCACATGCATACCCATACGAGCCCGTGTTTACTCAGCATTCACTTCTTTATTGCATATCTAGTAGGGGTGTAACAGTACATGTATTCATCCCAAATCGTCAAGGTTCGGTGCATAGAGTCAGATGACGAATACAGTCAGTCAGGCGATTCACACTCCAATCCTGAAGGGGGCGCATGTGGTACTTCAACGGTGTTTGCTAACCGCCACAACAGGAAAAGGCTCAGAAGAAGAAGAACAGATGATCTATGCATATATATGTTTACATGTAATCTCTCAACCAGTGTTTCAACCGTGGAAAGACATCAATAAAACAGCTTGAGAATAATATCTCGCGTAGCATTACATTTACCTCAGGCAAGTCATTTAGTGTCCACAGCAGTTCACTAGAGAAATGAAGCATTTCACTAAATATATGCACTATATTAGCTTATATATTCATTATATTTACTTTACCTGTTAGTAATGTCTTCATTATTTAATATATGTTTAAATAAATTTGTCATGAAAACAAGTTATGACAGTAACTGTGTAAATGATTATATTTCAAAAATTAATTGGAGTAGAAAAATAATTGAACAATAATTTTATAATTAGGTTTAGAAGTTAAAGGGTTAGTTCACCCAAAAATGAAAATAATGTCATTAATTACTCACCCTCATGTTGTTCCACACCCGTAAGACCTTTGTTCATCTTCAGAACACAAATTAAGATATTTTTGATGAAATCCGATGGCTCAGTGAGGCCTCTATAGCCAGCAATGCCACCAAACTTCTCAAGATCCAGAAAGGTTCTCAAAACATATTCAAAACAGTTCATGTGACTACAATGGTTCTATCTTAATATTATAAAGCGACGAGAATACTTTTTGTGCGCCAAAAAAACAAAATAACGACTTTTCAACAATATCTAGTGATGGGCGATTTCAAAACACTGCTTCGAATCTTTTGTTTCGAATAAGTGATTCGGATCGCGTGTCAAACTGCCAAACTGCTGAAATCACGTGACTTTGACGCTCCGAATCACTGATTCGAAACCAAAGATTCGAAGCAGTGTTTTGAAATCGGCCATCACCAGATATTGTTGAAAAGTTGTTATTTTGTTTTTTTGGTGCACAGAAAGTATCACTGAGCCATAGGATTTCATCAAAAATATCTTAATTTGTGTTCCGAAGATGAACGAAGGTCTTACAGGTGTAGAAACACATGAGGGTGAGTAATTAATTACATTATTTTCATTTTTGGGTGAACTAACCCTTTAATGCAAAACCTGCCTTATGTGCAATTTACTTTTTTTTTTTTTTTTTGAGTGTTGATTATTATATCTAAAAATAAATATCAACTGAATTTAACCTTTAATATTATAGTTATGTGCAAGAAAGGGCTCCCTGTATATAGTTTACAGCATTAGCTGAGATAGATTTTTTTATCCTTAAGAAAATAGGATATAGGATTTTTCCCTTGGCTTTTGGATAGTTGCAGAAAATAAGCTCTGACAAACAGAACTTTTATGAATTTTGAAGCATAAATACAATCACCAGAAGTAAAAAATTAAACGTATGCTATAAACAAACTACTTCACGGTCATAAAAAGTTAGAACAGTTTGCAAGAGCACGAATAATAAACACGAGGCTGTAAAAGCAGACTGGTGAGTAGATGAGTTTTTCTGTTCGGCTTGATGACGTTTAATGTTCTGGACAACCTCTGTAGTCCCGTTTAGCCACTTGTTTGCAACTGCCTTTTTAAGACAAGAAGAGCTTTAAAAAAAATAATTTTTTACTGTTGTATTTTATGTCAAAGAATAAAATGTGAAAATTGAGCTTGTGTAAACCACAGACCTTATTTCAGACATTTAATCAAAAACCCATTCAAAAAACCCATTGACTTCGGGACGATGAAACCGGAAGTGCTAAAATACTCGTTTCTGGGTTTTGGTCTACAAAACTACTTCATCCCTAAAGGACTCTGTTGTCTCTGCAAGCTGAGATACTAGAAAACTTTCAGCTGAGATATAAGAAAACGTTTCAACATCTAAACAAACAGACTCAGATTTAACTATAAAAATGCACTGTACTGCTCAGAGATATTAGAACAAATACATATTTTACACTTCTGTGGTATGAAAATGTATAAACAATTTATGTATATGTATAACAATTTAAAAGGATAGTTCACCCAAAAAATAAAAAATTATCCTATATTTTACTCACCCTCAAGCCATCCTAGGTGTATATGACTATATTCTTTCAGAAAAAAATCGGATCGGATATATATATTTAAAAATATTCTGGCTCTTCCAGGCTTTATAATGGTAGTGAATGGGGGACGAGATTTTGAAGCCCAAAAAAATGCATCCATCCATCATAAAAGTAATCCATACGACTCCAGGAGGTTAATAAAGACCTTCTGAAGCGAAGCGATGCGTTTTTGTAAGAAAAATATCCATATTTAAAACATTGTTAACTATAATATCTGGCTTATCGATTTGCAGCAGACGAGTAACCCCTGACCCGACGCATGACGCAAGAATGAACGCAGAGGTGCAGAGGATAAAGCAAAACAAAACACCAGTCATGAATTAGAAGTCTAAAATGAGAATTTTTAAAGAGAAATTTCGGAGGATTTCGATATAAGAGAAGAGGAGCTTGAGTTTGTTGCACAGCCCTATTTATTTAAACCGCGAGAGGCGTCTAAACTTACGATACTCCTACATCCTACGTCATACATCGCTTCACGGGTAACTCTTGTGGCACAAGTCGACCTGCGCAGTAAGGTCTTCTGCCAGAAGCTAGTTATTTTAGTTTATAACGTTTTAAATATGGATATTTTTCTTACAAATACGCATTGCTTCGCTTTAGAAGTCCTTTATTAACCCCCTGGAGTCGTGTGGATTACTTTTATGATGGATGGATGCATGATTTTGGGCTTCAAAATCGCACCCCCAATTCACTCCCATTATAAAGCATGGAAGAGCCAGAATATTTTTAAATATATCTCTGATTGTGTTCAACTGAAAGAAGATAATCATACGCCTAGAATGGCTTGAGGGTGAGTAAATCATGGGATAATTTTCATTTTTGGGTGAACTAACCCTTTAACATGATTTAAGACCTGAATTAGGATGCAGTGGCTTCAAGAATGTAAGAAATATTGCAGTTCCTTTTACTATGCCATTAATGTTGTCAATATTTGCATGACATGTGCCTCTCAGCCGCCCAGGAGAAACCGGCGGACAAAGCGGGGAAGCCCCCTACGCAAGAACCCGAAGAAGAGATCGACATTGATCTGGAGGCGCCAGAGACAGAGAAAGCAGCTTTGGCAATACAGAATCAGTTTAGACGCTTCCAGAAGAAAAAGAAGTAGAAAAGGGAAGCCTGAACGAGAGGAATCGGTGGACAAAAACGCCTTCCACAATATTCACCATGAAAAGAGAATTAATAAGGAAGAGACAGAGGTGGTGGGTGGGAAATTAGGGGTTTGGAAAACAAATGATAGCCCTGTGCCATCAACATGCTGGGTTGATTAGAGTTTAGGACATACGAATAGGGCAGGATTTTCACTTTAAAAGACATGGCAGATTCTGTTCTCACTATATTTGTCTAGATTTGTCTCCATCCTTCTTCTCCTCTCCTGTAGACATAAATATAGGAACATCAGTTACTGACATGTGCAACACACATCTGTCATTTAATGTATTTAGTATCATTGATGCAACAGAACAAATGTAAGTGATATAAACTTAAGAATTCAAAGGGCAGTAAATGACCAAATGTTGCACCGCACTTACAGTAAAATGTTGGCGTGAATCAGTATTATAGATGCGAAGTAGCTTAGTTGTAAATGTATTCTTAGAGTTAGCTGTTAATTGTTTTTTTTTTTCTTTAAAATGACAAGTGATTAAAAAAATTAAGAAATCTTTATATGGACAGCAGACCAAATAATCATAATTTGATAACAGACAAAAATATATAATACCTTAACATTCTCAGAAGAATTAGCAATAGCAATATCTTGCATATTTATGCATTTTGGACCGGGATTTAAATTGAATAGCTTGTTATTTTTAAAATTAGCCCTAATAAACAGGCAAATGGACTTGAAATACATGTAAAACAGGCAAGTTTAACAGTTTTGTTCAGTATATTACTGGCTGAATTTAGCACAAGGTCAAGAACCTTGTTTAGTCACATCATACTCGTTAAATTAGCATAAATTCCTTTAATTTTTGCTTTAATGCCAGAAGTCGCAAGCATGCGGTGATATCCTTGAATTTTTGGAGACTGGTGACTGAAATGAAGATGATTATCAAGGAAAGTGTAACATTTTGATCTATTTTAAGTGTCTTTCTCTATCTCCTTCCCCTATAATTAAAGCGGTCTCCACAGATCTCTCAGAATAGCTCGTAATAATGAGAGCAGTATATAGACACTCATGATTATCTTGCAGTTAATGGGACAAATTACGTCTGTAATTGCATTGAGATAGGTGTGATGAAAATGTCATCTGTGCTTGATCGTTTTCAGATAACCACTGGCAATGCAATAATTGAATACATCTGTTATTATTCTGTACATTTTATATGAAGTATGACACATTTTGCTGTTGGAGAGACATTTATCTCCTCCTGTATTGCCCTGTACTTCTTTTCCTCTGTGTGTGTGTAATCGTGTGCTTGAGTGCTCTATCCTACACTTGTTTCTTTTTTTTCTCAGTGTGACTCAGAGCTTCAATAGAAAGAATTGTATGTCCTGACCTGAATTGTATGTACTAGGGGCAATGAGTAGATGGTTACATAAAGTAAAGAACATTATATAACATTCGTTTGCTTTTCTCTATCAAACATATTGAATTTTCAATGTAAATGCATATTTCAACTTCAATAATTATTGCTAGGTTGCAATATTATTTTTTAACCTTTGATCTAAAATAGTTAATGCAGGTGTAAAGTGAAATGAATGGTTTAAAAAAAGTAATTATTGTAAAAAAAAAAAAAAAAAAGATTAATTATTGGATGTGTCGTTGCCTATAAAGTACAGTCAAGAGTTAACTCATTTGAAGATTGCACGCTTACTTGTGTTTAGTGCCGATATGTGTTGGACAGGATGTGTATGTCATCATACAATCTAAAATCTTGCGAGAGGAGATGATGACGCCTGATACTAGTCTGATACGGTCTTTAAAAACTATAAAAACATACTATTATTTCAACAGCAGAGGGCAGTCTTTCTCTCTTTCTTTCAATTGCCAAGTCTGTGGTTTTCCCGCGGAACTGGGCTACTTTTAAAGGTAGGATAGGCAATTTTGGAGAGGCTAATAATGGCAAGCTAGCATTGAAAGCACAAGATCGCACCAAAGACTATAGATATAGAAAGAAGGCTCAATCCTATTAGTTATGAATGGGAAAAACTGCAACGCACAATATGGCGGAATATGTCTCGCCTTCAAAGTAAAAGAGCCAATCGCTGATTGATCAAGTCATTGCGTCACTGCAGCTGCCGTTAGAAGCTCCGCTTCCCATAGAAACCTAAGACTTGCGCTTAGGACTGCACATGCGCATTGGCTCGTCTAGCCTGAAAAATAAGCTTTTTTAATGCTATTTGAGCATAAGAAACAACATTTATGGGACAGTTCATGTCAGATTTTGTTGCTGATTTGAAACATGTTATTTAATTGTGAGATCACCAAGCAGTTTTTGAGATTTCAGGATGCCCGAAATAGCTGCCCGGAGGCATTGCAAATATGGCCGCCGAGTGAACAGACTTTCCTTAAAAGGGACTTTGATCCCACCCTCCCTTCAGAGCGCTCTCCAAAGCCACGCCTACTTTAAAACACATGAACACGCAAAACCAGTGCAGAGCCACTAGAGACGGCGTTAAATTACCCCATATATCTTAAATCACATAACATTACAATGACAATGAACGTAAACAACTTAGAGATCTGACAGTGACAGACATTGTACCACCTGACTGCTGCTTATTTCGGTGTTGATAGTGTTGCCATAGAAATGCATAATTTTGAGTCCGAGAACAGTAGAACGTCACAAGTTGCCATCTCTTAATTACGGTAATTACGTGAAAGCAGCATAAGCTTGTTTTGGTTCAGGAGGAACTGTAAAAGGCGGCTGCTGTTTGTTTGTGGCGCTCGGTGACCGTCTGTCTACAACCCTGCATAGCCGCATCATGGAACACGCTGATGACATGTGATGTCTGCGCGAGCAGGGTGCACGGAGGTATGGAAATACACTGGCGGACAGGCAGGTAGGACATCATATCATTGCATTCCTGAGACAGAGCACATATGTACATTTTTTTTAATATTTAGAGTACTTCTATTATTGGTTTCTGTCAGGATGTGAAGAGAGTTTCAACCAGTATAAAAAAAGTATGGAAAACATTGCCTACCCTACCTTTAAAGGATTAGTTCACTTTCATATAAAATTTTCCTGATAATTTACTCACCCCCATGTCATCCAAGATGTTCATGTCTTTCTTTCTTCGGTCGAAAAGAAATTAAGGTTTTTGATGAAAACATTCCAGGATTATTCTCCTTATAATGAACTTCAATGGCCTCCAAACGGTTGAAGGTCAAAATTATAGTTTCAGTGCAGCTTCAAAGGGCTTTAAACAATACCAGACGAGGAATAAGAGTCTTATCTAGCGAAACGATCGGTCAATTTCGAAAAAAATGTAACTGTATATGCTTTATATAAACAAATGATCGCCTTCCAAGTGCTTCCGCCAAAACCGTACTTTCGTATTCTTCAAAAAGCTTACGCTGTATGTCCTACGCCTTCCCTATTCAACTTGCGGAACGAACGCAGCGCCAGTTACATTTTTTCCGTAAGTAGAATAGGGAAGGCGTAGGACATACAGCGTAAGCCTTTGCCGCATGTTGACAATTTCAGCAATTAAACATTCATTTTGAATTAAATACTGTAAACTGCTGTTTTATAATTGTATATTCATAACAAATCGATAAAAATACAACTCATTCTACATTTTATGTATAAACCACTTTTATGCATTGCACAAATCCATAGAAAAAGAACCACACAAAACATTTTGTGGAAAAACATTAAAACCAGTAAAAGTGCAGTAAAAAAAAAAAATGTACAAAAATAAATAATTCAGAACTTATCAAAACATATTACATCTATGATGCATAAAACCCAGCATAAAAACTTTTTTATTATTATTGGCTATTTTTATTTAGGGAGCAGAGGGGATGGAATAGGATCAGAATCCAAACGTACGACACCTGCACATGCCCCAGAGTTAGGATCGGCTGCAACAACTGCTCGTTTACAGTTTTCACACTCAGAAAGAGAATAAATCCACAATCTTTAAATGCCCTTTTACCTACATATGATCATTAGTGCACTCTGCCAGCACTGGTTCAAGGTGTAAAGCCAAAAAAGAATGCTTCCCATATAAAATGCTGAGGAACTAAAAACAAACATATTTTTATTGTGTGTGCGACTTGACATGTAAGGGGACCCGCGGTGTATGAGATAGAAATGGCTCAATCTAATATAATAAAAACATAACAGTTCATTATGTAAGGTCTTTATACACCACTGAAAACATAGTTATGTATATTATATTGCATTTCTGTCAATAGATCCTCCTAAATTTTACACATTGCACCTTTAAGACTCCCTTTTTAACATCATTTTTATCATTGCTTTTTGCTCTTTGACTGCTCATTTTCTTTCTTTTTTGTGGTCTCTTTTTCAGCCTCTCCTGTCTTGCTTTTGTTCATTTGCTCATGTGTAGTTTTCTGGTCAAGTTTCTCCTCCAACTGATCAAGTTCTTTCTCAAGTAGAGCCAGATTAATAGGATCTGACTCACATCTGTCTTCATCCTCCTCCTCTTCTTCATATTCTTCCACTTCGATTCCATCCATGGTCTTCTGAAGCTGAGTCTTCACTTTGTTTAGTTCCAGTAGGCCGTGTTGAAGCTCTTTGCATACTTCTCGGATCTTGGAAGCAAATTTGGTCTTGGCACCTTTGCGGAGTTCATTGGAGTCTTTAGCAAGAAAAAAGACATCCAGGGCAAGAAAGAGAGTGGACATGACCCCTGTGGTGATACTGACGGCCTTGGCGGCTTTGGCAGCACCTCCGGCAACTCCTAGTACTTTCACAGTGCTGATAAGCCTATCAGTGTTAATCATGAGGGCTTTACCTGCTCGCCCACCTTCCTTCATCACATGCTTTATGTTACGGCTAAGACTCGTGTTGACCACACTCTCAGAGTACTCCTTAAAATCCCATTCTTGCAGGGTGTTTATTCCTTCCTACATACACAACAGACAAAATCACAAGTGAGACAGACAGATAGACAGACAGATAATCTATCTAGATAGACAGAGAGATAGACAGACAGATAATCTATCTAGATAGACAGAGAGATAGATAGATAGATAGATAGATAGATAGATAGATAGAATGTTGAACATACTTGCATGAATTCCAGACAATCTCTGATGTCATTGATCTCATTCTGGTAGCCCTGGATCATCTTCTCCACCTTCTTGCGGTCCATCTTGGATTGAACCGCATCCGTGATGTTAGCTGTGGCTGAGGTGATGCTCCCAGCTGTTGCCACACTGATACCCACCGCAGTAACGATAGTGGAGGTGCCAAAGGTGAAGGGTGCCAGGATGAGGCCGGTAATTGTGGCTATGCTCCCGGCCACACTGGCCACACCCCCTCCGACAGCTGCGCTCACGGCCTTCTTATGGAAGCTGTCAGCAGTGTCCGCTAGTGCAAGCAACTCTACAATGCGACGTTGCAGAGAGGCTCCACGATGGTTGAATAGACTGACAAAGAGACGGGCTGCCATGAACACACGGTCTGCAGCAGCCTCGACAATCCTAAGAGACAAACATTGACAGATCAGTTGTCATAGGAGGCGATTAGACAACTTTTCTTTTTTAAAAAAAATCCAAATTTACTCACAGCTCCTCCTTATTCTCCTGAAAATTTGCTGTTTCATTCCATTCACTCCAACCTGTCAAACATCAGTAAGTCATATGAAATTAGTGAGGACAAGTAGTTCATCATTATTTTATATTTTTAGCTACAAACACACATACAGATGGCTGTTATAGGCCAATGCGTCATGTCTTATACTGTTTTTTTCAGTATTCTGCCATTAAGACATGTTTTTTAAGATGCTGTGTTAAGTTTAAAATGGTTAAATTTATACAATGTGTCTGTAGTATTACATTATGCTCTGTGCAGCTGAACATGTCTTAAGGGGGTCGCACACCGGACGCGAAGCTAAGCGCCACGCCACGTCTTTAAAATTCGAACACATTGTTTTCCATGAGAGTACACACACCGGTGGCGCCATTTGGCGCCTGTCCGCGGCGTCCAGTTACGATTCAGGAAGTTGTTCAAAATCCTGCCACGCCACAGAGCGCCATTTACATTGTTTTACATTAAATTTATATTATATTTCTCTCAAATCATCGTTAATGTACATACTGACATCACCCCGTGCTGCAAGATACATTAGTTTTACATGCTTAGTTTAACAGCTTGAATAAAGTCTAAAAATATTGGAAAAAATGTATAATAAACATAGCCTTTTCTTTCATTTTACTCTGTTGTGCCATTTTTCCATACACTAACCTCAGTGCGAAATGTATAAAGCATAGGCATATGTAATGTTTGCCTGTCAACTTAAAACTCACCCGTCTGCAGCTCTTCTATCAGGAGTCGATTCAAAATTGAGCTCGCGCATATATAATGTGCGCGTCCGGTGTGCGATACCTGTGAGTTGTCCGAGGCGCGGCGCGGCACTGAGCTTCTTGTCCGGTGTGCGACCCCCTTTATGCCCCATAAAGGGTTAGTTCACCCAAAAATGCCATTAATTACTCACTTTCATGTCGTTCCAAACCCGTAAGACTTTTGTTCATCTTCGGAACACAAATGAAGATATTTTCAATGAAATATGAGCAATTTCTGTCCCTTCATTGACAGCTACGCAACTACCACTTTGACGCTTCAAAAAGTTTATAAAGAGATTGTAAAACTAATCCATATGAATTGAGCGGTTTAGTCCAAATTTTCTGAAGAGACTCAATCGCTTTACATGATGAACAGATTTAATTTGGGTTACTTTTCTTCACATATAAACATTCATCAACACACACATCAGTTGTGGTAAACAGAAGCTCAAGCATGTTTGCTTGACGTGTGAGAACCAATGAGGTTCATTCTCGTGTTACGCAGCACGTTTGAGCTTCCGCAAGAAGGAGGGACAGAAATCTTTCAGATTTCATTAAAAATATCTTCATCTGTGTTCATTCATCGAAAGTCTTAGGGGTTTGGAACAACATGAGGGCAGAATTTTAATGTTTGGGTGAACTATCACTTTAAGAAACGGGTCAGGTTCATCAAAACTATCCTAATTATACAAGGACTTCTTTAACCCTTAAATGCATGAAACTTTTGCCAATCATTATTATATATTCGGGTCTTTAGTGACCTGGATCTAACACGTATGGCTCTCTAACTGCCATAATAGTATAAAACTCTCTTTATATTTTAATAACAGTTATAAAAGAATATAATAAGGCATATTGCATTACCTGGAGGGGTTCAATTTGAGCAGATGCTTTTTACCATCATCACTTTCAACGTCAGAGCTCATTTCCCCAGTACATTCAGCATCTGGCTCATATTCACGATCTTAACCAAAACTATCGATTTCAACGTCTTCAAAATCAATATTTTGAACGCTGACAGTTTCTTCACTAGATCCACCATCAAACGACAGTGACACTAATATTTGATTGCCTACAGTTCTTGCTCTGCAGTAAATCGCTGAGCCTTTTCAAGTTTTGCTGATGACACTTGTGTATTCTTTTGTTTTATGCCTGCGGTAATTATGAGTGAAACATCACGTCATCATTGAGTATCAGACTTTGCCACCTTGAGGAATAAAGGTGAACTGCACTTTTTGAGTCAGAGATTGTTGCACAGAAAAACAAATACTTGCAATATTGCATACCTAGGGTCAATAGAGACTCAATACACTAAACACAAAATTAATTAGAAATTAATTAAAAAACAATAATTTTTCTTGTTATATTGTTTAGAATAAACAATACTAAGACTGTTGATGTCTAACTTTAAAAAAATGAATAACGGTGGTGAATGACATCCCAGGTCGATAAAGACCCAAGGTGTGCATCTAAGGGTTAAAACAGAATAGCAAACTATTCTTCTAGTCGAGTCACAACGAGTCAGATAGGAAAATATGTAGTTTTTCACATCCATAATGTGTTTCAATAATTTGACCCAGCTCACCCTCGACAGTTTCCCACCAGTCCATCAGGTCATCATCCTATTAACAGAGATCAAGAGATTAAAAAAGAAGGTTAAAACAGACCTCATAACAAGCCAAATCTAACATTAATGCATTATACAGTATATATATAAATAATATACCTCATCTGTCTTTAAAGAATTGAAATCTGTAGGGTAGGCAGCCATTTCCACTGGCAGTATTTCAAAATCCTATAATATTCAGAGAATAAGATATTGTACGTATTATGTGAATGCATAATGTGATACTGATGCACCATAGAAGCAGCATAAAAATATGTGAAATAAGAATTAAAATCATTTGCAATATGTATATAATATTATATACTCATTGCAATTATAACTCACTTCCGTTGTCTGAAGTTGCTGCATTTCCAATGGCTCCTCAATGATATCTTCTTGATCGGAACACTATAAAAAGATTTTAGAGTATATTCTTTTGATGTAAAATATTATATATATTTATTTATTTATTTTTTTTTTTTTAAAGTGTTACATTACCTGTGTACTGGGTGAAAATGTGGGCATTTTAGGTAGAGTTCTCTTCACTCTAAATGACACAAACTGAAAGGATGTGAATAGCAAAGAAGATTAAGCAGAATATTTGAACTGACACCTTAAATCATTTCAAGTGCAAACAAAAAGCCCAAATTCACTACGGTTTGAGGCATTATGATGAAAATGATCAGCAGTTATATGTGTAGTTTATTGTACAATATTCCTGCCTGTATATACCCTAGAGAAAACAAGTGATCCTCTGCATTAAAAAAAAAATAAAGACACAGAGAGGCTCACCTTGGTATTACTGTTAGAGAGTTTCATATCATCATTTGCTGTGCATTTTCTGGACACTGCAATAGATTTCTAAGACATAAAGGAAACAGTTCAACATGTGTTGCACGACTTCATCAACTTCAGATCATTACTGATTTGGTAAAGTACCTTTTCAGTGCCAGAGTCCAGGAAGCTGTAATCCCAGTCAATACATTTACTGTGCTCACTTAGCGGATCCTACATATGAAATTATAAAAATCATTTTAATTTGATTAAAAATGGTATAATGTACATGCTAATTGTAAAGACTGTCAACAATATATAAATACAGCAATAAAAGGGGGAGGCTGCGTTACCGTCTCAGCAGCGAAACGTAATGCCGGTTTTGGGGAACTGCGGAAAGTGCCACTAAGCTTCCCTGAGTTATCCTGCACAAAAGGGACAGTAATTTGCGAATAGCAGAAGACTAAGCAATTACAATGATATATATATAAATATAATATAAATATATTCTATTGTATAAAATATAAAGAGCAGTAATAAGCACCTTTAAGTTGTTGTAAGAGAGATATAAGAGATCGTCATTACTGGCCAGCAGTTTAATGTGTAATGGTGGGCTGTCCTGCAAGAAGAAAGCTTGTAACTACTGTGTATTATCATATGGAGGATAGGGGTACCATTGCAAAAATGCACAAATAAGCACAATATAAAGAAAATAGACATTGATATGCTAAATATTTTTTGTTGTTGTTGTACAACCCGAATTCCGGAAAAGTTGGGACGTTTTTTAAATTTGAGTAAAATGAAAACAAAAAGACTTTCAAATCACATAAGCCAATATTTTATTCACAATAGAACAGAGATATCATAACAAATGTTTAAACTGAGAAATTTTACACTTTTATCCACTAAATGAGCTCATTTCAAATTTGATGCCTGCTACAGGTCTCAAAAAAGTTGACACTGAAAAATGACTGAAAAAGCAAGTAATTTTGAAAAGATTCAGCTGGGAGAACATCTAGCAACTAATTAAGTTAATTTATATCAGGTCTGTAATATGATTAGCTATAAAAGGGATGTCTTAGAGAGGCAGAGTCTCTCAGAAGTAAAGATGGGCAGAGGCTCTCCAATCTGTGAAAGAGTGCGTAACAAAAATTGTGGAAAACAATGTTCCTCAATGTCAAATTGCAAAGTGGAGAAATCTCTGTGCGTAAGGGACAAGGCCGAAGACCTTTATTGGATACCCGTGGTCTTCGGGCCCTCAGACGACACTGCATCACTCATCGGCATGCTTGTGTCAATGACATTACTAAATGGGCCCAGGAATACTTCCAGAAATCACTGTCGGTAAACACAATCCGCTGTGCCATCTGCAGATGCCAACTAAAGCTCTATCATGCAAAAAGGAAGCCATATGTGAACATGGTCCAGAAGCGCCGTCATGTCCTGTGGGCCAAGGCTGAAAGATATATAAAGGTTTCCAGACGACGTCTACTTCAGGGAAGGCCTTGTGTATTTCAGCAGGACAATGCAAAACCACATAATGCAGCTATTACAACAGCATGGCTTCGTCATAGAAGAGTCCGGGTGCTGAATTGGCCTGCCTGCAGTCCAGATCTTTCACCTATAGAGAACATCTGGCGCATCATTAAACAAAAAATATGTCAAAGATGACCACGAACTCTTCAGCAGCTGGAAACCTATATCAGGCAAGAATGGGACCAAATTCCAACACCAAAACTCCAGAAACTCATAACCTCGATGCCCAGACATCTTCAAACTGTTTTGAAAAGAAGAGGAGATGCTACACCATGGTAAACATGCCCCTGTAAACTATTTTGAGACCTGTAGCAGGCATCAAATTTGAAATGAGCTCATTTTGTGCATAAAATTGTAAAAATTTCTCCATTTAAACATTTGTTATGTTATCTATGTTCTATTGTGAATAAAATATTGGCTCATGTGATTTTCCTTTTATTCAAATTTAAGACGTCCAAACATTTTTCAGAATTCGGGTTGTAGCAATATACAGTACCTCTTCAGACGTGTCCTCGGTTCCTCTAGGAAATGTTTGGAGAAAATTAAACAGGGAATTTCCCTCCTAAAGAAATGAATCTGAGAATTAGATATACATTTTGTGTGACTTTGAATTTATGATATATGGCCAATGTGATTGGTCCCACAGTGATATTGCAGCTTACAAGACTCTCACTGGCTGAAAAATCCTCATTTTTCAATGCTGTTTCTTCCTGTAAATGGACAGAAGATCAGCATATTATACAAAGCTAAACAAATTATATCATAATTTAGACAGTATGGCAAAATGTAAACTTTAAGACATTAATTTAAGAATAAATGACTGCATGAACAAGATTGCCATTTTGCCACACCTTGGTGTTGCTGTTTTCTGTTTGGTTGTGATTGCCGGCTGAGAGTTCTCCATGTTGTGTCTGTTAAGAAAGAAAGAGGAAGGTACTGTACAGTATGTGTGAGCTAAACCAAACTTGCAGGAAGCATTATTCTGTGTAATGTGTAACATCAAAGCATGATTTTTACAGACTGAACAGCAAAAAAAAAAAAACGTTTAACACAACTATATAAATAAATTTGATACAGTATACTGTATGTTTTTGTGGACACAGGGTGGATCACCTGAGCTTTTGTGGTGTCATTACAAAAGCTGTGATTCACATTGGATATTTGGTTTAAGATGTCAAGTGATGTTAACTGTACTGTAATTACAACAAACCTTATTGCTGTGTTGGTTGGACAGTCAAGTCAAGTCAAGTCACCTTTATTTATATAGCGCTTTTTACAATGTAGATTGTGTCAAAGCAGCTTTACATTGATAACTGGTACATTATTTGGCTGCACAGCAGCTCTTAAAGAATAGTGTCAATGCAGGCAGATCAAAGCACTGTTGAATATCAAATGTCAAGTCAAATGTCAAGTGTCCCCAACTAAGCAAGCCAAAGGCGACAGCGGCAAGGAACCCAAACTCCATCAGGTGACATCAAAGTGACAGACTGACAGACTGTCAGACAGACTGTGACAGACTGTCAGTGGTGGCAGTGAAGCCATTCTGGGGCAAACAGAAAGCTTGCGTTATCTTCCATATCACATCAGAATCAATAACTCAAAATGTATATGCAACACTACAGGCAAATCTCATTTGATCATGTGATTCATCTCCTGAGCATTTGGATGATGTGTGAGCAAATTCACTGAGGAAGTCTCTTGCCTCCCCTAGTGGTAAGAGAGGGTACACTTTCATGGCCTAACCCAACTGTGTGATGTAATGTAAAAAAAAAATTATTTGTATCTGCAAAGCATAGTAAGACACAATGGTTACAAAAAGTATTGGGACACCTAAACCAAAATTAAAAATACATAAATTAGAAAATGGATGATAGCAACATTTTAATACTTCATTGCTGTTCAATCTCATGAATTACACTATGATTTTATTATTTCAACTAGCATCTGTACATCAACAGACTGTATAAAATAGCTTCAGTTGTCTGTTATTAATAAACATATTGGCTTAAATTGGTTATTTTAATGTTCTACCTCTTGTGCAGGGAGACTCGTCAACTTTTTAGAAGTTCTTTTAAACAACTGGCTGAAAACGGCAGCTTTCCCCTGACACATGAAGAAAATGTATATATTTTACTAACATTGAAAAAAAACAATTAATTGGATATAAATATACACCATTTATGATAAAAGTCAAGAATATCATTTGATGACAGACCTTCGGGTTGTCGTTGTGTGGTTGTTGATCATTCTCAGTTAGCATGTTCTGGGAAAAGATAACTGATTATTCTCAGAAAAATACCATTGCTATATTTATATCTTCTGCATATTAGAATACTAAATCAGATTCTTCATTTTTTGCAGTCTGTCTGTATTCCAAAATTGTAAAACATAGTCAAAATGTTATTCTGAGAAATCAAACTATAACATCAACTCTAAAAGTGCATTAAAGATAGAACATATACATTTGGAAACTGACCTTGATTTTGCTGTTCTCTAACAGACCGTCATTATAGCCAGTGATTCCACCATGCACAATATTCTCATCCTAGAGAACAAAAAATAGTCAACTGAACTAACCATTGAAAACGAAAGCACAGATATTACACAAGAGAGTCAGGCTACATTAAAATAATTACCTTAGCGTGAATGCTTCCAGTTCCTACACCCTTAAACATGTACTGTCTCGCCTCAGTTGAGTGTTCAGCAGCGTCTGATCGGCTGGACTTTGAATCTGCTTTCTCCTTTAGCACAAGCAGAGACAAAAACACACATAAATTTTGAGATCAGTTATATATGGGGCTGCTAAAATGTATTTGAATATTTAACTGTGTGACACATTGCTCACCTGAATAATTTTCCTCTGAATCATGTCACTGTGTGTCAACTTCACCTATATAGGAATATTCACTATTACTTACAAATGTGTTACTATTTAGAATAACTCTAAAATATAGTGCCATAGTTTTTTTTAAACATACAGTATGTTCAATATCTCACATTCAAACCTAAACTAATAAAAATACAAGTTTTCTCTTGCTATATGTCATTGCCTAGGTGGTCATTCTCTGGGATGGACTCTTATATTCGGGACTTGTGTCCATGGACATTATTCTGTCAGACCAGGCCCACAGAGATTAAAATTAATTATCACAACCAACTCGGTTTCACAGGTTAGTAAAAAAAGGGCATTCAGCTCCAGACATGTTTTCAGCGGTTCTAGTTCATGACTTCCTTGTTCATAAAAACCTGTATGTAATCTATATGTTCTTTTATGCTTGCTTTTTCTTTCCTTTTTATTCATTTAAATAGATTTTTAAATGAATCTTTCTTTTTTCATGTTTCTTTTTATAATCTTTATGTTTTTAACTGATCGTAAATTGTACTTTTTCTTTCTCTCTTTATTAGACTCTGAAATATCATTGTGTATTAAATGTACTATACATTTAATTGTGACATGAAAAGGGCAAGGCAAGTTTACTTGTATGATAGCACACGTACGTCTGCAAGATGTCTGTTAAAGATCACTTCATCTGGAAAGCATCTGCTGTTTAGAAACATCTGATAGACGTCTTTAAAGGGTTAGTTCACCCAAAAATGAAAATTACTCACCCTCATGTCGTTCCACACCCGTAAGACCTTCGTTCATCTTCAGAACACAAATTAAGATATTTTTGATAAAATCCGATGGCTCAGTGAAGCCTGCATTGAGCGCAAAGCCACCGAACCTCTCAAGATCCATAAAGGTACTAAAAACATATTTAAAACAGTTCATGTGACTTCAGTGGTTCTACCTTAATATTATAAAGCGACGAGAATACTTTTTGTGCTCCAAAAAAAACCAAAATAACAATTTTTCAATAATATCTCGTGATGGGCGATTTCAAAACACTGCTTCTGAGGCTTTACGAATCTTTTGTTTCGAATTAGTTATTCGGATCTCCAATCAAATGGCTAAACTGCTGAAATCACATGACTTTGGCGCTCCGAACCACTGATTCGATTCGTAAAGCTCAGAAGCAGTGTTTTGAAACTGCCCATCACTAGATATTGTTGAAATTTTTTTTTTTTTGGCGCACAAAAAGTATTCTCGTCGCTTTATAATATTAATGTAGAACCACTGAACTCACATGAACTGTTTTAAATATGTTTTTAGTACCTTTATGGATCTTTTATCAAAAATAACTTGTAAAATAATTTGTGTTCAGAAGATGAACAAAGGTCTTACGGGTGTGGAACGACATGAGGGTGAGTAATTAATGACAGAATTTTCATTTTTGGGTGAACTAACCCTTTAAGATGTCAATTTTTCATACATTCTAAATCATAAACATCTTAAAGATATTTTCTAAATGTCTATTTGACATCTGACAGGAAACGTCCTATAGACGTATTGCAGATGAGCAAACACTCTTAAAAATACATCTTCCAGATGTAAACATGCACATCAAATAGACATCTCCGAGATGTGCGTGTGCTATCAGGCAATCCGGACGAATGAGAGAGCTAACACACAGAGACTCACACCCTTGAATAATTTAGTGTCTCCAATTTGGTGAAAATCTAATAAATGTATTATTTTAAACTGCCAAAGCCAACCTGATGGCAATCTTCCTGCTACCTCTTTAGCACACTGTATGAAAACATTTTCACACTGTTCATTCTCTTTCTTCATCTTGACAGATTCCAAATTATATACAGAGAAATACAAATATAAATATTTACAATTTTAGATTTTATTTTATTTACACAATTATTTATATTAAAATAGCCACATTATTTTAGCAATGTCACCCTGGAACTGACAAAGAGTTATTTTTACTCATTTTCAGAGTGATTTTACCTCATATATTACCTCATTTTAGCGTAGGGGAGGTCCGAGCTTCTGCTTCAGTTTTCCCTCTGGAATCAACCATTGCACTTCTCCATTTCTAACTTAAGGGGAGAAAAAAACAAACAAGTTTGCACAATGTATGTATCATACGACCTAAAATGATTGATATTATAAAGCGTTTCACACGCAACATTGCGCAGGAGTGTACTGTAAAACAATCCTAAGAACAAACACTGACATCATCAGCAAACAGTATCACACGCGTCAACGCCTCGCGCTCTCGACGCTTCATAAATGTTATTTGTTAGGAAGCACTTTGGTTTGCTCACTTTTTATACATTTTTTATTTTCAAAAACAATGTAGGATTCTTTTTCGAAACTGACATTCCGTTATTGTGGATTTTTCTAGTCTGAGACAAAGCGTCTGATCTAGCATGACGAGCCGAACACAGGAAGCCACTAGACTTTACCGAAACTTGCTCTAGTTTATATAATAAACATACAGAATTGACAATTGCGACGATATTTCGCCGTACTGTTTTGCCTACCTTGTGCTCCCATGTGTACAGCTAGACAAAAATGGTCTGTCAAAACTTTGTCAAGCCCCGCCCCGTTAATCTGTGTTGAATAATAACAGAATCACAGCGAGATGGTTTAACATGGTGTCAGTATGACGTTAGTTAGTCATGTCTCTTTACATTCACTAAACAAATAACAGAACACGTGGGTGTTTCTTCAGACCAGGTTTATTATAACAAATTTCAACTTTTTTGTTATATAAAGGTCACATTAAAACTGCCTTGAAAAAGTTTTAGAATATTTTAGAATAAAACAATTTATTTTAAATACAAAAGGAAATAAGCATAAACCATTACAATATTCTTTGTTTGAAAACTCATTATATACAATTTTAAAATCATTTTAAGACAGTTGTGGTGACTATTACAAGATTCTGGCTGTAATACAAGACAGAAATAACTAATAAAATAACTAATGTAATAAATAATGTCTAAATAACTAATGTTAAAAATATTTACAAAATATGTTAGGGATAACCATGAGTTCAGGCCTATATTAGTTCATATTCTTTTAGTCTTATAAAAGCAGAAATAAAATATAGCTGCTAGCAGCAATTACGGGGCCAAGCCCCTTATGGCCATTTTTGGCATGTTTGGATTTTATTAGGAAACTTTTGAACAATTCACATGGTTAAACACATGCTACACATTTGATCAAACAATCTTCAAAACTAAAGCCTGTTGCTTTGAATAGCATGCCACTCATACAACAGAGACTTGAGTTTTTGAAGGCAGAACCGCAGCTATTGGCTCAAAATGACACAACATTACACACAATTTTATAAAGTTGCCCCACGCGGGACTAGAACCCACAATCTCTCGGTCAGGTGCCTGTCACTCATCTCGTTGCACCACTGGGAAGATGTGCTTACATACAGATGCCGAGCTTCCATAGTTCAAGTGAGAATCAAGTCAAAATGAAGATTTCATATATAGATGCACCGCATGTTATATTTAATAATTTCAGATGAGATCATTCTCAGAAAAAAACAATGCCTGAAACAGAAGCAGGCTCGGGGCTTGTGGCATTACTGATTGCAGCACTCAGTTGACGCTGGTTCACCAGGCTGTCGAGGAGAACCTTCAGTGTGAGAATGAGCACACAAGAGCATTACTTAATATTTTAACCAGATTAGCATGCTATGCTAACTTAATGCTAATGTAGCTTATGATTAACCTTATAGCTAAAGAGCCACATTAGAAAGAATGGCAACTGGTTAGCATGCTAAGCTAACTAACATAAGACAACAAACACGGGCAGGGTCAACTTTGGAGAGATATTTATCGGGAATGGTAGCAAATATCAAAAATCTGTTCAGTCTTTTCTGTGAGGCTCAGTCCAAAGACCATCTGAGCCAATTTTGGACAGTAGGTAGGACAGGAGTAGCAAAAAAAACCTGTTTTTCATTTACTTCAATATGGCGGACAGGCACATTTAAGGAAAATGACAAATGACACATCGTCAGAATTGGCATTAGCTAGGGAACTGAATGTTCAACAAATTTTGGATAATGTTTTTAAAAGTTATAAGCCTTTTTGTAAAAATCCTTATATCTCTGAAACACTAGGTGGCGCTGTGTTCAAACTTCTCAGGTACCTTCAGGAGATTCTGATGATGATACCTACCAAATTTTGTGTTGATATTTGAAATCGTTTAAAAGATATTGAAAGTTATGACAAAATTGAACATGGCTGACCAACGTTTCATTCAATCCTGAAAAAAATCGGTATCCTCGGATTCAGCATGACACAAGACCAAGCTTTTCATTTTTCATGACCTGTACGTGGCACTGTTCCCAAATTTGGCATAGACCCACTGATCATGGATCCGATGAAGTGTACCAATTTTCGTTTTGATTGCTCAAAGTTTGGCCAAGATATAGCCACTGGACCAATTTTGGGTCAACCTTGTTAAGTTCGTTAAGACAATGACATCAAATCTGTTCAGTCATTTCTGTGCAGCTCGGTCCAAAGATCATCGGAGCCAATTTTTGGGTTCAAAGGTAGCCTTTAGAAAAGTAAATTTTTGAACTGGTGGTGGCGCTATAGAGTTGGTCCTAGAGACTCCAAAATTGGTCAATTCACTATTCATTACCATCACTACAAGTGTGCCAAATTTAATCATTTTTTCATGTTCTGTTGATAGGGCTACCATAGATTCCCATTTGGGAGGAATAATAAGAAAACTAACGGATAACACTAAGGGCTTCAGCACAGCCCCTAATTATACCCTAACAAGCAGTGGATAAAGCCATAAAAACAAGTTAAGATCCCAAATTTCCTTTGATGTCTAATAAGGAAAGCCAGTATAGTTATATAATTTTTAATCATCTAGTGGAGTCGAGAGGAGTGTTTACAGAGGTTTGTCTTCTTTCAGAGTGGTGGTCAAGTGCAACTCATTTCGGATGCTGTTGAGTTCCACTAAGCCCTCCTGTAGCTGGTCTGCCACCTCTCTGATTTTGGCAGCAAATTCTGATTTTGCACCATTTTTAAGCTCATGAGAGTCCTTGGCCACAAAGTAGATATCCATCCCAACAAAAAGCCCCGTCAAAACACCTGTAGATATACTAGCAATCTGCACAGCGCGTGCTGCAGTTGTTCCCGCTGCATTGGCTATCTGCATCACACGCATAATCTCATTGGCGTTAGTTAGAATAGCTTTGCCCGCCATGGCGCCGTCCTCATAGATATTGTCGAAACAAGGGAAGTCTCGATTATAGCCATGCTTCTTAATCTTATTCAGGTTGAACTTGCGTAGGTTTGTAATGCCTTGTTTGATGAACTTCATGCATTTGTTAAGGTCAGCCATCTTCGTCTGGTAGTCTTCTACAATGCGCTCCACCTTCTTGCGATCCATAGAGTTGTTGACGGTACTGGATATCCCAGCAGAGGCGGAGGTAAGCCCGCCTGCCATGGCAACTCCCAGGCCAACCGCAGTGACAATCAGAGAGGTTCCCATGGTGAAAGGTGCCAAGATGAGGCCGGTTATGGTAGCAACACCTCCCACAGCGCTGGTGGAGCCACCGGTGATCTGGGCGATTTTAGTCTTCTTGTTGAATCGGTCCAGGCCGTCAGCAATGGCATGCAGGTCGATCACATGCTGCCACAGTCCTTCTGCTCGCTCGTTGAAAAGTTTATTAAACACGCGTATGCCTTTTTGCACCTTCTCAGCAGTTACAGCAAAAGCCCTGAGAAAAAGACGATTAGTCAGTCAAATTCTCAATTTTCATGTCACACACAGAATGAATTGGGGCTTACTTGGCTTCCTCTTTCTCTGTCATGTTGTCGCTTTTGGGCATGTCCTCCCATTCTGAATTGGAAAAAAAACAAAATGGGAGCTATGAATATCAAGTCAAGATCAGGATTGACCATCTGTCCAAACTTGATTAAGTTGATCTTAGTTTGTTAAAGGATGGGGGAGGGGGATTGTTTCTGAAAGTGGACAAACGTTCATGCCAACATGGTGGGAAAAACTCACGTTCCACAGTGCTCCACCAATCCATGAGGCCATCAAGATCCTGTGATAGATACATTTAGGATAACTAAAAAATGGTCTATTTTAGAAAACAAAGGCGAGGATCTATATTTATTGAACCAAACCTCCTCATCCTCTCTCTCATTTTCACTTAAACGGAACTCGTCTAGCCATTCCATGAGGGACTTCTTTTGGCCTTTAGTCTGATAAGAAAACAGAAAATAATGTCAAGTTATTCTGCAAGCAGAGATTAGACAATAGTGTGTAAAAGAGAACTTGTTGGGAAAATTCCAATGCAGAAACCAACAAAAATTGCAGAAGTTGCGAGTCAAATAGGAAGGTAGTTTGTTCATGTGGTTTTGTTTTTGTCACAGGTTGCAAAAAAACACTATTTCTTGTGCCTGGTGCAATAAAATATAGGGGCCAAATAAAAATCAGAAGCTAATTTGAGAGATAATTTTTCCCTCCTTGTTGTGTAAAAAAAAAAAGCAATTGAGTTCAATTGTTCTTTTAAATCAAAATACAAAACTAATTTATTGCCACCTGACCTGTAGCATAAAACAGTTTATGAAGGTGGGTTTTTTATATTTAGGATACCACAACAGTCTCTCAGTTCTCATTCTTTGCCTGGTCGAGTCTTGTTTTCAGTCTCACAAGTTTTATTTTGATGAAAAGAACTACTAGGACATTTCAGCACCTCTGCAAGGTCACTGCCACTGGCTCCATTTTGGTTTCCATTCTTCTTCTGCGTTGTTTTGTTCTGTAATAACAGCACATCATTTTATTGACTAACAACTGTGCGCATGTAAAAAAAAAACACAAAAAAAAAATACTTGTTTACCTTTGCTGCAATCTGGGGCATAAATGGATTTTTGGGTTTCTTCTTTTGTCCTTTTTGCTGTGAAAATATCATATGATTTAAAGCTGTTCAACTGGGATGAAGTCCAGATTACCTGTTTTGGTTCTCATCAAGGCCATCATATAAGGCCATTCACTTCAAATGATAAGATGGGTGCAATTACTTTTGTATTTTCCTCTTCTCCAGGTGTCTCAGCCACTGTGTCAGGAATCTTTTCCAGGACTTCATTGCTATCGCCCTGCAATAATGAGTAGAATGCAAAGCCTATGATTCAGAAATGACTTTAAATGGTATGTTTATTAAGTGTGTTTGGCCTATAATATGTGTTGAACAAAAATATAGAGAATATAGAACCACAATTATGGGAAAATATAAAATGATAAACTAACAGAAGTGCCATTAAAAAAACTTTAGATGATCTGTCATGGTTGCCATTCAAAATAGCACCAATCGCTGCATGCTTTAGATAAGTGCCACTTGAATCACCACTTGCTTTGTTATTGAGCTCCATTATTCAACCTGTCGAAATGATCTTGCACAACAATTTGAGTCATATTCCACCTGGCATTCTGATGTGCATGTAGGTGCTTGTCTTTTATGTTTGGTTATAGCTATTTAGGCTAGGCCAATAAAAAACAAAAAGTATTGCTGAAAAAGCCCAAAGGTATGTTCAGATAACAGCTTCCATACCAAGTTGGACTTGCACAAGATTCCTAGATGAGCAGAAGCAACCCAACTAGTCTGTTTCAGCATGTTTTCAATGAAGCTCATAGTTTAGGGATGATGTTAAAATGCCCATATTATGCCTTTTTTAAGGTTCCTAATATTGTTTTGGGAGTTTGCTACAACAGGTTTACATGCATGCAAGGTCAAAAAACACTTTCGTTTTCTCATAATATACATTTAATTTCACCTCAGTTCTCAGTGATTCATAAACGATTCGTTAGAAGCAGTTTGATGAATCAGTCTCTCTAAACCCCTCCTTTCCGTGAGATGGCCCAATCATTTGTGATTGGTCTACTGCGCGCACTGCACGCCCATTGCCATAACTGAATGACAGATACAATGTATGGACAGAAAAGATGGCATCGATTTTACCGTATCAATTCGAGCCAGAGTCCGACGATGAAACATCTGAAGTAGTCGATCAACCAGAAACTGATTCGCAATCACGACTGGAGTAGGACGTTTCTCTATGGTAAATGTCACCTTAGTTTGCGTTATATATAAGACATGATAGCAGCGTCACTGTTTTACTTTATGTAGGTGCACCTGTGGGAACTGTATCAGAATGCCAAGCGAAGCTGAAATCCTCTAACATAAGATAAACATTTAGGCAAGATGTGTACAGACTTTTCGGCATAACTATTAACAAAGAAAACTGTCTATATCATTGTTTGACATTACAATGGGTGTTTACTGTTTACAGAGAGAATACTTCAACTAGTTAGCACGGACTAGCATCTTAACATCCTATTACAATACAGATAGAGCTCCACTCTACTGTAATAATAAAAACGCAGAGGAACAGTTTGTTTTACAGTTATGTAAGCGAACCGGGCCCACAGCTATGTTGTAAACTCCCACGTTAGCCGAGCACAAACGTGAATAGCTGATAATGCATTACACTTTGTAAACAAAAGTCGTGCTCCATCCTTGATCATTACTCCAAGTAATAAGACAGACAAGCTGCATTAATCGACACATTTTTAGACAATATTGGACCCACATTTGAATAGCAGAACTACAGAAACGTGAGTAAGCTGGTTAGCAGGAGACATACAGACTAGGGTGTACGTTACACAACATAACATACAAAACTACGAATTTTGAACGATCGCTAGAAAATATAAACATCAATTATTAATCATACTTACAGGTTGAGATTCAGAGGAGCAAGCTGGTCCAAATAAACTGGGCATTGATCCATATTTTAAGACCAAGCGTTTTGTGAATCCTGCGTTAAACTCCCCGAGGTTTGAGAAGCAGTCGTCAGTAAAATGACGGGAACACAACAAAAGATTGTACTGCTGTGGTATTGTTGAAAAAATTAATTTTCAATGGCGTCTGCGCACGCAATAAGTGGGCGGGCAATATGCTAATATTTCGTTGTGACGGCACAACAAAACGGCTTGGGATTCGTTTTACAAACGACTCGTTTAATTGACTCAGAGTCGGCTCTTACTTTTGAGAGACAATAACTTTATATACGGTGCACTTTCAGATTTAAAACTTTGCAGGATGTTTTCATTCACTTAGAGCTATGTTACACACTATATGAAAGGTAATTTTCAAAAATCCATAATAGGGGCACTTTAATATTGCGTGTGCCCTTTTTAATAATCAAACAATACAGGAATAGACATCTCGAAAAACCATAATAATAATTTTAAAAAACTTAATATAATGATACTATAATATTTTTAATAATAAAATATTATAAAAAATAATACAATTAAAATAAAATAAATAAAATATACCATCACATTTTGGTAGTCAAATCAACAGCACTTAAATGTTCCTCATATTATAAACCAGAGAGAGATGAAAATACATATTTACCTGCTTATGAGTTGGTTGGCTCTCAACATCAACCAGCTCCTCTGCATCTAAACCAGAACCCATATCCTGGTATAAAAGAGAAAAGTGCATACTTGACAATAATTTGACGAAAATGCCCTTGTCTTTTGAGATTCAATTGTTAAAGGCGGTCCTGATCCATCCAATTATGTGTGTAATAAACCTGAGCTGTAATTTAGTTGGCAAATAACTGGGTTACATCTTTAAAAAAAAAGTATGCCCACCTGCATGGATTTTGACTGTTTAACGTCAGGTTTCTCAGTGGACTCCAAGAACTGTTGTGTTTTTTCCATGCCCTGCTGGGGAAGCAGATGCCTTCATATTACAACATGTTTTATCACCTATGAGAACTAGTGACTTTACAAAAAAGATGAAGTCTGTGAGACAGTTATTAAGGTTTAACTCACAATACATGGAACATACTATACATAGAAAGGTGACAGAAAGTGAAATTGAGAGAGACAGAGACTAATATAGGATTATCCAGGCAGACTTACTTTAGCAGTGGAGTGATCGTCACAGCTGTCATCGACTTTAAAAAGTTCTCTGTCCATTATATGAATGACCAGGTGGAGGACCAGCAAACAGATACAAGGACTGAGAGTCAGAAGAGCAAAAACAGGACTATAAACACTCATAATGTTGCGGTCAAACCAAACATCATCACATGCTGAAAGTTCACTTTGAACTGGAGACAGAGAAAGAAAGGCGTTTTTGTTGAAAAATGACCTTCACGAATCAATACTGAATGCTGCGGGGCAAAACAGACCCCAGATCAGCAACCTCTATATAAATTGAGATTGAGACTGAAGACAAATAGACGGGTGACAGCTCAGTGTAAGGGCATTTGAGAAATTAAATCAAAGTAACGGCTGTTAGTCCCGTAGCCTCGGGCAAGTCAACAAGTCAAAACACGGGATTTATAAAAAAAATAATAATAAACGCATCTATGCCTCTCCCGGGCGTTTCCCGAACATGGCAGTGCTTTCCCAACATACGTATTATGTTATATAAAAAAAGTTTGTACAATTTTTGTTTTTACAAATAAACACTGCAAAATATTAGTCGTTAAAAGTTGGAGAAACAAGAAGACATGCTCAACTTACCGCACAGGCGCACACACACCGTCTACTTCCCTGAGGAAAAAATGTGTTAAAAGAGTATCGAGAAGGAAAATAAACCTGTTGTCTATCTATGAAATGAAAGACAACTGTGTACATTAAATGGTTTCCATGTTATTTGTTTTCTTTTGACGTGCAGCAGTTTGCCTCGCAGTGTGAAGTATCGAAATGTTATTAAACTCCGCCCTTGTGTTTGCTGTGCCCGTTTGGTAAATCCATGGACGGCAGTCAGGTGGTGCTAGTCAGGCTTCCTGCCCTACTGTCAGTGGTCACTGCTGAGGCTGCTGCTGGTCAGTTATAGTGTTGTTGTGGGGTTTTTTTAAACTCTTTAGGGCCCTATTGTTTTCCTAAGGTTTTTTTTTGTGTGTGTGTGTGTGTGTTCAGAGTTTCAAGAGTTTTTGAGCATGTTAAGGGCCCCAAAAGTGGTCCTTAACATGCTCAAAAACTCTTGAAACTGTGCAAACACGTTGGAATTGTCAGCCATCAGGACCAGCACAAGCTGACATGGGGAATTGTGGGGGGGCTCTGTGGCGCACCCTGTTATATGGATGTATTTGAGGGCGCACCCCTTTTCACCTACAGTACCAAAATTCATACACTTATAGATTTCATACCATACACATTGAGCCAAACAACTTTTGCACATACACCAGCCCAACAGGAAGTTGTCTATTATGGGTTGTTTGAAAAATGCATGCTCTGGAATTTGATATATTCCTCCTAGTGATTCATCCGGTCACCACCAAACCCGGTCAGCATGAAGCCAAGTCATTGAGGATGCTAAATTGTGAGATTTTTAATATCTCGAACGGTTTGGCCGTGACGAGACAACAAATTTATGGCGAAAAAAGGGAAACAGGAAGTATATCTTCTGCGTACATTGACTGATTTTGATTAAACGTCTGCTGTGTTCGTAGTAGCTGTCCAATTACATGCATGTGACAATTGTGAGTCAAAGTCATAGCACCATCAACTGGCAGCAGGAAGTGTGTCTCTTTCAAAATGCTTTGAAATCGCTCTCTTATTTTCACCCGATTTGCTTCAAACTTCGTCAGAATAATGTCAAGAAACTGCAGATGTAGACCTGCAAAAGGATTCTTGATATCTTGAATACTGTTGTCATGACAACACGTCCAACTTTAATATTCTTTTTGGATAATTTTGAGTCTCTTAGCATGCTTCAAATTGCAACTCAACACACACATAAGAATTGTTGGCCAGTAGACATGGCAAAGTCTTAATAATGGGCGTGTGGGGGGGCTAAATAGCGCCCCCTTTTGACTAAAGTGGGTGGTTAGTTTTACCTACAGTCACCAAACTCGGTACATATATTGTTCTCATTGAGCCGGACATCTTTCTAATTTACAGTCATTAGACTCGTGGTAGAGAGTAAAGGACTAATATCTCGTTATCAAAGTGGGTTTAGGAAAGGGCGAAACACTCTGGATGCAGTTCTTTGTTTGGAAGATGATATCAGAAAAGCACAAATAAATAAAGAGGTAATAGTGGGAGTTTTCTTTGACATCGAAAAGGCATACGACATGCTATGGAAAAAAGGTCTTTTAATTAGACAGATTGGGAATTAAGGGGAGAATGTACAATTGCATAATGAGTATTTTGTGGTATTCAACAAACACTTTAAAATGTATGATACTGATATCAAGGGTGTAAATTAATAATGCAGACAAAGAAGCAATCTCATTCAATGCCAGTCGTGTGGGGTAAAATATAATTTATTAGGCATTTAAAAGCTCTATTGATAAAATTAAAACATGGAAAACTCAAAAAGCAAACAATATTTCATGGCTTTCAGAGCTAAAATTATTCCTGATGCAAGCAGTATCAGCATAAAATAAAAATGGACAATAACAATGAGTTGCTGATAAAATTAGTAATGAGTTTAATCAATCATTAATTGAAGCAAATACAAAAAATAACAGATCTCTCTCTTTACTGACTTATAAGAGCCAAAGCATCTCAAGAAAAGAAGAGAAGCGAAGCGGCCAGTTTCAAAGCTACATGAAAGTATATGCATACATTGCATGGAAGAGTAGAATGGAAGAGAAACTAGATGTTCTAATGAAAAACAATGAAGAACGAGTTCAGTTCATGTCTCTTTTAAAAGTGTTATGGCTTCTTCTTCAGCTCCCTGAGCTATGCCTTCAAAGGTTTTTTTCAGAGTGAAAGCCTGAGCTGCTTCTCCCAGTGTGAACTCGCATGTGAATATTCAGCCTTTTTAATACTGAGGGAAGGTGACAGATTATTTGGCTTTTGTTTTTCCTTTCTTGTTCACGTCCATGAGGTCTAAAAGAAAGGAGAGACAAACGTGAAATGAAAAATAAAGCCCAAAGTCAAGATCACTGATGAGTTCAATAGTCATATTAATCCCGTCAAATCTGGTTGACAAATGCTGTGCACGATTATGATCTATGTTAATGTCATGAAGATGATTTGTGTTATAAATCACTAGTTTGGTCATGAAACTCTAGATGGTGCAGGTTTGACATGTACGGTGCGTTCCAAACGGGATATATCGCCTTCCAAAGGGCACTTCGGAGTAAAAAAAATCATGGCCGCCATATTGAAGGGTCGTTCCAAACCGAAGTGCTCAAAACTGGCCACTTCAAAGGGCCCTTCGGAATGAAGGATTTCAAAGGATACAACTGATGGACACTTCCGGCCCCCATGATCCTTTGCACAGGGAAGTTGTTTGGCGTCACAGAATGGGTACAGGAATCTTGGAGTTCAATTTTACCTATAAATGTATTTATAGTATTTTTCTATACTACTGTAATATTTATATGAGTTAGATTTGGTACATTATTACATTATTATTATACATTAACGACATTGTACTTCAACAAAAAATACTTTACAGCTACCTTTATCAGTCCATTCAAATGTTTTAAATACATAGACACAATATACAATATGGTGCGATAAACCAAAAATAAATAAACAAAATAAATAAACTAATGATAAACAAAAGGAGCAGCTTGCACAATCTACTCATTGTTCAGAGCGTGTATTTTTGGGGGTCAGTCAGCGTACAAAATGTGCGACGAAGTCGCCTCCTTGATTGTCTCGTTAAGATGACGCAGAAGTACGTTCCAAAAAAAGAGGTTTTTTTTACCCCTACACCCTTCATCCCTTCAAAGCTCTCACTTCGGAGGGTAAACCCTTTGAAGGGATTAGGGCATAGGGATGAGCCCTTCCGAATGTAACGCAGTGGTAATATGCAAGCAATCACATAGTTTCCTACATGGCACAAGCTGATTGGCCGCTGCTGCTTCTGCAGCCAATGACCTTGCTTGCTCGACATTTAAATAATATTTAAATAGTCAAATTTATATAAAATGTCAAAAACAATTAAGACCAATGTCAAAATTAGTTCACTTTCAAATGAAAATTAGCTCAAGCTTTACTCACCCTCAAGCCATAGGTGTATATGACTTTCTTCTTTCTGATGAACACAGTCGGAGAAATATTAATAAATATCCTGACACATCTTTGTTTTTATAATGGTAGTAAACGATACCAACGAGTATGAGCTGAAGAAAGTGTCTCCATCCACATCCATCCATCATAAACGTGTACTCCACACGGCTCCAGGGGGTTAATAAAGGCTTTCTGAAGCGAAGCGATGCATTTGTGTAAAAAAATATCATAATTAACAAGTTATGAAGTAATTGTATTCAACGTACGCAGAAAGTGTAAAACTCTCGCAGTTCAAAATGCTTAAGCAACGTCCTAAGCCTTCCCTATTCAACTTACGGAAAAAACTGTAACTGACGCGACGCCAGTTCCATTTTTTTCGTAAGTTGAATATGGAAGACAGTCTGGCGGAAGCTAGATATTTTACTTCAAAACTTGTTAAATATGGATTTTTTATTTTTTTTTACACAAACGCATCGCTCCACTTCAGAAGGCCTTTATTAACCCCCGGAGCCGTGTGGAGTACGTTTATGATGGATGGATGTTCGTTGGTATCACTCACTGCCATTATAAAGCTCGGATGCGTCAGGATATTGACTAATATTTCTCCAACTGTGTTCATTAAAAAGAAGTAAGTCATATACACATAGGATGGCTTGAGGGTGAGTAAAGCTTGGGCTAATTTTCATTTGAAAGTGAACTAATCCTTTAATTCACTTTATGTGCTTTAATTTCTCATGTTTTTATTCTTGTCCCGAAACAATGTAAATGTAGTGAGCATCAGCATGTTGTTCAGCATGATAAATGAATGAGGAATCAAAAATAAACACTAACCTCTTTGTACTTCAGTATCATGATGTTTCATTCTGCACGGTCTCTCTGTCCTCTCCTTTCAGACGCTTTCTAGTTCTGCCAAAAAACAAACAAGCTTCATTTCCAACAGACATTATATGAGATCAACCAACAAAATGTCCTGTCGCTCATCGTGGCTGTTAAGAAACTATGAATAAATGAATGAATGAGGCATTTATACAGTGAGTCAGGACCTCAGTTTAAAGTCTCATTCAAAGGTCGGTGCTTGTGACACTATACTGTGGCGTCAGGAGGACCCACACAGACCACAGGATGAGCAGCACCCCCTGCTGGACTCTCCCATCCATATCCTGACCAGACTCAACCCTGCTTAGCTTCAGTGGGCAACCAGTCTTGGGCTACAGGGTGATTTGGCTGTGAAGATCTTCTACAGAAGAGACTTTATTGCTCAGCACATAAAGATGAACTACTTACCGTGATTTCAGACTGCGGTGATCTGGTTTCTCCACTGCATGGATGTAGATTCAGGTGACTTTTAAAGGCAAAACTCCTTCCACACTGATCACAAGTGTGCAGCTTCTCTCTGCTGTGGGTCCTCTCATGTGTTTTCTGATTTGATGACCAATTGAATCTCTTGTCACAGCATGTAAGGTTTTGCTCCAGTATGAATTCTCTGGTGTAGTTTTAAACAGTTTGCCGTAGTGAAAGTCTTCCCACACTCAAAGCACATATAAGCTCTTACATCAGCATGTATTTTCTCATGTGTATGTAAACTTTGCAGCAGGGAAAAACTCTTTCCGCATACAGAACATGAATGTGGCTTAATCTTGGTATGAACTGTCAGGTGTGTCTTCAGAGCTGATGACCCAAGGAATGTTTTGCCGCACTGATCACAAGTGAACGGCTTCTCTCCAGTGTGGATCCTCATGTGAAGCTCAAGATTACTTTTATGCGTGAATCTCTTTTCACATTGTTCACACATGAACGGTTTTTCTCCAGTGTGGATTTTCATGTGTCCTTTAAGGTGTGCTGATTGTGTGAAACTCTTCCCACATTTATTGCATGCATACGGCTTCTCTCCTGTGTGGATTCTCATGTGCCCTGTGAGATGTGCTTTTTGTGTGAAACTATTCCCGCATTGATCACATGTGTACGGCTTCTGTCCAGTATGAACTCTCATGTGAAGCTCAAGACTTTGTTTGTTTGAGAATCTCTTTTCACACTGTTCACATATGAATGGCTTCTCCCCTGTGTGGATTCTCATGTGAATCTGAAGATTTAGTTTGTATGGGAAACTCTTTCCACATTGATCACATGTGAACGGTCTCTCTCCAGTATGAACTCTCATGTGACGCTCAAGACTGCTTTTGAAAACATCTCAACTTTTCAGAATGCCACAAGCACACCGCAGGTCATGTGACAAGAACCAACCGATCAGCTTCGCAGGGTTGCCAGGTTTTCACAACAAAACCCGCCCAATTGGTCCTCAAAACTAGGCCAATCGCATTTCAGTGGGGTCCCACGGTAAAAATCGCGTTCTGGGGGGTAAAATTCGCGTTTTTGGCGGGGCTCCCCGGGTAAAATTTGCATTTGCGAAGTCAAAAAGATGATGGAAAAGTTAAATGCTCTTAATGACGAAGTCAGGGAACTACGAAGCAAAAATGAAGATACTGTAAAATGTTGTTGTTGTTATTATTATTATTTTTTTTAAAAACTGACTGACCACACGGGAGAGACTAGTTTGTTCCTTTGAGCAGAAAGCTTAATGCAATTATACAGTTTAGAGTGTTTTTTGTTATCAACGTAGCACAGACTACAAAGCTGAAATTTAGAAAACATACTAAAGTTCCAACAAGAAATAGCATTACAATGATTAAATGAAAAGATACTTGAAGATTCCTCTTTTTGCTTGCTTGATCATTTTCATCTCATCTCTTTTTTGCAGAAAGGGTGAAAGTAGCCTTTTCAGCCTCACTGTCAGCTTCAACAATTTTATCATGGCATCAGGTCTTCAATCCTTATGCCATATCAACCGGTGTGACACTGCTAAAGAACGGCAATCTTGTGGTCGCAGCATCAGATAACCCTCCGGAGCCAGACACCGAGGACACTATGTGCATCTCTGTCACTCTTCTTTTGGAACAAGGGGACCAGATAAATCTTCAACTCTTCGGAGAACCGTCGTATCTACACAGATATGTGAAAATGAAACACCTTCAGTGGACACCTTCTTTTTACTATGTAAAGTTATTGCCCATATAAATGTCTGATGTGCTTTTAAGTTGCCATATTCTATTGATTTGGGAAAATATAATCCAGCACTATCAGATTTTGTTTTAATCAGCTACGTCAATCTGGAAATTCCAAGTGGCTTAAACCAACTATTGCTTCAAAATGTAGTCCAAAGTCTCTCTGTCTATTTAAACAATTGTGCAAGTTGTGGTCTTTAAAAGAATGTTATTCATTTGATACATCACTAGTAACAGACAGAACAATAAATAATGTTGATTTTTATTACAGTTTTAATGCTCAATGTGTGGGCTATACCAGCAGACGATGTACTTTCACCATACATAAAAATCCTTGAAGAACTGGGGAAGATGGAAGCAAGGATGAAATCTATGGAGAAGGAAATGGAGCGACCAAGAACAGAAAACACAGGTATGTGAAAAATGAAGGTACTAAGGTACTGTAAAATATTATTATTATTTAAGAAACTGACTGACTGACCACACTGGAGAGACCAGTTTGTTTGTTTGAGCATTAAGCTTGGTGGAATTACATAGATTAGAGTGTTTTTTATGTTTGTTTGTTTGTTTTTTAATCAATATAGCACTGAGTGCAAAGCTGAAATTCAGAATATACACTTAAAAGTACACTATGTAATTTTTTTATTCAAAATTTTTGTTCAAAAGTTGCACAGGTGTGGCGACAAATCAGGTCCTCCCTCAAAACCAGACATGTATTCACAATCATCTTTAATGTAATTACTTGTTAAATTAAATGTTAAATCTCCAAATATTTAAGTTATAAAAAGAATGTAATGATGTTCAATTATTCACTTAATAGGCTACTATTATTATTAGTTAATTAAGAGTTTATCAAGTGAAATAAATTACGTTCAATTTGTTTTATGCACTATATAGTAAGCTATACATATTTTAAATTAATATTGTTCGTATGTTGTTTGTATGTTTTTAATACAAACAGGTGAGCATATAGTGCTATAATGTTGTAAAGTGCTGTGCTGGAATTTAGCTTCAAGGGAGTACCGTGTCTATTAATGGGCATAACTACAGTAACTAGTCTTCAGCTAGTCATCTTGAGATCCTTTCCAACCCCTGATAGCAACATAGTGTAGGCCCAGATCTTATAAACATGAGATAGCATTACAATGATTAAATAAATGAAAATATACTTACAGGTTCTTCTTTTTGCTTGCTTGATCATTTTCTTCTCATCTCTTTTTTGCAGAACGGGTGAAAGTAGCCTTTTCAGCCTCACTGTCAGCTTCATCAGACGTCAAATATTTTGGCCCTCACGCAGAAGCAACCACTCTTGTCTATGAAAATGCATTTACTAACATTGGAAATGCTTATGACATCAATACAGGTATCATAACATTGCACAAAGAAATTCTAAACAAAATGCTTTAACAATTTTTATTTATTGTTATTTTTTTACGAACCAAAGTTTCTTACCGTTATCAACAGGAATCTTCACTGCACCAGTAAAAGGAGTTTATTTCTTCAACTTTGTGGTCTTCAATCCTTCCGCCATATCAACCGGTGTGACACTGCTAAAGAACGGAAATCTTGTGGTTGCAGCATCAGATAACCCTCCCGGTCAAGACACCGAAGACACTACGTGCAACTCTGTCACTCTTCTTTTGGAACAAGGGGACCAGATAAATCTTCAGCTCTTAAAGCAGCGTCGTATCTACACAGATATGTGGAAACGAAACACCTTCAGTGGACACCTTCTTTTTACTATGTAAAGTTATTGCCCATGTAATTGAGCTCAAATGCAGGGTTTTATTGAGATACAAAAAATAAAGTAGAAAAATCTAATTTTCTTGAAGCTGTGAAGAAAAAAAAAATCAATGCTTGACAGGCCAAAAATTGTCTTCAGACAATCAAAAATGACAAAGAGACAAGAAAGTTTTAAAATAGCATACAAAAATCCTTAAAATATAGCACTATTTACACACTATTTTGATGTTGTTTGTTTATTATTCATTAATATTAAATATAAATCACATTTTGCATGAATAAAGTCATATATTGCTAGTAAAGACTGTGAATTCTTTCTCTGAATGAAACATGAAATTATCGAATGAACAAAAATCCCACAAAAAGAAAAATGAATCCCTCTTAAAGGTGCAATGTGTAAATTTTAGCGGCATCTAGCAGTTAGGTTGCGAACTGCAACCAACAGCGCTCAGCCCTCGCACCCCTCCCTTTTGGAGAAGCTACGGTGGCCGTCTGGCCGACACAAGACAAAGATCGTCGTCTGAGACAGCAGAGAGTACGTTAGCCAGTGAAGCAATGAGGTTTCTTCTTACTTCTCTGCTTCTAATAAACCAAACTACTACTACTTCTTCTTCATGCGTATTCAACATAGTGACGATGCAAGCTGCCTTGCATCGATTTAGAAGAATAATAACAGTGACGAAAGGCGCTGTATAGAGTGTTTGTCCATTTAGGGCTGCTGTAGAAACATACCTGCACATAATGGCGACTTAACATGGACCTGCGGTGTATGTAGATAGAAATGGCTCATTCTAAGGTAATAAAACATAACGGTTCATTATGTAAGGTCTTTATACACCACTGAAAACATAGTTATGTATATTATATTGCATTTCTGTCAATAGATCCTCATAAAATGTACACATTGCACCTTTAACCCTTTCACAAGGTCACTACAGTGAGCAGCTAATTCAGCAGCTAAAAAGCCATTCCTTGCATAGGCATGGGTTTTGATGACATACTTGCACATCAAACACTACAGTGCACCCTAGTGCATCGTCCTATACACACTGCCACCAAGTGGGAAGCCTTTGTATGTGGAATTTTTGTTTTCTCTAAACTTGCCAAGATGCTCCGGAATATCCATCCATTCCTTCTATCCTAGTAGAAATTTCCAATTTTCCAAGTATTGATTTTAAAATTGGGAGTAAATTCTGATTAATCATCTGTCCACTAATTTGGACATCATGCATCACTAGCTATATTTCAGCTACAATTCATACTATTACTGTGACCCTACTTCATCTGCAGTAACTTTTTTTGGCTGTAAATAAATGTATTTGTGTTATTAGACTGTAATTTGCAGTTACATCAAAAAATAATCTGATTACGTAACGCACATTACTTGTAATGCATTACCCATAACACTGCTCATTTCAGATGAGATGTAAGACGTCAAAAAATAATCTGATTACGTAATGCAAGTTACTTGTAATGCGTTACTTTACTCGTTACATCAAAAACGTAATCTGATTACGTAATGCACGTTATTTGTAATGTGTTACTTTATTTGTTACATCAACAAAGTAATCTGATTACGTAATGCATGTTACTTTACTCATTAAATCAAAAAAGTAATCTGATTACATAATGCACAATACTTGTAATGTGTTACTTTATTCGTTACATCAACAAAGAAATCTGATTACATAATGCACAATACTTGTAATGGGTTACTTTACTCATTACATCAAAAAGAAATCTGATTACATAATGCATAATACTTGTAATGTGTTACTTTACTCATTACATCAAAAAGTAATCTGATTACATAATGCACAATACTTGTAATGTTACTCTACTCATTACATCAAAACGTAATCTGATTACATAATGCATAATACTTGTAATGTGTTACTTTACTCATTACATCAAAAAGTAATCTGATTACATAATGCACAATACTTGTAATGTGTTACTTTACTCATTACATCAAAAAGTAATCTGATTACATAATGCACAATACTTGTAATGTTACTCTACTCATTACATCAAAAAGTAATCTGATTACATAATGCATAATACTTGTAATGTGTTACTTTACTCATTACATCAAAAAGTAATCTGATTACATAATGCAAGTTACTTGTAATGCGTTACTTTACTCGTTACATCAAAAACGTAATCTGATTACGTAATGCACGTTATTTGTAATGTGTTACTTTATTTGTTACATCAACAAAGTAATCTGATTACGTAATGCATGTTACTTTACTCATTAAATCAAAAAAGTAATCTGATTACATAATGCACAATACTTGTAATGTGTTACTTTATTCGTTACATCAACAAAGAAATCTGATTACATAATGCACAATACTTGTAATGGTTTACTTTATTCATTACATCAAAAAGAAATCTGATTACATAATGCATAATACTTGTAATGTGTTACTTTACTCATTACATCAAAAAGTAATCTGATTACATAATGCACAATACTTGTAATGTTACTCTACTCATTACATCAAAACGTAATCTGATTACATAATGCATAATACTTGTAATGTGTTACTTTACTCATTACATCAAAAAGTAATCTGATTACATAATGCACAATACTTGTAATGTGTTACTTTACTCATTACATCAAAAAGTAATCTGATTACATAATGCACAATACTTGTAATGTTACTCTACTCATTACATCAAAAAGTAATCTGATTACATAATGCACAATACTTGTAATGTTACTCTACTCATTACATCAAAAAGTAATCTGATTACATAATGCATAATACTTGTAATGTGTTACTTTACTCATTACATCAAAAAGTAATCTGATTACATAATGCACAATACTTGTAATGTGTTACTTTACTCATTACATCAAAAAGTAATCTGATTACATAATGCACAATACTTGTAATGTGTTACTTTACTCATTACATCAAAAAGTAATCTGATTACATAATGCACAATACTTGTAATGTTACTCTACTCATTACATCAAAAAGTAATCTGATTACATAATGCACAATACTTGTAATGTTACATCAACAAATGTGATTACGTAATGCATGTTACTTCTAATGTTACTTTACTCATTACATCAAAAAAGTAATCTGATTACGTAATGCATGTTACTTGTAATACGTTACTTGTTACATCAAAAAGTAATCTGATGATTATGTAATGCACATTACTTGTAATGCATTACCCATAACACTGCTCATTTCAGATGAGATGTGAAAAAACACCTGATCACTAGTTTTTCCAGTCTGAAAACATCAATAAATTAGTGTAGATTTCAGTCTGAGGTTTTCTCAGAGAGAAGAGATAAATTTGTCCACTTTAAGAATTATCAGATAATAAGGGTAAATCAACGTAGACTGGAGGGAGCGTGAGCGTTATCTACATAGTCTGAGTTGGGTTTCCACATAGTTGAAGTTGTATTATATATTTTGGTAGTTTTCACATGATTTTATATCATTTCAAATGCTGTGTTGTTTCAACTCATGTTTGGGTCAAATATGGACAAACCCAACCACTGGGTTTAAAAATTTAATTTAAAACTTTAAACCAACGGTTGGGTTTGTCCATATTTATTTACAGTATATCTTCAGTTAAAAACATAAACGCATACTGTCCACTTAAGTCTGAAAATCCTGCAATTGAAAATCTCTGAAAAAAAGTTCAAATCTTGTTTTCATGCCCTAAGAGCAATAAAAACTCATAGGGAAAAAATCCTTACTGTGGTTATCATAATTCATGCATGAAAGGGTTAAACACAAACAATAAAACAAAACAATGTACAGTGGTTACTTACTACCATCTACACAAGCTTTTAAATTGCCATTTTGTATTGATGTGGGAAAATATAATCCAGTATTATCACAGTGTTTTGTCAGCTACATGTCACTCTGGGAATTCCATGGCTTACACCAACTATTGCTTCAAAATGTAGTCCAAAGTCCAAAAGTCCAAAGTTGTGGTCTTTAAGAGAATGTTATTCATTTGATACATCACTAGTAACAGACAGAACAATAAATAATGTTGATTTTTATAACAGCTTTAATGCTCAATGTGTGGGCTATACCAGCAGATGATTTATTTTCACCAAACATAAACATCCTTGAAGAACTGGGGAAGATGAAGACCATGGAAACAAGGATGAAATCTATGGAGAAGGAAATGGAGCGACTATGAACAGAAAACACAGGTAATGTGACACTGCTGACAAATGTGAAGAATGCAGACAACTTTAATAAAGTACGAAACTATAGTTTCCATCTAAAACCCTTCTAATTAAAAGGTAAACCAGGTTGGTTTCCTAGACATAGGTTAACGTAAGTCCTACCATAAAACAGTTTTCCAGTTCAATAAGTTGTAGCTTTTTGATTTAACAACTTATCTGAAACACTGGATGATTTAAAAGTGAATTGGTAAATCTTTGGTCTTCACTGTCCATGTATGCACTGAAAAGATAATGATTTTTTTTTATTATTATTGTAGCACAAGCAAAGAAGCTGGAGGAGTTTCACATTACAATGAATGACAGAAAGATCAAAATGGATGAACTAATTAAACAAAATGAAGGTAACAAAAGATAACCGTTTCATCATTGACAAATCTCACATATTTAGGCTAAATTTAAAAACAGCCCATCAAAAAGTTCAAGGCTTACAATTGTTCAGAAATGTTTAATGTAAATAGATTAATGTTCATTGATCAATTATTATTATTATTTCACCTCAAGCAAAAGAACTGGACACCTTACGTGGAACAACAAATGACGTAAAGATAAAAATGGATGATCTAATAAAACAAAATGAAGGTAATGTAACACTAAATTACAATTTTGTTCATTAAAAATGATACAAGACTAATCAATATTTTAGCATTAGCATATAATTGCAGGGCTCCTGTAACTAAATAGCCACAAAAATTCATATATTTAAAGGGACAGTTCACCCAAAACTGAAAATTTGCTGTTAATTTACTCATCCTCAGGCCATCCAAGATGTAGGTGACTTTTTTTTTCTTCAGTAGAACAGTAAAGAAGTTGAAACCGTGGTCGGTGGTGATTCATATAATGGAAGTCAATGGCTGCAATCATTTATAAGGTATCAAAACAACATATACCGGCAAAACAAAATTAACACCCACGGCTCCTGATGATACATTGAGGTCTTAAGAAGCGAAACGATCAGTCTATGCAAGAAACTGAACATTATTTACAACATTTTTACCTCTAATCTACATCCTTGACCTTGACAAACGGTCCATTTTTTTCCAGACGCACCTATGCTGAGTTTTTAGACGTGATATGTGAACGGCCCCTTAAGCAACAGCGTGAATTTGTAGCATATTACTGCTGTAAGGTATGAGGAAAAGACGGCCGCAGGAAGCTGACCTTTTTGGTGGCTGTGCATCTCTAAGGAGCATCTCAATACTACCCTCCCTCTTTCGAAAAGCAGAAGCGTGGATGAAGGTCCGTAGAGTTCCTTCAGTTTATTTAATAAATGTGTTGTTTCAGTTTTACTCTAGTTTGATTTTGTCGCCGCTATTTTGCATTCTGACGACCCCTGACCTCTTGACGTGATGACGTAGACGCAAAGTAATCGGTTTAACGCGTTTACATGGCAGAATATTTATTTTGTTCGGTTTATAGAAAGGTTTATCCCACCCCTCTCAACCCGATTACACTTTCACTTTTTATTCCGGTTGAGGTGTTTATATGGAGCACTTTCATTCGGATTGGACTTTTAAACCGATTACAATGCTCCATGTAAACACGTCAACTGAGGACAACAGTTTCAGATAAAACACCTTCTTTAGCCTACTGTTCTACTGAAGAAAAAAAAGTCTAATTTTGTATGGCCTGAGGGTGAGTAAATTACCAGCAAATTTATATTTTTGGGTGAACTATCCCTTTAAATCTTGAATAAATTATTTCTCAATGTTGAATTTTGTGATTTATATTAATCTTTATTCATTTAAGCTTAAGGTAATGCCGTTTATAAAGAATTTCAGTTTTATACTTTATTGTATGTAAACCTTAAGAAATAATCTAATTAAATCTTTTCTAATGATGTAATCTAACTTACATATTTTATGTCTTAGTTTCAAAAGTGGCTTTCTCAGTTTCTCTGTCGTCCTCTAATGGACCGCACAGCAGTTTACAAACCCTGATTTACAAACACATCTTCCTCAATAATGGAGATGCTTATGATGCAAATACAGGTACAGTATAATCACTTCATATACTGTGAATGTGACTTTTTTTTAATCCTGAGTAATTTATGTAATTTTTCTCTGATACAGGAATCTTTACAGCACCCATGAAGGGAGTGTATGTATTCAGGGTTTTCTCTAAGGCCTACGGAAGTTCAGATAAAGCGGTTGTCGCAGGCTTGTTTAGGAACAACCAGCATGAAATTTCTACATATGCACGTCAAAATGGTGGTTTTATCGGCTCTTCAAATGGAGTTTCTCTGCTGCTGGAAAAGGGGGATAAAATATGTGTAAATCTCTATCCTGGATATTGGATTTTTGACAATGAACACCATCACAGCACCTTTAGTGGACATCTGCTTTTCCCCATGTGATCTGAACATACACAGCATATTTGTACATCAAGACTGTAATCATACAAGATGTTCAATTCACATGATTTTTTTGTCTGTAAGACTATGAGTGAATGAATTTGATCAAATTTTATGCAAATTTGATGCTGATACTTACTATGTATCACCTATGTTTACGACACCTACGTACCCACATGTGCATAAATGTGCTAAATGTAACCCATAAAGGCATTTTATCAAAATACTTTGGGTGTCACATTATTTCCTCATCTAATGCTCTTTTACTGTTTTCTGGAGTCACTCATCTTCATGCAACATCAATTAAGAGACTTTTATCCAATAGAATTTACAGCAGAACAATATAGAAAAGAAGGATTGGGCAAAATAATGTTTAAGTAAATTAAAGCAATAAGCCCTTCATGGGTTACCACACAATACAAATATTAAAGCCAAAAAAAATATGTATCAATGCATCTTTCATGAAGTAAAATCATTAAAAGGCTTCCTTCTGCTGGAAAAAATAGTCTCTGACCGTGAACAGCAACAGAAATTACATTTATTACGCCATTAGATGGCGGCAAAGATTGTCTTTATGAACGAGTCACTCAGTCGCAAAGACTTTTATATTGAAACTTGTTGTGAACACTGAACAAGACGCAAATGACAAATGCTTTGACTAGCGCTGTCAGTATCAGAAGGGAACGGGAAAACCCATTAAATGTTAAAAGGACAGGATCGCAGCAGACATTCAAACTGATTTTTAATTATGAACATAGGACTGACCTAAAGGAAAATGCTAAATTTGAATGCAGGTAATACTAAAATAAAACTCTTCTACATAATGCAGTAAGCTTTAATGAACAAAATCAATAGAGAACAAACATATGTTTACGTTGCTAAGAATGGTTTCTAGCAACATACACATTAAGTGGCGCAGCGATACTTATGTACTGTGGTCAGCTGTATGTTTTCAGGAATTTTACAACGACTTCAAACGCGGCTCAACCAATCAGAATCAAGGGCTGGAACTATCTGTTTTATAAAAATAAATAAAGCACAATATTGGTTAATGGTTTCATTACAAGCACTCAAATCCTTTTCCATTTTGTAGTGACTGTCTAAAATAAATACTGCTTCAAAATCTATTTTTTCAGTACAAAGTCTACTGGACAGTTTAAACAATTACGCAAGATGTTGTTCTATAAATTCAGTTGATGCAGTACATTGCTAGTTACTGGCAGCACAATGTGGATTTTTATAACAGTTTTAATGCTCAATGTGTGGGCTATACCAGCAGATGATGTACTTTCACCAAACATAAACATCCTTGAAGAAATGTGGAAGATGGAAGCAAGGATGAAATCTATGGAGAAGGAAAATGCAGGTATGTGACACTGCTGACAAACAGATCTGGGTAGTAACGGATTACATGTAATCTGGATTACGTAATCAGATTCCAAAAAACAAGTACTTGTAATTAGAGTAAACTACTTTTTAAAATACTCGTAATCAGACTACAGTTACTTTTTTATGGATTACATGATTACATATTATTTACACAATGGCGGTTGTTAACACTTCATTGATTCTCCTAATTTTTCATTTTTTAATGTTTATATATATTTTTTTTCATAATAAACCTGCCGCTTGCATACGTTCTTGATTCTTCGAGTTTTTCCAGCAGTGAGGGGGAGGGGTGTGGAATCGTGCACAGAAATCAGCAACAACAAGAATATTTGTTTTTGTAATGTTGCTGTCTTCTAAATTTACTTAACTTTAAGTAAATATGTTTTAAAATCATAAGATCTGATTTTGTTTTATTCAGTGTTACTATCAGCAAACACTAACAGGTACATTAGTGTTAGTATTTTGAAGTATTAACTGTCCGTACATTGCAGTTTAATATATTTTTGGAATATATTTTTTCTTTGTATCTGTCAAAATAGTACAAGATTATCCTACAATATATGTGACATCAAATAAGGGTTAGCACAAAAGTAATCTAAATGTAATAATGTAATAAATGATTGTTTGTTATTTTAGCGCAAGCAAAGAAGCTGGAGGAGTTGCATGTTACAGTGAATGAACTAATTAAACAAAATGAAGGTAAAGTAACGAAATACAATTTTGTCAATGAGAAGAATAACCCTAATGTACTGCCATTTTCAAATAATCTAAATGATATACTGTTTCTATAGAAGGTAAAAAAAGTGAGTCCAATGAAATCATATGTAATCTAACTTACATATTTTATGTCTTAGTTTCAAAAGTGGCTTTCTCAGTTTCTCTGTCGTCCTCTATTGGACCGCACAGCAGTTTACAAACCCTGATTTACAAACACATCTTCCTCAATAATGGAGATGCTTATGATGCAAATACAGGTACAGTATAATCACTTCATATACTGTGAATGTGACTTTTTTTTAATCCTGAGTGATTTATGTAATTTTTGTCTGATACAGGAATCTTTACAGCACCCATGAAGGGAGTGTATGTATTCAGGGTTTTCTCTAAGGCCTATGGAAGTTCAAATGGGGGGATTTCAGCAGGCTTGTTTAGGAACGGCAAGCATGAAATTTATACATATGCAAAACAAAACAGTGGTTTTATCAGCTCTTCAAATGGAGTTTCTCTGCTGCTGGAAAAGGGGGATAAAATATGTGTAAATCTCTCTCCTAATTTTGTGATTGCTGACAATGAATATCATCACAGCACCTTTAGTGGACATCTGCTTTTCCCCATGTGATCAGAACATACACAGCATATTTGTCCATCAAGACTGTAATCATACAATTTTATACTTTTTATTTTCTGTCTGTAAGCCTAAAAGTCAGTAAATTTGAAACTAACTTGTACTTAATATATATCTCCTATTTTTACAGCACCTATGAAGTAAGTATTCTAACAAGGGCTTTCTCTAAAACCTATGTTAAAAGGCCCTATTTGACCCACATGTGTGTCAATGTGTGAAATGTAACATTTTATCAAAATAATAAACTTTGGGGGTCACATTATTCCATCTAATGCTCTTTTATTGTTTTTTTTTGGAGTCACTCATCTTTACTCTCTTAATGCAAGAGCAGAACAATAAGAAAAGAAGGATTGGCCAAAATAATGTTTAAGTAAATAAATAAAGCACAAAATACACAATACCTTTTCCATTTTATAGTGACTGCCTAAAACAAATTCCAGTTTTTCAGTGCAAAGTCAATATATTGGACAGTTTAAATATTTATGCAAGTTGTGGTCTTTGAGACTAGAATATTTCAGTTGATACACCACTAATATCTGATGGAAATGGAGCAACTGTATGTGACACTGCTGACAAATGATTTGAAAAAATGATTTCCAAAGCAATAATTGGTATTTTTATGATCTATCAGCACTATAGCACTCATCTGAAACACTGTGAATTGGTAATTTTTTGGGGTTTTTTTTTACTGCACTTTATTTTATCACAGGCAAAGAAGATAGAGGACTTGAAGGTTATAACGAATGAACTAACTAAACAAAATGAAGGTAAAGCAACAAATTACTAGGCTACATTTAATAACAGCCAAGAAATAAATATTTTACCATTGATCAGAAAAGATTTGTGTAAATGAATTAATCATTATCACTTCAGTGATTATTATTATAGCACAAGCAAAGGAGCTAGATCTTGCGTGGAACAACAAATGATGTAAAGATCAAAATGGATGAACTAATAAAACAAAATGAAGGTAATGTAACTACAGTATGTATAACAGTAAATTACAACTTTGTTCAATAAAAATAATACAAGACTCAAATGTATTAGCATGTCATTTCAGGGCTGCTGTAACTTATAAATACCCAAAGAAATTCAAATAATTTATACAATGTTGATTTTTTATATGTAAGCAATAAGGTACAGAGGCTGTGCTGTATCGTGAATAAGTCACGGCTGAAGGGCATTGTTAGGCATGACGCGAAGCGGGGTAACCCCTTCAGCCGTGACTTATTCACGATACAGCACTCGAGTACCTTATTGCTTTTATAAAACCGTTACCACACAATACAAATATTAAAGCCAAAAATATGTATCAATGCAACTTTCATGAATTAAACTTTCACCAAAAGCCTTCCTTCCGCCCGAAAAATAGTCCCTGACCATGAACAGCAACAGAAGTTACATTATTATGCCATTAGATGGCGGCAAAGACTGTCTTCATGAGTGTGTCAGTCAGTAGCGAAGACTTTTACATTGGAAAGACTGAATTGTTGTGAACACAGAACAAGACGCAACTGACAAATGCTTTGACTAGCGCTGTCAGTCATGGGAAAACCCCTTAACTCTTAAAAGGACAAGATAATACATCGGATATTTAAACAGATTTTTTCATTATGAACATAGGACTGACCTGAAGGAAAATGCTAAATCTGAATGCAGGTAATAAACTCGCTCAATCGATCTCTTTCTCACAATATTCTTCTACATAATATAGTAAACATCAATGAACAATATCAATTGAGAACACGTTGCTAAGAGTGTTGTGTAGTGATACACAGAACTGTTGGGTGAAGCGGTCATAGCCGTGTTTTATTGTGAATAAAACAGCTATTGACCAATCAGAATCAAGAACAGGAACTAACCGTTTTATAAATAGGGGGTATGCACGTGACGTCACCGTCGACCGTTATGACTGCGGTTACGCCCACTGAGTGGCAAAAAACTGAGTGGCAGCATTGGTTTTCAGCGTGAATGCCGCGAAAAACACACAAAACGGGAAAGAGCTTTGCGATTGACTGTACAAATAGCTTAGACACAAAATCTGAGGTATATTTTTACAGACTGCCAAAAGCTACTGAAAAAAGAATCAAATGGATCGCTTCAATTCACATAACAACTGGACTCCAGGCAGAGAAACATGGATTTGCTGTTATCATTTTGTGTCGAAACGATGGATTTTGGGGTAAAATCATACCCAATATATTGTATTGTTATATATTGTGTTGACAACTCATCAATTAAATATTTACCATCTTATATTCTGCATAATTGGGTGTTTTTAAATAAACACTGACAAAATCTATACAAGTTTTAGGACGATATATATAACATTGATATAAGTGATCACTCAGATTTAGACCTACCTATATTGTAGTTATATAAAGCGTTCACAGGCAGATTTGCTTGTGTTTCCCCGGCGTCGAAATTAGGCACATATAAATGTAAGGAAACACGATTCCTGGCTGCATGTCAATATCCATGGATTAGGTTTCTTTGACATGTTATTAGGAACACTTTCGAGCCCAACCTTTAGTGTAACTGTTTGTTTTACTCGTAGTTTCCCCTATTAAATCCAGTCATGCAGCAGGTTCTTTTGCCACTCAGTCCACCTGAGGGAGCGTGTTCTGGCGGGAAAGTGACGTCAATGCATACCCTCTATTCATCGAGGCCTAATGTATTGTCAAGAAATTAAATTAGATACAGTCTCTTTAGAAGGTAAATCTTAAAAGGGAGTCCAATTAAATCATTTGTAATCTGTAACATATTTTGTCAGTTTCAAAGGTGGCTTTCTCAGCTTCTCTATCGTCCTCTGAATTAACATACCCAAGTTTCACGCACTTTTTTTCTGTATATCATCAGAAGGCTTTAATCACAAAATAATGTTCAATGCACATTATTACCTTTCATTTTGATAGGTTTCCACTGTGCACATACAGGAATCAGAAATCCTTACCTTTAATTTGCGTTATTAATCAAATTTTGTACAGCACCTAGAAGGCAAACATATATGTATACAAGATATTTCTATAAAGCATTTGGAAATCAAAATAGGCCTGTACAATGTGTTTCATTTTCACTATTGAAAAGAACAGTAAAACTACATTTCTTGATTTGTATATTAAATTTCAGCATCAAGGCAAATTTTCAACAATGTTAAAAGGCCCTAGATTGAGCTCTAACGTCACTGATCTGAATCGACATGAATAAAAAGACTGATTAGAAACAGAATGAAAGAATTAACCCATAGAAATATTAGCAGAACAATATGGAAAAGAAGGATTACTTTTTCATTTTATTGATGATGCCAAAAATAAATACTGCCTCAAAATGTACTTCTTGTAGTCCAAAGTCTACTGGACAGTTTAAACAATTACGCAAGATGTTGTTCTATAAAAGAACAATTCAGTTGATGCAGTAAATTGTTAGATACCGGCAGCACAATGTTGATTCTTATAACAGTTTTAATGCTCAATGTGTGGGCTATACCAGCAGACGATGTACTTTCACCAAACATAAACATCATTGAAGAACTAAGGAAGATGGAAACAAGGATGAAATCTATGGAGAAGGAAACGGAGCTACTAAGAACAAAGAGCGAAGGTAACATGACAGGATCCGACATACATGACACAAGAATCTATATATTTCTTCAGCTTTCATTTACTGTCCAATGTATGCACTGAACATCTGTTTGAATGATTATTATTTTAGAACAAGCAAAAGAACTGAAGATTTTGTATGATACAACGACTGACACAAAGATCCAAATGGATTAACTAATAAAGCAGAATCAAGGTAACAAATCACAATTTGTAAATCAAAAGTCACTTTTTAAAAATATAAAGGCTGTTATAACTATACATATATATATATTTATGTGTGTGTGTGCATGTGTGTTTTAATTGTTTAGGATTCAACTATTAAAGATTTTGAATTTTGTGATTATATTATATATATATATATAGCGCTTTTCCATGAAAATAAATGACATTTTTAAATAAAAAAAGCTATTTTAAACTGCAGTAATATTACAGTATTTTGGATCAAATAACTTTAGTGAACTAAGAGACTATTTTAAAAAAATCTAAACCCCAACCTTCTGAACTGTAGTGTAAATATAGTGAAATAATTTGTAATCTAATGTATAAGTCTATGTTTTAGCTCCTAAAGTGGCTTTCTCAGCCTCTCTGTTGACCTCTTTTGGACCACAAAACGTTGGACCATTTCATAATGGTTTACACACCCTGATTTACAAACACGTCTTCCTCAACACTGGAGACACCTATGATGCAAATACAGGTGAATCAATTCATATAGTGTTAATAACTCTCTGTAATTTTCTATAATGTTCTCATTTGAATAGATCTAATTAACCTTTGTTCGATACAGGAATCTTCACAGCACCTGTGAAGGGAGCGTATGTATTCAGGGTTTTCTCAAAGGCCTTCGGAAATCCACAGAAAGCTGTTACCGCAGGCCTGTTTAAAAATGACCAGCATATCATGTCTACACATGGACACCAACAAAGTGGTTTTATTAGTTCTTCAAATGGAGTCTCTCTGATGCTAGAAGAAGGGGATAAAATAAAAGTAAATCTCTATCCTGGCCAGTGGATTTTTGACAATGGAGAACACCATCACAGCACCTTCAGTGGACATCTGCTTTTCACCATGTGATTTTGCAGACAGTTTATTCACCCAAAAATCCTCTTCATACATAAAGGATGTACGCTTCTTGAAAATAAAATCAAATATAAAATGAAGTGGTTGTCATTTTCATATAATAAAAAACAAAGCAAATATTCTTTATATCATGGTTTAGTTTAAGGCAATAGTATCATTAGTGCAAGACGCCCCATGCGTGCAAGTAAATGAAAATGTGCAGAATGCAACATTACAACTGATTAAAGATTAAGAATGTACGGACTATGAGGAAATCAACCTCTCCAGGACAGGAAGTACAGCTGACCCTGCGTATCTCCGCAAATGAGTTCCTTGGGGTCATGAGGGTTCACCTCCAGCACCTTGACAGGGCCTCCACACACAAACATGCCAACCTGTGAAATACAGAAAATGAGAGGGAAAAAGAAAGGAAGTGGAATATATACGTCAGAGAAATGGAGATGATCGCAAATCCACCCCTTCAATATACTGTGAATAAAAATACCTGTTTCTTAGTGTGTCTGTCCCACAGTTTGACGGATCTGTCGTAAGACGCTGAGATGATGAGGCTCTCAGTAAGCCGCAGTACGCTCACTTTGTCTGTGTGTGCCTAGAGACCAGTCAAAATCCCCCAGTTTATCAGCAACACATGACTTCATGACATATGATCATTGTATCTATCAGGAAAGCTAAAGGATACTTGCCGGTTTTCTTTCAGTCCAGGTGCACAGATTAGGAGGCTGGTTGAACCATATGTTCCCTTTATAATCACCACACACAAAAAAGTCTGCAGGAGAAAATAAAACATGATTTGAAAACAACCAAATCATGAACAGTTCACATAATGACCACTAAAAGGTCAATGGGTCATTGTTTAGTTTTTTGTCGTGTTAAAGGTGAAGTATGTGTGATTTTTTTTCTTTATTGTTCATTAACTACTATTTGTATACCATTCATGGGTTTATGTCCGCTCAGATCTGTCAGTCTCTGTCTAGCTCAACCTATAGCGTGAGTTTAGGGCGTGGCTACTGTAGCGGGCAAAGGCGGAGCACCATGGACGCTTCAATTCAACATCATCATGCACCCGTTTGCAAAGACGAATGTACCAGTTTATGTTTACCTTGATGTGTCCTGTGTAAACAGCCTCAAACAGTTGTGAATATAATTAAAAGTAATTCATTCTCACAATAAAAGTGAGAAATGGACTTGAACAGATAGCTCTCTTCACGTTTTACTGACCTTCTGACAAATTGATTCATTTATGCTATATATTAAAGTGTAAGAACAGGTGTACCGTTTTGCACTGCAGCAGCTGTGATCCAGGACCTAATCTGCGCCGCCTTCCGGTTTGCAATTCGCAGCTGTTCAAGCTGTTCCTTGCTGGGTTTCTCCTCCTCCTGCTGTGGCCCCTCCTCCTCCTGCTGATGTGGCTCCTCCCCCTGCTTCTGCAGCTCCTCCTCCTGTTGTGGCCCCTCCTCCTCCTGCTGATGTGGCTCCTCCCCCTGCTTCTGCAGCTCCTCCTCCTGCCCCTGCAGCTCCTCCCCCTGCTGCTGCAGCTCATCCTCCAGCATATTCTCCCACATCTCCTCTTCTGCCTTCAAATTCTCAGGCCTCTTACCCACCGCATTGTCACAAAAGGTTAAGAAGGTACCTTGATCTGAATTCACAGACAACTGAAAGGCAGACCATTTCAGATCATTTAGTTTTCAGACAGTTTTTACAATATCAGTGTCACAAGATAATGATAGATGATGAACTTACAACGAAGCCAATGTACAGTACACCGTTTTTCTGCCCCAACAGCCAAAAGCTCTTGCTATCATTTGCCATAACGCCGACAGGACGTACCTCGTCTGACCAGCTACAACAAAACACACGTACTGTACATTCACTTTTTATTACCCAATGAAGTAATGTTAACATTATCACAGAAAAAGGCCTAACAGAAGAGTGCAGGACATCTTTTATATGTGTAAAAATGATATGGTGTTTATTTACGAATAACTTTGTTTGCTCCACGAGGTAGAAGTAGAGATCACATCGATGACTATTCCATTCACACATGCTCCATACAGACTGCCACAGTAGAACAAAAAGCTCACGGGAGTCTCCACTTTGTATGAAGACATCTTATCGAGCCTGAAACAAAATAAAATCCACACATCAAATTGTGTGAAATTGACAAACATTAAATTGGCTACAGACAACCACTCAGGAGTGAAGCAATCATTACATTATCCGTAGTTTTCTTTAGCCACAGTGTGGGAAAAAAAGGACACATAAAACGACACTGGCTGATATAATAAATGATAAATGGCATATATTATAACCTATACTATTTTTATTTTTATAGCTGCAGTCTGTAAGTTTTGCCTCTTTGTCGCCATCTCTGCTTGAAACCTGCAATTGCAGTTATTTGTGGAATTATCATCTTTACGTGGGTTGTGCATCGGCACGGCAGAGTCCTGTAGCGGGTGGAATAATATTTACGTGTCGGGTGCGGTGCGGGTGCGGGTCGGACGCGCAGTAGGCACGGGCAGACTGCGGGTCCAATAGCCAAGACTATTCCAACTCAATTTGGTGCATTTGACAGCTGCTTTTAAATGATCCCGTGCTTATTTGTGTTCACACTCTGTCTGAAGACTGTTAAAGGCTTAAAGCATGATTTGAGCATTGTAGCCAATCGCGCTGCATCTGATTGAAAGCTATAGTGATTATAAAAGGGAGCGCGCTTTGCTCACTTTATGTGTTTAATATAGGCTATTCACAATTTGAATAAAAGTTTTAGAATATTTTTCACGCTGCTACAATAAATCGCGCAGCCAATGGTGATTAAATCTAACGATTGCTTAGCTCGATCACGTCAAACTGTGCAAATTATTATTATTGTTATACTTTGTTCTCAAATTGTTAATGTTAACAACATCAGCATTGCGTGACTACGTGTATTTAGTGTGTATTAAGCCAAAAGTATACGTCGGCCGCCCGCGTTCGTGCACCGTCCGCATGATGTAATTTTTGTCATCCAGAGGGACGTCCGCACACCCCGTCCGCGTGCAGCCCAAATTTCGAGACCGCGCAGACGGTGCGCGTGCAACAGCGCATGCGCAAGCAGGACAGAAGAGTCCACTAGGTGGCAATACGCACAGTACTGAGCACAGTGTGCAGTCGTCGAAGAAGAGTGTGGAAAGAGCGATTCAAAAACAAGAGTAAACTTAGAAGCTTATCCCTCTCCATCGTTTTTGATTCTTGTTCTCTTGGTGTATCTTCTGAACTGTGTTGCAATGGTGGATGCACTATTTTTCTTCTCTGATCCTGCCCAGCGATTGTCCCGTTGATGACACGACTCGTGAATTGTACTGCGCATGTGTCGAACTCGGTCACCCGCGCGCATCCGCTGTTGAGTATACTTTGAAAGATGCGTGGACACGACTGAAAGTGAAGTATACCCGGGCCTTTAGCGTTACCTGTAGATTTCAATTTCTGTAGCCACTTCCCAGTCTGAAGTCTTTTGCTCTTGACTACGGGTGAATCTCCAGTTGTCACTGATGATTGTCATTTGGACCTTTCTAGATTACAATCCGCCATCAAAATGATAAGTTTAATTATTGCAGCTGCTGTGAGAAAAGGCTATAAATGATCCTGCAGCATCCTCACATGCCATGTAGTCTACTAGCAGTGACTCCTTCTTTATGTTTACAGACGTGACGTAATGACGCAAAGACGAACGGCTGCATGCTTAAATTTTTTCCGCGGAAACCCACCAGTACCACTCTTATTAGAAAACATCATTAAAAACTTACCGTTGTGAATCGGGCTATGGTAAGGAGATAGTTTTGAACACTGGCTGGTTATGTACTTGCTCAAAAACTGATTTTGGATCATTTTTAACCAAAAAAAGTTACAGACTGCAGCTTTAAATAAATTAAAAACATAACTAAAATCAATCATTTTAAAGTTTTGTGAAATGTACACAAATTTAGAACATTATAACAGTATTAAAAATGGATATTCATTCTGAGATTTGAATTACATTTAACAATGTAAATTGTAATAAATATATCAGATTTTAAAGACTACCTATTCACGCTGCTGAATTCAAGAGCAAAATGCATTTTCAAGACTGACATGAAGATGAATTTATAATAAATATATATCATACAATGCAAAAAAATCTTCAGTGGTCTTATTTTGACAAACCTTTTGTCAAATTTTTTAATTCTCCCCTCACCACCCCCTGGTAAACATTGGTTTTGCTTGAATCACATGAATGACATGTTCTTGGTTCAAAATGGCACATTTCTTCTTAAAATGCAACAATTTTGAAAAACTGAAATATGAAAATTAAGAGGGTTAAAAGTCAATACCCCACAATGCACTTCTTGGTGTCCCGCTCCAGTTTCCAGACTAATACAGAGCAGTCGCTGCAACCCACCGCTAGCTGATCGTCTGTCATACCAGTGACTGCAGTTAAGCCGCCATCACTGACCTTAGTGCAACACACACAAAGCCGTTCATTCAGACATTTCCAACTGAAGGAAGGTAAAGAGCCTTCACACTATACTTTTACTAACTGGTCAACAAATAATAAACTCATGATTACCTTCTTCCAGTAAACCATTGAATTCTGATGCCATATCTCCAATCTGCCCGTGTCATAACCACACACCATGAGTTCATCAGTATCAAGGAAGCACACAGCTCGGACACCGCCTTTCTGACGAGGAGCAGCTTCTGCGGATGATTGTATATAATTATTAATGCCAATCAAATATATATTTTTGGATGTGCAGCTGTAGTTTCATAAGAAACTGCAATGTTGTCACTTCTTTTCATATCAGTTTAGATTCTGCTTTTGTTCTCTAACAAAATATTCTGAGGATTTGTGTGACAGTTTAGGTGAGTGAATTGGGAATACCCATTGCCGTGGTGACGCTCCATGACCTGAGGGAACGATCCTCAGAGACGGTGAGAAACTCCGGCAGTCCGGCCTCTTTGCACACTAAAGCCTGGATCTCTGCACTGTGACCATGCAGAGTATTGTGATGATGTACCTATGAAAACATAATTTTTGAGAATAAATTAGCAATGCACTGATATTAAAAATCTGGCCGATGCAAATAAGATGAGAGTTATTTTATGGCCAATAACAACAAATGGCCAACCTTAAAGGATTAGTTCACTTTCAAATGAAAATTAGCCCAAGCTTTACTCACCCTCAAGCCATCCTAGGTGTATATGACTTTCTTCTTTCTGATGAACACAATCGGAGAAATATTAATAAATATCCTGATGCATCCAAGCTTTATAATGGCAGTGAGCGGGACCAACGAGTATGAGCTGAAGAAAGTGTCTCCATCCACATCCATCATCATAAACATACTCCACACGGCTCCGGGGGGTTAATAAAGGCCTTCTGAAGAGAAACAATGCATTTGTGTAAAAAAAATATCCATATTTAACAAGTTATGAAGTAAAATATCTAGCATCCACCAGACCGCCTTCAGTATTCAACTTATGAAAAAAATGGAACTGGCGTTGCGTCAGTTCAGCTTTTTCCGTAAGTTGAATAGGGAAGGCGTAGGACGTAGCGTTTTGAACTGTTTTAGCGTTTTGAACAGTTTTACACTTTCTTCGTAAGTTCAATACAGAAGGCGGTCTGGCGGAAGCTAGATATTTTACTTCATAACTTGTTAAATATGGATTTTTTTTTTTTTTACACAAATGCATCGTTTCTCTTCAGAAGGCCTTTATTAACCCCCCGGAGCCGTGTGGAGTACGTTTATGATGGATGGATGTGGATGGAGACACTTTCTTCAGCTCACTGCCATTATAAAGCTCAGATGCGTCAGGATATTTATTAATATATCTCAGACTGTGTTCATCAGAAAGAAAGTCATATACACCTAGGATGGCTTGAGGGTGAGTAAAGCTTTGGCTAATTTTCATTTGAAAGTGAACTAATCCTTCAAAAATGTACACCATTTTATATAAAAAAACAAAAACAAACAAACACTAAACTAAAACCAGTTGTTTTAAACACAAGAAGTGAATTTAGGCATCACAACATTATAAAGGTACATTATGAAAATGGCTATTTATTTTGAGATTTGCTAAAGATTATATTTATAACAGTTATTTAACTATTAGTGTTTTTTAAAGTGTTAAATTAGTGTTTTTATAGGGGAAATTGTTTTATAATTAAATATCCAGTATCAACTGATCAACAATATGGTATCAATATATTATGCATCTCTAGAATTAATCTCTGGGAATTATTTAAAATACCCTCATTTTATTTAAATAAAATATAATTAAATTATTAATGAATAAGATACAAAAGTGAGAGTTGGTTACCTGCAGTGGATGCCAGAGTTTTACAGTTCCATCTTCTGATGCTGAAGCTACCAATAAGTCTTCTTGCTTTAAATTCTCTCCAAGATCTGTATGCAAAAAAAAAATAAAAAATCTGTGTAAGCAAGATACACTATTTAGAAATCAAGCTGCTGTTTGTGTGTATATTTGTATATTTAATCACTATACCTGGCTGAGAGACAACAGTGCAGTGATGGAGACGGGACTTGTGGGCCTGGATCCTGGTGACTTGTACACCTGATTCCCACTTCCAAACCATCAGCAGTCCATCTGTAGTGCCTGCCATGACAAGATCCTCCTATAGACATTAAAAAGTGCATAAACATCAACAGGTTCCAATTTTTGTACGTCTTTGTGACATGTGGTCCAAGGCTTTAAGGTGCAACTGTCTTACCCAACAGCACAATGTGCTCAAAGATGAACTAGACAGGATCTCTCTAAGCAAACGTCCTGTCTGGATATCCCACATCCGCAGCTTACAGTCATTGGAGCAGCTAAGCTGAGGTGTGAGAGAGGTTTTGCATTTGGTTACAGACACACAGAGTCAGATGTTATTGAGATTAACTAAATGCACTTTGTAAATGGCTTTCTTACCACAGCAGATGATGTCCAGGCACATCCTGTAATCCAGTCTCCATGGCAATGGGAGAAAGACTGGGAAAGAACTGGAGGGGAGGAGTTTACGTTCCATACCATCAAAGCCTATTGGAAGAGATTATGATAAAAATTGAGTGAGAGAGAGATATTGTGTGTTTTCTTCCATTCATTCCAGTGATAGATGTGGAGTGGACCAAGTACCTGATCTTTCCCTCCTGACAGCAACTCTTTCCCAGTAGGACTAAAGGCAAGGCATGTGACCCCTCCATTGTGACCTCTCAGAATACACATCACCTTAGGGTTGATCCAGGGCTTAGAAATCAATTCACTCTTCAACCACAGAGCAATAGTGAAGTCATCTAAAACAAAATTTTCAATAAAATAAAATGAAATAAAAAATAAAATAAAAATTAAAGTTGTTTAAAAATTAATTAATTAATCCATTACAACATATATAATGTACAGTATGAAAATGGATATTCATTGAGATTTGCTAAAGATTACATTTTACAGTGTTATTAAATTATGAGTGCTTTTAGATGATGATAAAGATAATGCAAGTGCAAAAATAGGTTGAAAGAGTATGCAAATATTAAATATCCAATATGGACCAAAAACAATCGACAAAATGTTTTGTGTACACTGACCAGATGCAGATGCCACACAAGTGGAGTTTTGAGCCAGGGCGAGAATAGCTCCCTTCTGAACGCCAAAAGATCCTATTGACACAAGGCTTTCCGGAATTTCTCCTTGCCTTTCCCAGACTCTGAGACGGTGGTCCATGCCCCCAGACAGCAGCAGCTCTGCCCCTTCTTCCTCCATCCACATGAGGCAGAGCATGGACACCTGCAGCTCCTCACTGGCCCAGACCTTCTCTCCTACAGCACAAGGCATTTTGGGATGGGTTCTACTTCTGGTTACTCACAGTACTCTCCATTATTATTAAAGGTGCAGTAAGCGATTTTTGATATTTGAAATCATCAAAACAAACACGCCCCTCTCAAAAGGATCACACCCCTATCTTGATAGCTCCGCCCTCAAATTCACAAATATGCTATGCAGTACAGGCACCTCCCCCCATTAGTGGACACGCCTCTTGCTGCTGATTGGCTACAAGTGTGTTTTGGTGCTCGGTCCGATTCACTTTCAAGAGTGTTTCTCAGAAATCGCTTACTGCACCTTTAAGTGGATTGTTTTTTTGCACTTTATTCCGTTCATGTTTTTCTCAAGATTGAGAACCAGTTGTGAATGTGAGTATTTCTGGATGAGCACGTTTGTAAATGCTGGATGCAAATGTTTATTTACCGGACTTCAAATTGAACATTTTGATACCATCTCCATGGTAACCCACAGCGGCGTACCCACTGGCCACAGCCACACACAGAGCATTAGCTTCATCTTCATTTCCACGTCTGGTGCGCTTTTGCTGCTGCTGCAATACTGGTACCTGCAAATAATGATTAATTAATACCATCCTTATAGTCAAGCAGGTTTATATGTGAATATAAGCCTACATTAAATCTGTTCATCATATAAAGCATCGTGTCTCTTCAGAAAATTTGGATTAAACCGCTCAATTCATATGAATTAGTTTTACGATCTCTTTGTGAACTTTGAAGCGTCAAAGTGGTAGTTATGTAGACTGTCAAAGGAGGGACAGAAATTTCTCAGATTTCATCAAAAAGATCTTCATTTGGGTCCCGAAGATGAACGAAAGTCTTGGAACAACATGAGGGTGAGTAATTTTTGGGTGAACTATCCCTTTAACAGGCCTAAATATCATTTAAACATATTCAGGTATACAAGTTTACAAAAACCAACAGATATCACACATTGGGGCAGGTTTGGAGTCTGAACATCAAGTAGTTCAGGCTGAATTTATTTTTGAATTTAAAGGGTTAGTTCACCCAAAAATGAAATTTCTGTCATTTATTACTCACCCTCATGTTGTTCCACACCCGTAAGACCCTCGTTCATCTTCAGAACACAAATTAAGATATTTTTGATGAAATCCGATGGCTCAGTGAGGCCTCCATTGACAGCAAAATAATTAACACTTTTAAATGCCCAGAAAGCTACTAAAGACGTATTTAAAACAGTTCATGTGACTACAGTGGTTCAACCTTAATGTTATGAAGCGACGAGAATACTTTTTGTGCGCCAAAAAAACTAAATAACGACTTTATTCAACAATATCTAGTGATGGGCGATTTCAAAACACTGCTTCATGAAGCTTTACGAATCTTTTGTTTCGAATCACATGATTTCAGTAAACGAGGCTTTGTTACGTCATAAGTGTTTCGAAATTTCAATGGTTCACGTGACTTTGACAGTTTGATTTACACTCCGAACCACTGATTCAAAACAAAAGATTCGTAAAGCTTGGAAGCTTCATGAAGCAGTGTTTTGAGATCGTCCATCACTAGATGTTGTTTAATAAAGTCGTCGTTTTGTTTTTTTTTGGCGCACAAAAAGTATTCTCGTCACTTCATAACATTAAGATTGAACCACTGTAGTCACATGAACTGTTTTAAATATGTCTTTAGCAGCTTTCTGGGTACTGAAAGTGTTAATTATCTTGCTGTCAATGGAGGCCTCACTGAGACATCGGATTTTATCAAAAATTTCTTAATTTGTGTTGCGAAGATGAACGAAGGTCTTACGGGTGTGGAACAACATGAGGGTGAGTAATTAATGACAGAAATTTCATTTTTGGGTGAACTAACCCTTTAATACCTATAAAAAGTAGTATAAGCAGTATTAATAGTATAACAAGTAGCAATTCTAATTTAAGAACATGAAGTACCTTTTCCTCTCCCAGTACAGCGACAGATCGCCCAAGACCACCAGACCACACATTAACCTAGACAACAATAAAAGGACTCAATACTGAGTGTTTTAGGATGCCTGTTAGACAACCGAAAATTAAGATTGTAAAATCATATTCCTCACCACACTGTCATGTCCAGCGCTCAGCAAAAGGTTTCCTCCCTGCATGAAGTTTAGTGACTGCGTGGAGCCGCGGTGAGCATGATAACTGCCCACACAAGCAGCTGCTGCCACTGACCAGAGCCGCACTTCTCCTGACAGACAGCCGGAGCACAACATGGAGGAGCAGGGAGAGAAAGACAGACTCCGCACTGAACTCTGATGACCTAACAGAGTCTGAAAAAGTGAAAGCATTTGGGGGGGACATTAAGTTTTAGTGCATCAGGCATGGTAACATATCTTTGGAGTCGTTCCTCACCGTAACATTTTTCTGTTCAAGCCAGTTCCACAAACGAACAGCTCCATCCCAGCAGCCCACTGCCAAGAGTTGGCCCTCGAGGTCAAAGTTCACACAGTTCAGAGGGGAGGGGTTAATGAGAGAGGCCACCTCTGTGCTCTTCTGCGCTGACCACACCTGAGCCACATACATGATGAATATTTCAGAAGAGTACAACACCACACATAGTTCAGATTTAAGATCATTTGGTTTTACCTTCAGGTTTAAGTCTAATGAGACAGTAGCAAAGAGTTTTCTGTCTGGACTGACATCACATCCTGTGATCTTGTTGGAGTGGGCATTCATGTGGGCAGTTCTTAAAGTGACAGAAAAGTTTGCACAGGTTAGTAATCTTTGGTTAATTATTAGGGGTTCAAGCGCATAGCTCTGAAACCCTTTTGTAATTGTTAAATTTTCCAAGGATCAGCATTCTGAATCATCCTTAAAAGTGATCGGGCAGACCAAACCGTGAGTCGTAGAGACTTGAAACTTTGAGGGCTGGTAGTACTCACACCATCTACAACGTCACCAAGGCTCGCCCCGATTGGCCTGACAGGGGCGCTACAGCGGCCAAAAGTATGAAATGGCTCAAAAGTCTTAAACTGTTAGGCCTAGGCTCAAGTGTCTTATATCGTTGGAATCCTCGGCTTGTCATTCGAAATTTTCGGGTATTTTGGATTTTTTTAAAAAAGCTACTTTTGTGAACTAGTCCTAGGTTTTTGACCCAATCAGAACCAAAACCAGTGCAGCTAATTCTCTGGAGTCTGATAATTATCAAAAAAAGTTGAAATTCCCATTCACGGTCCCTAAGGTGCGCCAAAACGTTCAAAGTGGGCGGAGCCACTTTTACTAAAACAGCTATAACTTGTGAATGAAATTAGATTTTTCACCAAACTCAGCACACCTATGTAAGAGCTCATTCTGTGGTCATGTGAAAAAGGGTGAGGCGTCTGGACACTTGGTGGCGCTATAACAGAAAATAAAACATGAAAACGGCTATAACTACTTCATCGTTAGTCCGATCGACTTGAAAATTGGTGTGCAGTGTCTTCGTCCAAGGTGCCATGATTGTCTATGTGGATATTGATGCATCTCAAAAAACATGTCCACTGTCAGCCACTGAAGTTTGAGCAGCTATTGTAAGGTTAACGGAGGACAATCGGAACGAAACTCGCTGGGCCTGTTTGACTCACGACCCTAGAGGCCTGTGAGAAATTCTAAAGAAATTGGCTACCGGGGGCGCCTTTGCATTTTTCACATGCGTCAAGGATTGTATATCATGTAATTTTTCGCACACGCCCACAACATTCATACCACACGGTACAAATCCTCATTCTGAGCAACTTTGCCTCTAGGATTGTTGCTGTCCATTGAATCGCTCGTTAAATATTGGAGATTATTTCAAAAATCAACTTTGGCAAACTAGTCCTAGGTTTCTGGCTCAACCTCAATAACTGTTAAAAAGCTTTATAAACCATATATTTCCTATGATAAATTGCCTGTATTGGCTATAAATGGTCTTTTCCATCTATGATAGAGATGGTTACAGGCTTGCTAATTAAAACATAATAACGCATGTGCTTAAAGGCCTTAAAGCGCTTGAACCCTGATAATTGCTGCTCGCAGCTTTTTTTTTGCTAAGTAAATTGTACATTTGAGCCAGGAAAAAATAAAATACCTGCAACCACTCGCAACATCCCACACCTCCACCTGCCCATCAAACGAGGTTGTTGCCAGAAGCTCCTCCCCAAGGAAGACACATCCAGAGATGCCATCAGCACTGCTCATCAATGACTTCACTTCCTGTTTGAAAAAAAGTAATGAAAAAAGCCAATTGTGATGTCTACTGAATTATCCTAAAAATGCCAAAACTCATAGTAGATGTACGTTTGTTTACGTTTAGAACGGTTACCTGTCCAGTCTCTGTATGCAGAAAGTGAAGTGTTCCCTCTCCGGTTCCCACTGCTGCAAGTTTTCCATCAGGACTCACCACCACACAACTTGGCTCAGAGCGGAAGGTGGAAACCAGCTCGCTGAGCAGAAAAAACAATATTAAAATGCATAGAAAAATTCTAGATAAACAACCTTGTCACATAATGGTGTCCAGGAAGTCTGAAACCACATTATTAAATTTTAGGATTTAAATTTTTTTAAAGATGTATAAGTGTATGGTTTCTGCAAGTTTTATGGAGGTAAATTCAAGACTTTTTAAAGACCTTTTTAAGACCAAGTAAAGAAAATTTAAGGAATAAATTGAAGGGAACAAAATGTTAATATGTTTAAAAGTAAATGTCTAAGGAGAAACACGAGTTGAAAATTCACCAAAGTGATGCTCTTCCTCAGTATTTTGCCTTGTTTTCCAGCGCAAATGACTAAAGATTCTTAAATCAAGATGCATTTACTGGAGATGCAAAATGACAAAATGTGAAGTCTAAGTAACTGATCAAAATTAAGTGACTTTATAATTAAAACAAGAGCAAATATCTGCCAATGTGCTCAGAAAAATCAACTTAATTCAAAGGGAAGTTTTCATAACTCATTGACAGATGTTTGTTCTTGTTTCAAGCATAAACTCACTTAATTTTGTTCAATTTTATGTTTGCATCTCAAGTAAATGTATCTGATTCAAAAGATGTTTCGAGATTTGTACTGGAAAACAGGACAAAAATAATGACAAAGATATAAATTTTTTGCAATGCATGCAACATTTAATGCCATGATTGTATAAATTTAAGACTTTCTGCTCTGATTTAAGACATTTTTAAGGTCTTAATTTGTTTAAAGGCAAATTAAGAATTTTAAGGACCCGCAGAAACCCAACTGTGTTTTTATAGGTCAGCCAGCATTAATCTGGACTTATAACTGAATGGTTCAACTCGGAATATGACAATAATATGCTATTAATCTGACTCAATATTAGTACCTGACTTCTTTTACAGCTGCATCTGTGAAGTTTAGCCATTTTACAGCATGCACCCCTCCATTCCTTGTCATGCTTTCAGCCCACAAATGTGCAGAGCTGTCACATGGTTCATTAAGCGCTGTTTGTACAAAGAGAGCAGGCCACTGGGAGAGGAGGAGGCTGTGGCGCTTCAGAAAACTGAGACAGTCTTCAAAATCCTTCAGGTTACCTGGACAAACACACATGAATTTGGTATAGGTTTACTGCAAAAACTATAATTTGATTTAGATTATGAATTCTTTTTAAAATTATGAGTCCTTTTTAATGTCAGTCTAGTTGGGTTTTCGTAAACATACAATAATATAAAAGTAAAATACCTGTTGATTTTTTGGTCCCATATTTTTGGGCTAAATGGATAAAATGAAAAACAATTTGAGAACCTGTGAACTAAGCAGAAAAAAAAGAAAAATGTAGTACTGCAAAACATCAGACGCTTTACCGAACAAACTGTAGGTCTCCAGAAGTTGGTGAAGAAGTCCATGCCGCACATTAGCATAGAGGAAGTAGTAACTCGACAGCAGAAAACACAAAGGCTCCCACTGATTACTGCCCATCTGATCGGAGAGAGAAAACAGACATCTCTTATGAGTTTAGTAACCTCACATTGGTCACTGAAGCTGAAAGGTTAAAGAGTAGTGGGACACTGACCAGGTGAGCAGGGAGATGAGACAGAATATCAGCGTCAGATTGAAGAAATGTGTCCTTCCCCTGAGGATTTGACCGGACCCAAAGGTGAGCTGGGAAAAAAAGTTATATAGAAACAATTATATAAAAACACAAACACTAGTGTACGTTTTTGAAAGAAGTCTAGACTGCACTTACCAAAAATACAGTAAAACAATAATAATGTGAAATATTATTACAATTTATAAGAAGTGTTTTCTAATTTCATGTATTTTAAAATAGCTGCTTTTCCACTGTCCGGCCAAACCGTTCTCATTCGAACAGTATTTATTTGAAAAAATAAATTTTCCTTAACAATATAAAAGTCTTTACTATCACTTTTTATCAATTTAATGCATCCTTGCTGCATAAAAGTATTAATTTCTTTCAAAAAAATTAAACAAAATCTCACTGCTCCCAAACTGCAGTGTATATGCCTGCATCTTGTTTTACCTGCAATTATCAGATGACTTCTGGTTCTACTCTCCTCAGTAGACAGGTACAGATGTTCAAAGGCTGACCTCACCTCTGGATGGGTCAAAGTCAGGAGATCATCTGACCCCTGACCGTGAGACTGTCCAATTAGGCTGGCGGACCAATAAGAATAAATTATTCATTGTCAAAAGTAGAAGCTAAATCTTATGTCCATATATTTCACCGTGTTGTACCTGTGCAAGGTTCGTGCCAGCTGAGAGAATACTGCCATGGGAACACGGCTCTGTGGATGCCTTGCGATATGGAGAATTTCCTGCCATGACACCAGCCCACCTCTGGAGTTTAAATCATTGCACATGTTCAATATAGTGTAGAGATCACTCTCGCGCAGTCCTGTCAAAGAAACAGATTAGAGATGAGAAATACTTATTTTCAATATATCTAAATAAAAATGCTCACTCATTCAGTTATTTAAATTAAAAAAAGAAACATACAATTAAACTTCTAACAATATTACAATAAAAACTCTATGGCCTGGTTTCACAGACAGGGCTTAGATTAAGCCAGGATTAGGCCTTTAAGTTGCTTTTATAAAAGTGCCTTAGAATAAAACATTACTGGTGTGCATCTTGAGGCAAAACAATGACACTGACATATTTTAAGATGTCAGTGCAAGATGCTTTCAGTTCAAAAAGCTCAAACATGCATTTTAGTCCTTTAGTTTCCTAGGTACAACCATTGACATTTTTTTAATAAAACTGATACACGTTCAAGTTTGGGCCACAGATCTTTGGAATAAAAAAATAAGCAAAACAAGTACCATGGTATGACCCTGAATTTTTGGACATGGTAATATCTTGCTTTCAATGTATGTACCATGCAAATACCATGATATATGAATCATACAGTGCCATATTAATATAGTTATTTGATACTAATCACTGTAGCATGTTACCCGTTTTAAGAGAGAAGGGCTGAACAATTTAATTTGAGCTTGTCCCCTGTAGAGACAACCTTAAAGAATTAACAAAACTTTGTAAAAACAGCATAATATTAAAGGATTAGTTCACTTCAGAATTCAAATTTCCTGATAATTTACTCACTCCCATGTCATTCAAGATGTTTATGTCTTTTCGACTGAAGAAAGAAAGGTTTTTGAGGAAAACATTCCAGGATTTTTCTCCATATTGTGGACTACCAACGGGTTGAAGGTCCAAATTACAGTTTCAGTGCAGCTTCAAAGAGCTCTACACGATCCCAGACGAGCAATTAGGGTCTTATCTAGTGAAACGATTGGTCATTTTCTAAAAAAATAAAAATTTATATACTTTTTAACCACAAATGCTCGTCTTGCACTGCTCTGCGATACGCCGTGCATTACGTAATCATGTTGGAAAGGTCACGCATGACATAGGCGGAAGTACCAAGCAAGTGTTTACAAAGCGAACATGCAAAGACCAAGTCAAACAGCCTTTACAAAAAAAGGTAAAACAACGATGTCGGACGATTTTGAAGTTTGGAGGAGAACATCGGATTTTTTCGCCCTACCGCGATACTTCCGCCTACGTCACAAGTGATCTTTCCAATGTAATTACGTAATGTGTGGTGCATCGCAGAGCAGTGCAAGATGAGCATTCGTGTTTAAAAAGTACATACATTATTTATTTTTTAGAAAATGATGATCGTTTCGCTAGATAAGACCCTTATTCCTCATCTGGGATCGTGTAAAGCCCTTTGAAGCTGCACTGAAACTGACATTTGGACCTTCAACCTGTTGGTAACTGTTGAAGTCCGCTATATGGAGAAAAATCCTGGAATGTTTTCCTCAAAAACTTTCATTTCTTTTCGACTGAAGGAAGAAAGACATAAACATCTTAGATGACATGGGGGTGAGTAAATTATCAGGAAATTTTAATTCTGAAGTGAACTAATCCTTTAAAACAGTTCCTGCAGAAGTCAACTGCACAAGGTTAGGAATAAATACAATGTCTTGTACCGTTGGAGCTGACAGCAAGAGTAGCTAATGCCCATCCCAGTCCTGCTCTGCAATATTCAGTCTCCAGCCTCAGCAGACTGTGCTGCACCAGCTCACCAAGGGACTGAGGAAGAGACTGGAGGCTGTCCTTCATCTAAATGACAAATTTCATCATCAGCATCATGTTCAACTTTACATTTCTTAAAGGGATAGTTCACCCAAAACTGAAAGTTATCCTATGATTTTCTCACCCTCAATCCATCCTAGGTGTATATGTCTTTCTTCTTTCAGTCAAAGACAATTGGAGTTATATTAGAAAAATATTCTGGCTCTTCCAAGCTTTATAATAGTAGTGAATTGTACCCTAGATTTTGAAGCCCAAAAAAATGTGCATCCATCCATCATGAAAGTAATCCATTCAACTCCAGAGTGTTAATAAAGGCCTACTGAAGCGAAGTGATGCGTTTTTGTAAGAAAAATATTCATATTTACAACTTTATAAACTACAATAACCAATTTCCGGCAAACATCCATATGCAAGTCTGGCAGAAGCATAACCTCTGATGTGACGCATGTCGTATTGACGAATGTGGAAGCACAGGGGAGAGAGCAAAACAAAACACCGGTCACGGATTATAAGTCTAAAACAAGAATATTTATATAAAAATGTCGGAGGATTTCGATATAAAGAAGAGCTTGAGTTTGTTGCACAGCCCTATTTGTTTAAACCGCGAGAGGCGTCTACTCTCACCTAAGCTTACGCTAATCCTCCATCCTACATCATAAGTCGCGTCAGAGCGCACTCTTCCGCCGTACGCCGACTGTTTGCCGGAAGCTAGTTATTATAGTTTAAAAGTTTTAAATATGGACATTATTCTTACAAAAACCCGTCGCTTCGCTTCAAAAGGCCTTTATTAACACACTGGAGTCGTATGGATTATATTTTTGATGGATGGATGCACTTTTTTGGGCTTCAAAATTGTGAGCGCCATTCACTACCATTATAAAGCTTGGAAGAGCCAGAATATTTTTAAAGGATTAGTCCACTTTCAAATAAAAATTTCCTGATAATTTACTCACCCCCATGTCATCCAAGATGTCCATGTCCTTCTTTCTTCAATCGAAAAGAAATTAAGGTTTTTTGTCATATACAATATGCTAGTGCAAGTATATAACAATTAGTTCAAACTTTGACCTGTGGAGGGCAGTAATACACTTAGCAGCGTCTACACTGCCAGAATTCTAATAGAGAAGAAGAAGAAGAAGAGAGCTAGTTCAAGATGAGCGTCTATGGTTAAAACGTATATAATTTTTAATTTTTTTTAGAAAATGACCGATCGTTTCTCTAGATAAGACTCTTATTCCTCGTCTGGCATTGTTTAAAGCCCTTTGAAGCTGCACTGAAACTGTAATTTTGACCTTCAACCGTTTGGGGCCAATTGAAGTCCACTATAAGGAGAATAACCCTGGAATGTTTTCATCAAAAACCTTAATTTCTTTACGACTGAAGAAAGAAAGACATGAACATCTTGGATGACATGGGGGTGAGTAAATTATCAGGAAATTTTTATTTGAAACTGAACTAATCCTTTAATATAACTCTGATTGTGTTCATCTGAAAGAAGATAGTCATGTACACCTAGGATGGCTTGAGGGTGAGTAAATCATGGGATAATTTTCATTTTTGGGTGAACTATCCCTTTAAGCTAAATAACATTATGTGGATCACTATAAAAGAAATGATTTAACAATTATTTACCTTCTCAAAGGAGGCATAATTCTTGAGCTCCTCACAGGCCAAATGGAGGTAGAGTGGACTCACAGAGCCTTTCTTCATCAGCAGCGTCTGAAGCTACAGGGGAACACAACAATAAATTCACTAGCTATGCAAAAACAGGTCACAGTTTTCTCGTATAGTACTCCAACAGCAAGAAAGCGAAAGGGAAGTTCACCTGGTTATTGAAAGCAGAATCGCTTAGTTTCTTTCCAAACTCAACAAGCTGCTTCTGCACAATCTCCTTCTTGTCAGGTAAAGATAACTGCCCCAGTGGAAATGACACGGCACCTTTCCTTTTGCTAATAGTGTTTTGTAGGGATGATTCTGAAGTAACACTCAGGACCAAACAGACACCCTGAAAGAACAGTAACTGGTTAATGAGAAGGCTCCGTAATGTTTAACTACACTTATTTAAAGGGTTAGTTCCCCCAAAATGAAAATTCTGACATCATTTACTCACCCTCATGTTGTTACAAACCCATAAAACCTTCATTCATCTTCAGAACACTAATGAAGATCTTTTTAATGAAGTCTCAGAGATTTCTTTCCCTCCACTGAAAGTCTATTCAGTCCATTTGAAAGTTTATACACATATAAACATTGACTACACATCAAGCAAGCATGCTTGAGCTTCTGTTTACCATATTTGAGTGCTCTATGTGCTGATTAATGTTTCTATGTAAATAAAAGCCTAAATTAAGTATGTTCATCATATAAAGCAATCGTGTTTCTTTTGAAGACTTGGAACTGCTCAGTTCATATAGATTTCTTTAATGATCTCTTTATGAATGTTTTAAAGTATCAGAGTTTTGGGTGAACAGACTTTCAGTGGAGGGACGGAAATATCTTACGGAAAAACACTTGTGTTTTGAAGATAAACGAAAGTCTTACAGGTTTGGAACAACATTTTTAGGTGAACTACCCCTTTAAGTGTGCATGTTTCTCTCTGACACCTTAGGGATGTGCTGTGGTATCCATTCTGACACCCTTTGACCTCGACCGTCATGGATACGGTCCGCCCCATCAACAAACAAGGCCAGTGGCTTCTCTTTGTTCAGGTCCTTCAAGTTCAAGTGGAACTCAGACAACAAGTCTCTGTAATGCAACAAGAGAATAATTGGGCTTGGAATAACAAGTTGGGCTACTTTAACACTGTTGCCGAGGGTTGTTTTTCATGTCCTCAGGTTGGAGCGACCCCAAATAACATGATATTTAGCCTCTGGAATGCGAATTTTACCAGGGGATCCCCCTGAAATGCGATTGGGCTAGTTTTGAATAGCAATTGGGCGGGTTTTGTTGTGAAAACCTGGCAACCCTGCATATGACAACAAATGTTACATCAGATCCTTCCTTACTTGTAAGATGTGTTTGGAGGCAACTCCACATCATCTTTTATTTTCCTCAGCCACTGAACAAGACAGCGAAGAAGCTGCTCAACACTGCAAGCTGACTGGCTAGCATCTGTGGAGTAGGATATGACATCACAAAGAGGGGCTTTCTTGTTTTTGACAGAGGTTTTGAGTGTCTGGGCCAGGGCAGCCTTAATAAAACAGAAGATACAGAGAGATATTCAGATGAACTTCAGTGTTCTCCTAGTAATTCATCATACATTACGCATTAATACACGAAGATACAGATGGCTATTTGTACAAATGTACAGTTACCATGAACACAGTTTTGCCCTCTCCAGGCTTTCCCTCAACCATCAGAATTCCTCCTTTTTGCTGACATTCTTGAAGTTTTTCTGTTGCAATAGAAATAAGCTTTGCCCTGCCGTGAAACTGCCGCTGTTGGGAATCCTGATGGACTTCCTGTTCTTTAATCTCTGAGGTCAAATCTTCATCTGTCTCCTACAACAAAGAAGGAGAGGAAAAAATTCCTGAAAATCACTTCACTAATAAATAAATGTAAAAAAAAAAAAAGCACTGGGATGTATGGAGGCCCATATGCAGTGCCGGTCCTCCCTATACGCAAAGTGCGCAAGTGAAAAAAAAAGAAAAAAAGTAAAAGCGTATTGAGCTGCGAAAGAGACAGTTTCCCAGGCGGCTTTCTGTGCTCGCAATCTGAGATGGAGCAAAACACGGACAAGAATAGGCTACTTTGGGCTTAGGGTGTGCGCTTAAGCAGACAAATACACACAAAAATATGTCAAAATGCCTGTCTTGGCGAGTGTTCACTTAAATGCAGTCGGTTATGTCTTAAGTGAACATAAACAGTTGGGAAGGTAATCGAATGCTTGTCAGTATATTAGATCTGTGCATTAGGTCTTAAAGTGACAGCAGCCTAATAAAGCTGCTGCTGTCTCTGTCATTTAATGTTAATCAAACCACAAAAGAAAATGAGAGAATCATTCACTGAATAACTTTAATAAGAATCGATGTATATTTAACATGTATGGTGAAGACTATGCAGCGTTTTTTTTACATTTGATTACTTTATTCAATTTCTGTATAGTAGGCTATTATTATTAGTAGGCTAAATTATTTGATTTGTATATTTTTTCAATTGTATTTGTCCTATTGTTTGTAATTTTATTTTTTATGGTATAACTGACTGTTGTTTGTTGACAGTGAAACTGCTCTGAAAGATCAGATTAACCCTCATGCACTGTTCGATTTCTGGCGACTGCCCGTATGGTCCGGGTCAAATTGACCCTAATTGGATTCCCCAAAAATCACACTATGAAAAAAAAACATACAATCATGTTTAAATAATTAACTTTTAATATCAATACTTTTCACACATTACAAAGAATAAATATCTGAATTTATGATTTATAAAAATATTTTTAACCACTATTTTTAAGACTGCCCCTCCCCCGACCTGTGGGACATTTACCATTATACATTTATAACAATAATATCTTAGTCTAAACCTAAACTAATCTTGACAAACTATATATCGTTTGAAAGCTTTCAGACTCTACTTTTTATATTTGGTGACTCATTTTCAAAAGAAATGACAGAGTAATAGATAAATAGCGATAGATTCTTCATTTGTGATGCGGTGCCAAACTATAACACACGCTCTGATTCTTTCCGTGCGTTTTTTATATGTGTTTTAGGGATCGAATTCAAATCAAATATTAACATTACTGCACAAACTTCTTCTGAATAGGATGTCTACTTCATAAATATTTTGAAAAGTATGGAAAAATATGGTTCAGATCACTCAAACCATATATGGAAATCGAAGAGTCACCAGTGGAGTCTGGATGTCATCTAGTGAAAAAGTTTGGTACTGCGCACAAAAAATCTTACTGAAAGTCATTTTTTTGAGATATCAACCTAAAATTTGGCACAGAACTTGTTCAGATATTTAGCTTTGATTTTCTTGAAGTTTTAGAGTTGAACATGTTTGTAAAATATATATTTTATAGAAAATATATATTTTAAATTTTCATAAACTTTACTTTTACAACTTTTTTTTTACTTCTACAATAATCTGTGAAGTGTTCCCTTTAAAAAGATACCAAACTTAAGTCTGTGCTCTGAAGTATTCAAGATTTTTAACAATTTAAGTTAGAAAAGTCATTTTCATATCTATGCTCAAAAAGTGGGATAGATAATTAACAGGTAAAACAACTTTATATTTCCACAAACTTTGAAAATAAAAAGCTGTTAAACTCAGTAAGACACTGGCACTTCAGTACTAGAGTTGAGGAGTTCTGACGTACAACATAGAAGTGTTTTGTATTTTGGGTCTGTAGTTGATTATGAATGGCTGTCTATATGGGTCAAATTGACCCACAAACAGTATGAACGTATAAAATTTCTGTATGCACATTTCACAACACATCAGCGTGTTGAAACTTTGCATGTATGTTCATGACCTTAAATGAGAAAAAGTCACAAAATTTCAAGAAAAACAATGTAAGTTAGATAGTATTTCAGATTGAAAAAAGAAATGATAGCTCATTTTTACCATATGTGGCTGACAAAATATTTTTTTGTATTGAAATACGTGAGGAGAACCTCCTTTATTAGCTTCATAAGGTAGTAAAAAACTAAAATAACAAAATATAACCAAGACATGTTATTATTTTGAGTCTGTACAGTTGCCTTAGAGCATTAATATATGCGGGTCAAATTGACCCGCGAACATCACCAAAGGACCCAAAATTTAGTGTGTATATGTCAAAACACATCAGTGTGTTGAAACATTGCATGCATGTTCATGACCCTAAATGAGAAAAAGTCACAAAATTTCAAGAAAAAAAAAAACATAGGTTAACTGATGTTTCCGACAACTCAAAAATCAAAACGGGTCAAACTGACCCGCAACAGTACACAAGGGTTAAGGGGTTGGGGATCATTTTGGTGTTTTTATGAACGCACTGATATCAATTTGGTAAATTAAATATAATTTACCAAATTGATATTATAGAAATAATGACATGTGACTATGAAGTGATTAGTAATAACATATTTGCATTTTCTATTATCAAAGAAGGTGGGACCTAATCGGGACCTAAAGGCAATTCTATTCATTAGGAAATATTGTAGATAATCCTAATATGTAAATTGCAGAATATCCCAATCCCAATATTTATATAATATTTACAAGTAGAATATACTAAATGTAGGTAAGTACTGAACTAAAATGAAATTATACTTTCAATTTACTCATCTAAGATTACATTTTTTTAATGATCAAATTGCAGACCTATATCTGTTTATCCACATCATCCTTGTTCATTGTTTAATTGATTTATCTATCAATTAATGTATTGATGTTTCAAACGATTATTGTGAGTGGCCACCATAAAGTGGAAAATTTAAAAATTTTTATTCAGATACTGACCTCTACAAAGAGTTGCTGTACGGCTTCCCAGATATCCTCCAACGCTGCCCGCCGGAAGTCCTCCAGGCCTTTCACACAGGGCTTTCCATCCACCACCCCACCCCATTCACAGGGATAACTGAGAGAATATGAAGCAGGGAACAAAGAATAAATACAATGCCTTTCCTCACTGTGCATGGCAAAACAAGTGAACAGAACTCACTTTTCTGTCACTTTAAACTCGTTGTTCTGGATCCATGTTTTCAGGCTGTTCATTTTAGCTTCAGCTTCTTTGGATTCTGCCACAAAGTCTGTCCTCCATGCCACTGGCACTGAACTACACATACAAACACAAAATGTAGATGATGTGACATACTGTAAAACACAGAGCCTCGGAAACATCAGCTTGTGTTGTTCACTATTTAATTTCATTAGGGCCTACATCAAAGCTGACTGAGAACAGCCTGCTGTCTGACACTACAGAATTTGATCAGCGGACAAATGATCAATGCATGCATACCTGGTGAGATGGGGCGATCTGAAGTAGAAGAACATGCGACTTTGGGCAGAGTCTGGATACAGCGCTTGAAACTGTCGAATCTCCATTTCAGTAATGGATAACCCATCAGGCGCAGAGTTCAGCTGGCAGAGTGAAGCAAGAAAGCAATTCATGAAACTCCAGGACAAGGAGCCCAAGCCAGTATACAATGTCGCGTTATATTGCTTTGGTGACATATTAGTAATTTAGAGATGAACCGATATTAAAATTCTGGTTGATACCGATAATGTTAAAGGTGATAATGTTATGGCTGATAACTGATAAATGGTAATATTAAAATTCTATGCTATTTATGCTACTAAATTCTATACTGTTTTATCAAAATAAATTTAAAATTAAAGTTAAATATAAAAACCTAAAAGCATTTTAAAGCTACAAGTGGATGTAGGCATCACAGCATTATAATGTACAGTAACAAATTAAAAATCATTTTGAGATTTGCTAAACATTAGATTTTACAGTGTTAGTAAATTATTTTGTTTTTAAAGATTAACTTTAAGTGAGCGTTAGATGATGGCAAAGGTAATCTAAATGTAAAAATAGGTGAAGTGAACATCAAATATCAATCAATACTGATCAATTAAAAAGAAATATCAGCCAATAACATATATATAATGCTATATAAAGCTCTTAAAGCTCGTGTCTGATCATAACCTATTTTTTTCCGGTGATCTTCCTCTGACCTTTACTCTTTTGTAATGTCTCTCAGCCATCTCTCTTTCTACAGTCTTTCTTCAAATCTCCCTCTTACTCACTCACTCTCCTCCCCCATCACGAGTGGACACGCCCCCTACTGCTCATTGGCTCACTCTCTCTCCTCCCCCATCACGAGTGGACACACCCCCTACTGCTCATTGGCTCACTCTCCTCCCCCATCACGAGTGGACACGCCCCCTACTGCTAATCGGCTCACTCTCTCCTCCCCCATCACGAGTGGACACGCCCCCTACTGCTGAATGTCTCACTCACTCTCCTCCCCCATCATGAGTGGACACGCCCCCTACTGCTCATTGGCTCACTCTCTCTCCTCCCAATCACGAGTGGACACGCCCCCTACTGCTCATTGGCTCACTCTCTCTCCTCCCCCATCACGAGTGGACACGCCCCCTACTGCTCATTGGCTCACTCTCTCTCCTCCCCATCATGAGTGGACACGCCCCCTACTGCTCATTGGCTCACTCTCTCTCCTCCCCCATCACAAGTGGACACGCCCCCTACTGCTGATTGGCTCATTCTCTCTCCTCCCCCATCACGAGTGGACACGCCCCCTACTGCTGATTGGCTCATTCTCTCTCCTCCCCCATCAGGAGTGGACACGCCCTCTACTGCTGATTGGCTCATTCTCTCTCCTCCCCCATCACGAGTGGACACGCCCCCTACTGCTCATTGGCTCATTCTCTCTCCTCCCCCATCACAAGTGGACACGCCCCCTACTGCTCATTGGCTCACTCTCTCTCCTCCCCCATCACAAGTGGACATGCCCTCTACTGCTGATTGGCTCATTCTCTCTCCTACCCCATCAGGAGTGGACACGCCCCCTACTGCTGATTGGCTCATTCTCTCTCCTCCCCCATCAGGAGTGGACACGCCCCCTACTGCTGATTGGCTCATTCTCTCTCCTCCCCCATCACAAGTGGACACGCCCCCTACTGCTGATTGGCTACAAGTGTGATGTGCTGCTCCACTTTCAACAGCGTTTCTCAGAGATCGCTTACTGCACTTTTACACTTGAAGTTGTGCTGCAAGAGTTTACGTGACGAACCACCTGTATCACACTTTTGATAAAAGCATCTATCAGATAAACAAATTAAATTATTACCCAGCTGTATTGAGGAAGTTCAGGTAGGGTGGGGCGGGGCGGCACCAAGCCATATCTCTCCCCCAGAATTCCCAGCAGCAGCTGGCTGCGGCAGACCTCCGATAGACAGAGCTCCACAGCACGGTTAGACTCCTCCTCCGTAACGCCCCAGCGCAGCTCCACTTCCTGCAGGTAGAGATAGTGCGCCGCTGCCCGCCTTCTGAGCTCTGGAAACACACTACGCACAAGAACATCCCTCTCCGCATGCATGTCCCTGAACGTAGAAGAGATGAACACTCGCACACCTTTCCATCTATGAAGAGAGAGAAGATAATTGACAAAGACAAATTTTGTTTAGCATTTCATTTTCAATGTACTTATATCTAGTCTGTTCTACATTGGAATGCATTCTGGACCACAACCACCCAACTTAGACTTAAAGTGATTGAAGTACATTTTGTTTAATACAAGTAATTTATGCATATTATGGTCATACCTTAACTTTGGTGTTGCTGGAAGTGGGATGACATCAGCAGCTCTCTCAGGTTCAGTTTTGCGCCCCTGTGGTGGAGGGATGTTATAGAGTCTGTCTATGTGCTCCACGTGCTGCAGCATCCTTGAGGAGCCTCTCTCGGAGACAAACCTACGGTCAAAGAACAGATCTGAATGAACATCTGAAACAACTCTAGACATTATATATCATAATAGATTTAAGAGTTGTAGAATGTTTAATGCAAAAAATAAAATACATTGTTGTTTACAAAACAAACACAAGGAAGAATTTATAATTTCTATTTATATACAAACAGCTAAAATGCCAGATGGGGGCTTCTATAAACATTTTTGTGATCAAACATGATAGTTTTAAAGATCCCCTGTGGTGTAAATCAAGTTTTTAATGTTGTTTATATGTCTATGTGGTGTTTTTAATATGATTTTAGACAAACCATGTGCAAATTCATAAGTCAACACTGTTGCTGAGTATTTTCTCCTTAAAACTGCAGTGAACCAAAGACAGTTTAAAAAACGCAGTTTGAAATCGCAGGCGTTCCTTACATCACAAACTACCTTGTAACCAATCCCGTCAACATGCGGACGGGTTTTAGCATATCATTAACTGTGTAGAGAGCGATACATAAAATGCATTAACATTCTGATACATCGACTTGTAGACGAGTCTGTATAATTCACTCTTCCACTTCTTCTGAATCAGTTTCTGGTTCAAACATATATGGCTGAATTAAACCAGTATTTCCAGTTGACACTGTGCAGCGTTTACTACAGTAAAGTTGACCAAGTGGATCTCTGAGCTCGTGCGAGTGAGTGGAGGCGGGGCTAATTTGCATATTCATCGATCTGCGTATACTAAATGAAGCAAAGGTGTAGAGTTACATTCAAGCTATTTTAAGGCATGAGGAAATTTTTTTCCACTGGAAAAAACATTTAAATATAATTTTGGTGATCAAAGATGAGTTTTAAGGGATAAAATTATTGACTAAAGGGGATTTTAAATGATTCACTGAAACGGAAACAGTGATTTTAACTGAACTTACCAACTCTAATCAGTTTTAAAATAATTATACACATTTTTTAGGAAACAAACAAAAAGCTCATTAATATCATTGCAATATTCAAAAGTTTGCAGTCAAAGAAATGAACAATTATGCAGCAAGGATGCATTAAATTGATCAAAAGTGATAGTAAAGTCATTTCTAATGTTACAAAAGATTTCTATTTCAAAGAAATGCTGTTCTTTTCAACTTTCTATTCATAAAAGAATTCTGATAAAATGTATCCACATAAAATTAAGCAGCACAGTTTTTTTTACATGAAGACAAAAAAGACAAAGTAGTAGAAGAGAAAATGAAGAAGAAAACGAAGAAGAAAAGACATAGAAGAAGAAGAAGACGAAAAAGAAAAGAAGCCTGCCATCACAGGAATAAATTAAATGAAATTAAATAAATTAATTAAAGTTATTTTAAATTGTATCGACTATTTTTTATTTTATTTAAAAATGCAGCCTTGGTGAACATAAAGACTTCTTTCAAAAACATTAAAAAAATCTTACCAACCCCAAACTTTTGAACAGTACTGTATGTATATTGTGAAAATTTGCTAGATCCTACACTAGCTCTTACCGACAATTACATGTTTTTGTTTCTTTTAAAAGGAAATCATCTTAATCTTTTCACAAGAGAGAATATACATTAAGTACAACACAGGAATCAACTAAAGATCTCACTTCAGGATCTGCTCGCTGAACCCACAGAGTTGTACAGTGTTGGATTCCAGTTCGTATTTCACATCATCTTGTGCAAGCCTGTTAAAAACAAACAATATAAGATTTATTTGCAACTATGACAAATAAATTTTTGTGACATGTTTGTTGCAAACAGCAGATGCTTTAAGGAAATTTCAATTTAGAGTAAGTTTCACAAAACATACCTTTTTCCGAGCAGCACCTCTATCACAACAGCATCAGGGTTGGTATCTTGCCGATAGTTATTGATAACCGTCATCAGAGCAATGTTGGTGTAGCAATTTTCAAGCACAACTATACGATCCAGCTGTGGGGAGAGAGGTTTTAACAGACAGGCCATTTATTTTAACCAATGTGGAAATTTTTTTAATGTACCCTGGTATAACCACAAATTCAAAGGGCTCACACCTTTATCTTCTCTTCAGTCATCCTAGTAAACAGTGTAGAGAACGTTATGAATTCAGATTCTGTGTTGTAGTCAATCATATCCTAAGAGAGAGAGGGATAGAGAGACAGAAAGGATGAAAAGGTGTGACACCATCCAAAAATGTCATTATATCTTAATGTTTTTATACAATATTGGATATTTAAAGGATTAGTTCACTTTCAAATGAAAATTAGCCCAAGCTTTACTCACCCTCAAGCCATCCTAGGTGTATATGACTTTCTTCTTTCTGATGAACACAATCGGAGAAATATTAATAAATATCCTGATGCATCCGAGCTTTATAATGGCAGTGAGTGAGGATCAATGAGTATGAGCTGAAGAAAGTGTCTCCATCCACATCCATCCATCATAAACATACTCCACACGGCTCCGGGGGGTTAATAAAGGCCTTCTGAAGCGAAGCGATGCATTTGTGTAAAAAAAAATCCATATTTAACAAGTTATGAAGTAAAATATCTAGCTTCCGCCAGACCGCCTTCCGTATTCAAGGTATGATGAAAGTGTAAACTGGCATCGCGTCAGATAAGGTTTTTCCGTAAGTTGAGCGAGGAGGCGTAGGACATAGCGTAAGCTTTTTGAACTGCGAGAGTTTTACATTTTCTTCGTAAGTTGAATACGGAAGGTGGTCTGGCGGAAGCTACATATTTCACTTCATAACTTGTTAAATATGGATATTTTTTTATACAAACGCATCGCTTCGCTTCAGAAGGCCTTTATTAACCCCCCGGAGCCGTGTGGAGTACGTTTATGATGGATGGATGTGGATGGAGACACTTTCTTCAGCTCATACTCATTGGTATCGCTCACTGCCATTATAAAGCTCAGATGCATCAGGATATTTATTAATATTTCTCAGACTGTGTTCATCAGAAAGAAGAAAGTCGTATACACCTAGGATGGCTTGAGAGTGAGTAAAGCTTGAGCTAATTTTCATTTGAAAGTGAACTAATCCTTTAATTGTGCATGCTTATATCCACTGTTTTTACATTTAAAATAAAACACTAATAATTTAATAACATTGTAAAAAGTGATCTTTAGCAAATCTCAAATTGAATATTCATTTTTCATATTGTACATTATAATGTTGTGATGCCCAACTTCACTTGTAGGATTCAAAATAATTGATTTTATTTTTATTTATATTTTATTTTATTTATAGCAGAAGTCTATATACACAATGAAAGTGAAATTCTTACATTCGCTTGCTTCATTGCTTGTCTCACATTATCCAGAAGGACGTCAGACTTGAACTTGAACTCCTGGAAGTCTTGGTGTCTATGCAGTACGACTTGGGAATCTTCGCTGCAGTAGTTAATCATCATGCATAAAAGCAGCGCAGCTTCCTGTACCTACAGAAGCAAAAGAAAAGTACTTCACAATACGTTTCATTTTGACTAGATCATTTATACAACATGTAACACAAAAATAGAAATCCACAGTCACAGATGTTCATATCTGACCGATGCTGAGAGTTTATCATTGTCAATGTTATCGGTGCTTTCAGGGGGCAAGCAGAGGTCCTCAGCGCCACTCCAGTCACGATCCTCTGAAAAATCGGCACTACAGATCACAAGAGTGCGTCCAGGGAGAGGAGGGATGTTGTACTTGCAGGAGATCTGCACAGCTTTCTCCAAAGAACAGCAGTACTTCTTCAGAAGCTCCTGAGTGTACAGTCTCTGACTAACAATTTACATTACAACAAAAAACAACAACAATGTCAGTTCAGGGGTAAAACAAACTCAAATAATAATGTATTGTATTATACCACTTATACACTGCCCGGCCAAAAAAAGGCACTTTTTGGATTTAAATAGTCTATGAATGGATCATTATTGCAGTGATTATTATGTTTCTAGCATGTTCTAACAGTTCTTCTAACCCTAATTGAAGGAGTATGTATTTTTTCATTTCTTAAACAACCATATAGGAAGACACATCATGGCCGTATTCCAGGATGACAACGCCAAGATTCATCAGGCTCAAACTGTGAAAGAACGGTTGGGAGGAGCATGAAGAATCATTTTCACACATGAATTGGCATCTCTGAGTCCAGACCTTAAAGGGGGTGATTGATTATGATTTCACTTTTTTTAACTTTTGACTGCTGTTTGGGCATAAACAATGTCTGCAAAGTTACGATGCTCAAAGTTCAATGCAAAGGGAGATATTTTCCTGTTTAAGGACTACAACAAACGGCTGGTAGGGACTACAACGAGCTTCTTCCCGGGTTGGTGACATCACTAACCCTAAAATTTACATAAACCCTGCCCCTGAAAACACACAACAAAGGGGGCGAGGTCATGTTGGGCTGCTTTAGAGAAGAGGAAGAGTTGTTGTAGTAGAGTGTTGTTATCATGCCGTCATTTTACGCCGGACTGCTTCATAAACGAGGTTCAATTCAACGCTGGATTTGCACAAAAGATTAACATGACGGCACATGCTAGTCGATGAGTTGAATCAACTCCACAGCAACTACATAAATTTATCCACTAACCGTTCAGAAACGTCCAGTTTCATTCTAAAAGTTTTAACTTCTTCCTGAGTCTCTCCATCAGTGTCCGACTCCGGTTTGAACAATGTAAGGCTGAACACCGTTACTGACAATCCTCATTTTGGCTGCGTGAGATTCTCCAGCTTTGTTGTTGTTGAGCAACCGAAGCGTGAGCTGTTAAAGCTCCGCCCTCTTCTGGAAAGGGGGCAGGGAGCAGCAGCTCATTTGCATTTAAAGGGACACACAAAAAAACGGCGTGTTTTTGCTCACACCCAAATAGGGACAAATTTGACAAGCTATAATAAATGATCTGTGGGGTATTTTGAGCTAAAACTTCACAGACACATTCTGGGGACACCAGAGACTTATATTACATCTTGTGAAAAGGCGCATAATAGGTCCCCTTTAAATTCATTGAAAGTCTTTGGGATGTGCTGGAGGAGACTTTACAGAGTGCTCACCTCTTGCATTGTCAATACAAGATCTTGACCAAAAATTGACACACCCCTTGACTGAAATAGCATCACAACATTTGTCATTCTGGAATATGGCCATGAAAAGCTACACACTCCGTCAATTAGGGCTAAAAGAACTGTTGCCAAACATATAACATGTTAGAAACATAATAATCACTGCAATAATGATCCAATTATAGACTCTTAAGCATTTGCCTATTTAAATCCAAACTTTTTTTTGACCGGGCAGTGTAGTATGTAATGGTTTTCTTTAATAATAAATACGCACTTTGCTTTTCTCAGGAGATTGCGTTTGGTGTTGAATATGCGGTATACGAAGGGCACTCGCATTGTAACTCTCAGTCTCTTGCGCGCTGTTGTGTCCCAATTGTGTTGTTGGAATCGTTTGCTCTTTGGCAGTTTCTTCACAATGTCTCGCAGGATCTCCTTGGAGCTTGGCACTTCGACCGCAGGCCCACCAGCTGAAAGGGGAGAACATGTCACTCAAACTTCCTCAAGAACACGTCTATAAAAGACATTATTAGATTGTAATTCTTGATGAAATTGTATTTGAAAACCATTGAGTCTAAGGAGTAGGCCTTAGTTAAATTAGGATATTTAGATATCTTTTATAAATGTGCCTTATTAAAAAACATTACTGGTGTACATCTTGAGACAAAACATTGGCACAGACATATTTAAGATATGCCAGTGCAAGTTGCTTTCAGTTAAAACAGCTCCAACATGCATTTTAGTCTGGCACTAGACTTAAGCCTTGTCTGTGAAACTGGCCCCAATTGTTTTATAGATTTAAACACTCTAAAAATCCCTAAAACACCATAAACAAATCTTTGATAATGACTGAATTAACTGTACACTACTGTTCAAAAGTTTGGGGTCGGTAAGATTTTAAGGTTTTTAAGAAAAGAACTGCATTTATTTGATCAAAAACACTGTTTTCTAGTCTAAAAGATTTTAAAATGTAATTTATTCCTTGATAAATGATTTCTGATCTTTCAGAAATCAGTCTAACATGCCGATTTGACACTCAAGAAACATTGTCTATGAATGTTGAAAACAGTTGTCCTGCTTAAAGGGATAGTTCACCCAAAAATGAAAATTTTGTCATCATTTTCTCACCCTCATGTAATGTTGTTACAAGCCTGTATACGTTTCTTTCTTCACAAAAGAAGAATTTTTATTCATTTTTATTCATTTGTGTTGAAAACTCATACAGGTTTGGATCAACATGAGGGTGACTAAATGATGACAAAATTTGTGGGTGAACTATCCCGTGATACTTTTTTTCAGGATTTTTTGATGAATACAAAGATTAAAAGAACAGCATCAATTTGAAATAGAAATGTTTTGTAATGTTATAATTGTCTGTACTGTCCCTTTTGATCAATTTCACATATCCTTGTTAAATAAAAGTAATAATTTTAACAATTTTGCCAAGCAGGACACATTTTCTGAATCAGTATCTTTTTCCTGGTAAACAAAAACAGTCCTAAAACAAATTTTTAACAACCTCTAAAATCTGAGGGAAATTCTAGCTTGATAATGTTTTTGAAGCACCAACATCAGCTGAAAACCTAACCCTAAAATCAGGAACATGATCACCAAACACAAACTTACCAAATTTACTGAGCTCCAAAATGACTTTATAAGCAGACAGGAAACGGAAGGGAAACTGCCTGCTCTGGATTACTGCGTTCTGTAAGATTAACTCAAATCCGTAAATGACTTGATCATCTTATGCACGTTCCGGTAAGTGAAAATCCGAATGAAGAAATGCTCACCTTCGAGGTCAGCCTGTTGAGGATCACAGAATGATGTTTCTCACTGATGCCCACAGAAATCATGTTCCTCAGGTTCCTCAGCATTGCCATAAAAGGAAGAGACTTCCTATCTGCAATAACAAAAAACATATACTTAAGTTTGAGTAGATGTTCAAGAATTAAGTACATGTTGGACCCTCATTCACACCGATGAGTTTCTCCCAGGTGGCAGCTTTGTTTCCCTCCTGACTCAGTCTGCACTCCCATGTGTCGGGTTGCTTAAGTTTCATCCGTTTTCCAGCTCTCTCTCTATCCCAGACCCCACTAAGACCACTGCGAGAGAAGGCCTTCAGATCACTCGGGTATCTGCGTGCAACAAACAGGTAACAAACATAGTCACTCATGGCTGAAAGTTAGACTGGACTGAGCAATCAGTTCACCAACATTAAGATTTGACTACAATATATATATGCTAGTTTGTAGGACTTACTTCTTTCCCAGTATGGCCATGACATATTCTGCAGGTTCTTTGATGTGAAGGCGCTTTATCATCTTCTTGAGGTTGAATTCACTCTGTTTTTTATCCTTTACAGCACGATTCTGGCTCTCCAACTATATCATAACACACAGAATTGTATGAGAAGACATTTTGATGTAACAACAGTACAAATGATTATTGCACATCAAACAGATGTAACTAAACATGGCAAAGCTCACATATTTTTTGAGAATTGAGTCATCCACTCTGAGGAGGTCACCCCACTTTTTCCACTGCGCAGCAGAGATTTCCTAAATGTAGAGGGAAGAAAACAAAAGCATTTTAAAAAGTTATGTAAGAAAAAAATGTGTCTTTATTATTGTATGTTGGTAGGATGTGTGCTTTTCTGAAGATGTAAGATTCAAAAGTACCCAAAAGTATTAGACAACATTGAAAATATAGGATTCAAAATATCTTTTAAAAAAATAAACCTGGAAATAAACATAAAATAATGATTTTAAAAGTAATATATATATATATATATTAAATATAAAAATATTTTCTCAAAGAATCATTTTCAGCGGTCTCAGACTTATGAACCCCACTGTATGTGTTTTGATATATAATATTAAATATTAAGTGTTTACCTGTCCTTTCTTTCGTTTCTTGTTGTGTTTGCAGCGATGCTTCCGTGTGTTGTATTTGGCCAGCTGATATTCAGTGAACTGCTTAAATTTATCCACTAGAGCTTTTTTCAGGCAGGAGGGTAAAGATTTACTGAAACACTGCACAAAAAAAGCATGAAAAACAAAAACAACAATTAAAATAATACAGTGGAAGCGAAATAAAATCCTTATTTGTACATCTACCATGCTAATACCATTATATTCTTTGAAGTACCATGTAAATATCATGGTATTTGAATATGATGATACATTTTTAAGGACAGTAAGATATTTACTATATTAACACTTACCATGCTATAGATTCTTGTCACCTCCAGCCAATCAGATGGTAGCTGCACAGCGGCACAAAAGTACCTTCTAAAGTGTGGCTTTGACGCAGGCAGATGGGCCGCCAGTGCTAGCAAGAAATTGGCTGCGATACGAATGTTTAGTTCCTGCCTAGTGTAGACTGCAACCTAAAACCAAAACCACACACGTTGACAACATAACCACCAGACAACATAACCCACATGCACTCACGCATGCGACAACACCAACCTTAAGGACAAACTCAGGGTCTTCTGTGGTAATCTCAGCGGCCAGTTTCTTAATAATGCCCCACACACTTCTCTGCTTATCCCAGTCCTTCTGGCCCGGGGTACAGCTCTTATTAACCAGGGAGCAGCACACCATATTCACCAGGTTGTTCTGAAGGACAAACAAAAATGTTTGATTTCACATTTACCACTCTGTACATCCATTATGTAGTGTAAGAATGATTACAAAAAAGTTTGGTCAGTAAGATTTTGTCTGAAGGATCACGTGACACTGAAGACTGGACCAATAGCAGCTTAGCCATCACAGGAATAAATTACATTTTAAAATATATTATAAATCTGTTTTTATAATATATAGTAAAGCACATTCATATTAAAACAGAAAATTAAAACAGAATAATAATATTACTGTTTTCACTGTAGTTTTGATCAAATAAATGCAGCCTTGGTGAGCATAAGAGATAAATAAAGCTAAAAAAGGAAATACGTAGAGCTAGCAAATTATTAAATTATCATTTAAAGGGTTAGTTCACCCAAAAATGAAATTTCTGTCATTAATTACTCATTCCAAACCATCTTCAGAACACAAATTAAGATATTTTTGATGAAATCTCAAGAGTTTAGAAAGCAACGAAATTACCACATTCAAGGTCCAGAAAGGTACTAAAGACATCTTTAAAATAGTCGACGTGACTACAGTGGTTCAACCTTAATGTTATGAAGTGACGAGAATACTTTTTGTGCGCATTAACAAAACAAAAATAACTTTATTCAACAATTTCCTCTCTTCCCTGTCATTCTCATACATAGTTTACGTTGAAGACACAGTGCAGATCTTCTGTGTTTACGTCCGAACGCTGCCTCTGTATAGGCCGGCTCCTGCGTCAGCATCACACGGATGCGTCATGCTGCTCACGTGAACAGAGTCGGCCAATACTGAGCCGGCGTTCAGACGTAAACACGGAAGCTCTGCACTGCGTTCACTGCGTCAACTGCGTAGGAGACTGACAGGGTAGAGAAGAAATTGTCGAATAAAGTTGTTATTTTTGTTTTGTTTTTGCGCACATTAAAGGGGACCTATTATGCCCCCTTTTACAAGATGTAAAATAAGTCTCTGATGTCCCCAGAGCTCAAAATACCCCACAGATAATTTTTTATAGCATGTTAAAATTGCCACTTTTTGGGGTTGAGCAAAAACGCGCCGTTTCAGTGTGTGCCCTTTAAATGCAAATGAGCTGCTGCGCTCGGCCTAAGAGGGCGGAGCTTCAAGAGCTCATTCTCCGGTGATAGAAATCAGTCAGGACGCACTATAATGTCAGAAACTGTGAATATATGCTGCATGGAGATAGAACAGGTATAGTTTAGTTCAATTACAGTTATAACTTATATTGTCTTCTTGTTTTTATCCACTATATTAGTACAAGCCTGTTTACCGATGAGATTTATAACATTTATTGTACTTCACACAAAATATGAAGTGTCTGTTTTCACTCTAGAAAATCTCTGTAAGAGCTTAAAACACAGTGCAAGTGTGCATTAAAATATTATCCATAAACTCTCTCTCCCTTGCATTATCATCAACATACACAGCGAAGTACACAGAAACACTCGTTACAGCTAACAGTAAACAAATATATAAAAGACATTATGCCTTTTTGGGTGGTGCTTAATAAACTGGTAAACTTTATATCCGTAAATCAACTCCGATGAACTGTAATAAAGTGCTCTCACCTTCATTACTGCCGTATCCAGTATCACTCTGGAGACTGTAAGCTGGATCACGAACAGTTTACTGATCTATCCTTGAGTGACAAATTTTTAGCACAACCTCAGTTTTGTATTGTCCCTTTGTATTGACATTCATTCACAAAGCAGTCCGGTGTGAAATGATTCACGCAGACATAAATGAATTTCGGTAGAGATGAGGGAGCATTTTCTTCGAAAACAAAATGAATCCACCTCGTCTTCAGCGGCTCAGATTTCGGGAGTAAATGGAGAGAGCTATGTGGATTAATCCATCCAGCTACAGAACTCCTAAAACGCTTGGGAGACGTTCTCGTCAGTGCAGCAATGGCGGACTGTGTACAACTCGCTGTGAACTCGCTCAGGGCGGTTCTATGTTAAAACGGCAGTGTCTGTCAACGTTTGTGGGCGGGGCCTGTGGCTAATGTGACGTCACACTGCCAGGGATCTGGAAACAGCTTGTTCTGAGACACTGCTTATGATTTATGGGGATTAAAAAAAAAAGGAGTGGTTGGATTTTTATCATTATAGGGTGGTTGTGTACACACACTGCCAACACACATTTATGTCCAAACACCATGCAAAAGTGAATTTTGCATAATAGGTCCCCTTTAAGGTTGAACCACTGTCGCTAAAATAGTCACGTTGACTATTTTAACCATGTCTTTAATACCTTTCTGGGCCTTGAATGTGGTAATTTCGTTGCTTTCTATGGGACATAAAAAAAAAAAAAATATATCAAAAATATCCTAATTTGTGTTCTGAAGATGAACGAAGGTCTTGCGGTTTTGGAGCGACATGAGGGTGAGTAATTAATGACAGAAATTTCATTTTTGGGTTAACTAACCCTTTAAATCATTCGGCTCACCTTGTGGCTCATCAGTTCCATAAGTTTCCCATCCTCGCTTGCTTCAAGCACCCCAAACTCCTCATGAGGAGCTAAGGTCTGCTCCCCCTCTCCATCTAAATCCATATCCAAAACAGGTATCTCAGAGGACAGCATCTGGTCTTCCTCTTCCAAGCTTTCCTTGGAAGGCATCCCGATGGCATCCTGTTAAGAGACAACATAAATTAACTAGATTTGTATTTCCAAAAGAAAATACCAGTCCTTGCAAGGCATCTTGTAACATTTCTGCAGAAGCAAGGTTTTAAATGAAATGCTACATCAGAGTTGTCTTAATCGTATTGTGCTTTCTTAATGTTTTTCAATGTGGTTATAGGTGGTTAAACAGACGTATGCCCTAAAGATTAAATTATCAATAAAATAAATCCTATATGTTTAGTGGTTGAGTTGAATTAGTAGCAATGATTGCGTTACTGTAATGAATAAATATGAATAAAAAAAATTATGGAGAAGAAGAATTAAAGGGGATCTATTATGCCCCTTTTTTCAAGATGTAATATAAGTCTCTGGTGTCCCCAGAATGTGCCTGTGAAGTTGCAGCTCAAAATACCCCACAGATCATTTATTATACCATGTTGTAAATGCCCATTTTTGAGTGCATGCAAAAACATTCTGTTTTCGTGCATGTGTCTTTAAATGCAAATGAGCTGCTGCTCCCCGCCCCCTTTTCAGAAGAGGGCGGAGCCTCTACAACTCATGCATCGGATTCTCTGCCACACACTAACAAAATATCTGATTGATTTTGATTATCATCTATATCGCGATCACGCTCACGGACAGTGCAGTTCTTCTTCATCATATAAGTTTATCATCTGTATGCGTTTTAAAGCTATTATCAGTTTAAACTTATAATGTATCATTTTCTGAGCGCACACATCTGAAGCACACGCACAGAAAGCTGGCTGTCAGACGGCACGTCTCGTAAGTATTAAACTGACTTCTCTTTCATGTGTTATTTCATAAGATTATGTCAAAAACACACTTCACAAACACAGTCGGTTATGTCTGTGACTATTAGACTATTGAGGTTTTATGGGGATTAAAAAAAAAAAGGAGTGGGTGGATTTTTATCATTATAGGGTGGTTGTGTACACACACTGCCAACACACATTTATGTCCAAACACCATGTAAAAGTGAATTTTGCATAATAGGTCCCCTTTAAAGAATTTAAAAATTTTTTTTGAAATTTTACAAAGCAATACAGCGGAAATCACTCTATACCTGTTTGGGATCCTCACTATATCCCAGCAAGCCTTCCGGTGAGAAAACTTCCACTTCCACTTCTCTCTTTTTATTTTTGCCCGCTTTATTCTCCTTTGAAGGTGACAGATAGGGGCAGAGTGGTGGGATGGCACTGGCACTGGAATTTTGGGAGCAAGAGAGTAAAGGATTATGGGAATAGGTGGAGGTTAGAGAGGATGAGACTGGAAGGTGGAGTGGAGGCTCCATTAGGAGGGTATTCTTGGTGCTCAGCAGAGAGGAATGGGAGGAGATTGAGCTCATCGTTGTGGACGACAGAAGAGATGAGGTGGCCATGGTGGAGGACAGGCTGGTTGGCTGGAGTGCTGGACATGATGAGGTGATGGAGGTCTGATTGGCCCAAGATGGAGACGTGTACTGATGGTGAGACAATGCTGAGGGCGCTTGAGCCAGAAACCGGTTTTCCAGCCTTGGACTGGTATAGGTTCGCTGTAGTCTGGCATCCGTATTCACCTTCAGATCAGACTGAAGAGGAGCCGGGGCCTTCATGTCTGCTTGTTTGAAGGAAGGAGAAACATAGAAAGTGTGTTTTTGTCCAAAGACATTGCAAATGTTAAAAGTACTATGCTAATCACTAATTCTTAAGACATGGAACAAAATATGTTTTGGAACAAATTAGATTTTTAAATAAGAAATTTGGAAATAAATTAACCAGAGATGATCACAAGAATGTTCTCTTAAAGGGATAGTTCACCCAAAAAACACAATTTTGTCATCATTTACTCACCCTGATGTTGTTCCAAACCTGTATGAATTTCTTTGTTCTGCTGAACACAAAGGAAGATATTTGGAAGAATGTCAGTATACCAAACAGATCTCGCCCCCCATTGACTACCATAGTATTTATTTTTCATACTAGGGGGGCGAGATCTGCTCGGTTACTGACATTCTTCCAAATATCTTCCTTTGTGTTCAGCAGAACAAAGAAATTCATACAGGTTTGGAACAACATCAGGGTGAGTAAATGATAACAGAGTTTTGTTTTTTTGGGTGAACTATCCCTTTAACATAGACGGTCAAACAAAGTCAATCTTAATCTTCTTAAATCACAGAAGAAGTACTCTTTCCATCTTTTTAGGAGTTAAACAAGATCACGCAGGCTCTGGTGTTTCTGTAGATAATCTTAAGCAATTGACCCTTCGCGGGAGTTTGATTGACAGGCAATCTAACCAATCATAACGCCGAATCCGCCATTTTGTCCGACAAAGCAGTCAGGGGAGTTAGCAGATTAACATTGGTGGACTTAAACTTGAAAAATGATGTGTACTGACTTCTTTCTGTGGTTGAAATGTGGTTCATTCATGTTTATTTGATGATATAAATTAACTAGTAAGAAGAGATGATCAGTTTATGAGCCGCTTGATCTGAGGCGCTACAGCACGACACATTAAAGAGCCCCAAAACGGTATTTATTGTTTAAATTTCTTTAAAAATTACAAAATTTGAAATTTGAGACTTTGTTTCATATCAAAAGTAACCTGCTCTGTCTTGTCTGTCGACGCGTTGTCAGTGTCGTTGACATACAGGTGCTGGTCATATAATTAGAATATCATCAAAAAGTTGATTTATTTCACTAATTCCATTCAAAAAGTGAAACTTGTATATTATATTCATTCATTACACACAGACTGATATATTTCAAATGTTTATTTCTTTTAATTTTGATGATTATAACTGACAACTAAGGAAAATCCCAAATTCAGTATCTCAGAAAATTAGAATATTACTTAAGACCAATACAAAGAAAGGATTTTTAGAAATCTTGGCCAACTGAAAAGTATGAACATGAAAAGTATGAGCATGTACAGCACTCAATACTTAGTTGGGGCTCCTTTTGCCTGAATTACTGCAGCAATGCAGTGTGGCATGGAGTCGATCAGTCTGTGGCACTGCTCAGGTGTTATAAGAGCCCAGGTTGCTCTGATAGTGGCCTTCAGCTCTTCTGCATTGTTGGGTCTGGCATATCGCATCTTCCTCTTCACAATACCCCATAGATTTTCTATGGGGTTAAGGTCAGGCGAGTTTGCTGGCCAATTAAGAACAGGGATACCATGGTCCTTAAACCAGGTACTGGTAGCTTTGGCACTGTGTGCAGGTGCCAAGTCCTGTTGGAAAATGAAATCTGCATCTCCATAAAGTTGGTCAGCAGCAGGAAGCATGAAGTGCTCTAAAACTTCCTGGTATACGGCTGCGTTGACCTTGGACCTCAGAAAACACAGTGGACCAACACCAGCAGATGACATGGCACCCCAAACCATCACTGACTGTGGAAACTTTACACTGGACCTCAAGCAACGTGGATTATGTGCCTCTCCTCTCTTCCTCCAGACTCTGGGACCCTGATTTCCAAAGGAAATGCAAAATTTACTTTCATCAGAGAACATAACTTTGGACCACTCAGCAGCAGTCCAGTCCTTTTTGTCTTTAGCCCAGGCGAGACGCTTCTGACGCTGTCTGTTGTTCAAGAGTGGCTTGACACAAGGAATGCGACAGCTGAAACCCATGTCTTGCATACGTCTGTGCGTAGTGGTTCTTGAAGCACTGACTCCAGCTGCAGTCCACTCTTTGTGAATCTCCCCCACATTTTTGAATGGGTTTTGTTTCACAATCCTCTCCAGGGTGCGGTTATCCCTATTGCTTGTACACTTTTTTCTACCACATCTTTTCCTTCCCTTTGCCTCTCTATTAATGTGCTTGGACACAGAGCTCAGCCTCTTTTGCAATGACCTTTTGTGTCTTGCCCTCCTTGTGCAAGGTGTCAATGGTCGTCTTTTGGACAACTGTCAAGTCAGCAGTCTTCCCCATGATTGTGTAGCCTACAGAACTAGACTGAGAGACCATTTAAAGGCCGTTGCAGGTGTTTTGAGTTCAATATTGAACCTTTTCACAATATTCTAATTTTCTGAGATACTGAATTTGGGATTTTCCTTAGTTGTCAGTTATAATCATCAAAATTAAAAGAAATAAACATTTGAAATATATCAATCTGTGTGTAATGAATGAATATAATATACAAGTTTCACTTTTTGAATGGAATTAGTGAAATAAATCAACTTTTTGATGATATTCTAATTATATGACCAGCACCTGTAGCAACAGTAACTAAAGGAGGCGGGTCTTTGCGAACGGCCTTAACTGTCACAGCTACAGTCTGGAGAAGGCCAAGTCCATCTGCTCATGGAAAGATTTTACCCTTAATGGCTATATGTCAACCCTGTCACAAACTGTAAAGAAATAGTTTGTGATTTTAGATCATTTGCCTTATTTTAATTAGGCTCTAGTAGCTAGCAACACCAGAAAAACAAAATATCTACCGCATGGGATAATAATATTAATAATAATATGGTTATTCTGTCAACTTTTCTGAGATTTTCTGTCTGAAGGTGGTGACAATTCAGAATCACTAGCTTTGACAAGCATGGGTGTGTCTTATGCAAACAACAAACGCAATGTAAACACAGCAGGTAAATCAAACAATAGCTTTCTCCACTCCTTTCACCCTTTCACCGAGTTTATTTAATTCAAACTTCTTTAAGTATTGGTGGGTACATTCTCCTATACAATGCATATGAAATAATGTGATGACCTTATTCATGTTGCTGTTTGCAGTGTCTTGTTTAGAAAATTAAACATGGAGGCCACGCCCCTTTCGGACTGGAATCTCTCTTAAGATGTCGGAATACGCTATAAAGTCCACTTCGCAGGGCACTTACTGTCGATTAGAGTGCGGGACAAAGTCCTCTATCTTAGCTGATAATGAATGAAGAACAATAATGTGCTTTCGCAATGTCGGTTCCTTATTGCCACGTACAATACAAATACATCACCACTCCCTCATTTCATTTAATGATTCAACTGCAATCAAAAAATAAACTTCTTTATCATGATGTGGCCGTGTACACACGACAGAAACACACGTTGAGCAGTGATTATAGACATGAAAGTTACACTGCTCTAAATAAACTAATGCACGATTATTACGTGCGACAGGGTCTGTTCAGTGGTGTGACTAAAAAATAAAGAAAGCAACTCACCTTGAACGCTTTGTGACCAGGTATTAGTGTAAAATGAAGTAAGCCGGTACGCTGCTGATTGTATACAACCAGTAAAACTTGAGAACTTCCTCACCTGTCATGTCATGTGTATGTCACTACCGTAATGGACCGAATATAGATGCATTAAAAGGGTGGGTGGAGGCGTCTCAGATTTAGAGCAAGAAAACCCTCCGTTTCTCCAGTCACTTGAGTGATTTTAGTTGACTTTTTAACAGGACTCCTCCATTAAACTGGTATGTAATCAAACGTTGTTTAAAAATAACAGCTAATGCAATTTATTTTAAAAGGAAAACAGAAACTATTAGTGAATAAAGTAGCCTATTCAAATTTTTATTAGTAGGCTATTCAAATCCAGTGACCCACTTGTGGATAGAGACGATATTTGCATTCTTTAATGCGATGCTAGTTACATTTTAATGACATATTTAGCTGAACATTAGCTACTTAACATCTGGTTTCTTAATATTGTATGTATTGTAATTTTGTTTTTTCATAACAATTCATTTTAGATCAAACTGAACTTGCAGAGCCATGGTCTAGTGAACAGATGCATGAAATAAATAAATATTAATAAATGACTTTATGCATTAGAACAATAATAACATCCACTCTAACACCAAATAGTTAATGAAGAAATTTTAAATGACCGAAATTACTAACAACATACAACCTTGTTAAATTTGTGACATTGTGTTACATTTTTTTAAACTAATGTGCTTCGAAAAGTAAATACAAGTGAATTTAGATTGTATCAGTCAAGACTGACTCATTAGAATAAGCTTTTATATTTTACATAAGCTCATTTTAAATGTCATTTGTGTTGTCCACTTTATCATGAGGCACATATTTCCTGTTTAAAAGTCTAGTTTTCTTGTTTTTTATTTTCATAAGACTGATGAAGTTGCCTTTTTATTTGTTTGTTTTGTGGGGCACTATAATTTAATTTAATCTTTTTTGTATAATCAAGTTTATTTTCAAATTCTCTTGTATTGAACCCCATGTGAAGGAAAATTATTTTTCATTGATCAATTATATATTTGCAAATAATGTGGTTAAACTAATCTAACATCTATAAGTTCTTTGATCTCAGAAAACGGAATAACTAAAAGGTTAAAAGATTGTCCACATGGTTGTTGAGAATCATTTTGAAGTTTTCCTGCTTATATACCACCAGATGGCGCTGTTAAAGCTGTTCCTCGGGGCTCTTCTGCTCCTTCAGTTTGTTCTGCTGGATGGAGCTGAACCTCAGAACCTGAACTGCCCTGCATATGGTGGCGTTCCAGGGACTCCTGGACACAACGGTCTGCCTGGTAGAGATGGGAGAGATGGTAAAGACGGAGCAATTGGACCCAAAGGAGAGAAGGGAGAGCCAGGTTTGTGTGTATGAGAGAGAAAATGAGTGAAGTGAGGGGGTCTTAGATAGTGGTTTATTTCACTCCTACCTTATTGCCTGTTATTTTCGCTCCTATCTTACAGGAGTGAGCGTGCAGGGACCGCCAGGTAAAGCAGGACCGTCTGGGCCAGCTGGAGACAAGGGTGAAAAGGGACTCCCAGGTCAACCAGGTATTAAACATTATAGTAATTTAGATATTTTAATGCACAGTTTAAAATTCCTCAAGTGGAAATGTGAAGACTTCAGAGTCTAAAATTGTGCATGAATTATTCTATATTCAGGGTCTCCTGGATGTGAAAGTGTTCTTGAGACCTTGAAATCTGAGATCCAACATCTTAACGCCAAGATGGCCATGATTGAGAAAGTTGCAAGTGTCAGCCACTTCAGAAAAGTTGGACAGAAATACTACGTCACTGATGGCATTGAGGGAACCTTTGACGAAGCCATAAAAGTCTGCAAGGATGTTGGTGGAACAATGGTTTTGCCAAAAACTGCTGCCGAAAACCAAGCGTTATTGAAATTAGTATTATCCAGTAGTTTAAGGGGTAAGAAGTCATATATAGGCGTCACAGACAGAGAAACAGAGGGACGGTTTGTGGACACTGAAGGGAAGCATTTGACTTTTACCAAATGGGGTCCTGGTCAGCCTGATGATTATAAGGGAGCACAAGACTGTGGTACTATAGAGGACTCCGGCCTTTGGGATGATGTCAGTTGTAATGGAGTACACCCTATTATATGTGAAATTGACAACAAATAGAATGTATACGAGTGAAGAATATAATTCCATATTCCAGTATTCTGTTAACAAAATATGTGATTTTATGTAATGTTTATAAAATCCACAGTTTAAATTTGATTGTGAAGCATTTTCTTCCATATGTTTCTATCCATACATTATATTTAATATACACAAACAAATAATAAATTCACTCAATTTTATCCAAACAACAACTTGTTGATGATTGAAATATACAGATATAAAGGGATAGTTCACTCAAAAATGAAAATTATCCCATGATTTACTCACCCTCAAGCCATCCTAGGTGTATATGACTATCTTCTTTCAGTCAAACACAATCAGAGTTATATTAAAAAATATTCTGGCTCTTCCAAGCTTTATAATGGGAGTGAATGGTGGCCTAGATTTTGAAGCCCAAAACAGTGCATCCATCCATCATAAAAGTAATCCACACGGCTCCAGGAGGTTAATAAAGGCCTTCTGAAGTGAAGCGATGGGGGTTTTTTTAAAGAAAAATATCCATATTTATAACTTTATAAACTATAATCACTGACTTCAGGTGTATGCAAGTTGAGTTCCGGTGGAAAAGTGACCTCTGACCTGACATATGATGTAGGATGTAGGAGTAGCGTAAGCTTAGGTGAGAGTAGACGCCTCTCGCGGATCAAACCAATAGAGCTGGGCAACAAACTCAAGCTCCTCCAACATTTCTCTTTAAAATTCACATTTTAGACTTCTAATTCGAGACCGGTGTTTTGTTTTGCTCTTTCCTCTGCGCTTCCACGTTCATCAATACGTCATGCGTCGGGTCAGAGGTCACTCTTCTGCCGGAACTAGACTCACATACGGCCATTGCTGGAAGCCAGTTATTATAGTTTATAAAGATTTAAATATGGATATTTTTCTTACAAAACCCATTGCTTTGCTTCAGAAGGCCTTTATTAACAGTTATTAGTTGTGTGGATTACTTTTATTATGGATTGATGTGCTTTTTTTGGGCTTCAAAATCAGGAGCGCCATTCACAACCATTTTAAAGCTTGGAAGAGCCAGAATATTTTTTAATATAACTCCGATTGTGTTTGAAACAAGAAAGTCATATACACCTATGATGGCTTGAGGGTGAGTAAATTATGGGACATTTTTGGGTGAACTATCCCTTTAAATTCAGTCATTTAGCATATAATTTTGAAGGAATACTACAACACAACCAGTTAACCAGGGTGTCCATATATGAGAGGTTGGGAGGGCCTAAAAGCACACTGCACATGCGCAGCATATCAGTTTTTCATAATATGAGATTGACAACAACAAGCCCCTCAGATTTAAAGACCTTCCTCTCTTCAGTCACTTGTGTGAATTTAGTCTTGCGAACTTGTTTGGCAACAGACATTGGTTGTCATCTGGACTCCTCCATTAAACTGGTAAGTACCTGAATGTTATTTTAAAATAGCTGAGAACCACTGCAGTAAATTAATAAAAGAAATAAAAAACAGGAACAGTGAATCACAAAAGTGGCTTGAACTTATCCAGTAAAGAGACATTTTGAATGGATGGCATTAACACATAATGCTATTTTATGTTTGTGCAATAATATCTTAACCCATGTAGAAACTTTTAGAAGTTAGGTAATGATCATAAATAATTATTTAAAGTTACTGTGCATTGTCTAATTATAACAGTGAATTAAATAAATTTAAACCAAGAATTACAAACTGATCAGCAGGGCAATTTTGTCTCAAAATCTCAAAAATTTTGCTAATGAAAAGACTTTGTATGGGAACTTGTGTCTGTCCGCCTAAGGGAACTATTTCCTGTTTACCCCATACAAATCCTTTCCTCTATATTCTCACGAGACTAATGAACGTTTTTTCTTATGTTTTTCTTATATGAAGCTGTTCAGCATAACTGCATAGAGGCTGTTGTGGTTCATCGATGTTCATTAACAACATTTTGTAACTTTATCATGCCACACAATTAAATATAGACTAATTTTCCTCAGATCTCAGAAAAATTATTAAACAATAGATAGAAACCTGGAAAGTAATACCAAGACCCAAATACAATCCTAATACACATAACAGAAGATATATAATAATATACGCCTGTATAAGTGACTAATTGTCTAATATATTTGATGAGTCATTACAAAGCAAATATTGTTTTTGTTTTATTTCTGCAAGTTTAAGGCAAGACACTACAGGCAAAACTAAACAAATGTCTTTTACAGTTGTGGAAAAGTTGTCTGAAGTTTTCCCATTGTGTACCACCAGATGGCGCTGTTAAAGCTGTTCCTCGGGGCTCTTCTGCTCCTTCAGTTTGTTCTGCTGGATGGAGCTGAACCTCAGAACCTGAACTGCCCTGCATATGGTGGCGTTCCAGGGACTCCTGGACACAACGGTCTGCCTGGTAGAGATGGGAGAGATGGTAAAGACGGAGCAATTGGACCCAAAGGAGAGAAGGGAGAGCCAGGTTTGTGTGTATGAGAGAGAAAATGAGTGATGGGGTCTTAGATAGTGGTTTATTTCACTCCTACCTTATTGCCTGTTATTTTCGCTCCTATCTTACAGGAGTGAGCGTGCAGGGACCGCCAGGTAAAGCAGGACCGTCTGGCCCAGCTGGAGCTAAGGGTGAAAGGGGACCACCAGGTATTAAACATAAGTAATTTAGATATTTCAAAACTCCTCATGTTAAAATTACTGTAGAGCTTCAGTGAGTGTGGAAATGTTGATTTTTATACCTCAGAAATGTCTTTTTAGTCCTGTAAATAATTTATATTTAACACCCAAGGAGATTTCAGCCCTGTACCTAATTTCTAAGTGTAATTATTATGTTTTCAGGCTTGCCTGGACGTGACAGCACAGCTGACTCCCTGAAATCTGAGATCCAGAATCTTAACGCCAAGATTGCTATGCTTGAGAAAGCTGCGAGTTTTAATCCATTCAGAAAAGTTGGACAGAAATACTACGTCACTGATGGTATTGAGCTTACTTTTGATAATGGGATGCAGTACTGCAAAGACTTTGGAGGAGCAATAGTGTTGCCAACAACTGCTTTAGAAAACCAGGCGCTACTGAAAGTATTATTATCCAGTGGTTTAAGTGGTAAGAAGCCATTTATTAGAGTCACAGATAGAGAAACCGAGGGACAGTTTGTGGACACTGAGGGAAAGCAATTGACTTTTACAAACTGGCATAATGGTCAGCCTGATGACTATAAGGGACTACAAGACTGTGGTACTATCACAGACTCTGGCCTTTGGGATGATGTCAGTTGTAATGGTCAACTTCCCATCATATGTGAAATAGAAATAAGATAGAATTTACACTGTAAAATCAAACAATCTACTCAATAAAACTGAGATAACAATTTGCACTGAATGTGTTTGGGTAGATTTCATCCCATGTTTTGAATAAAAACTACCTAAAATTGAACACTAAAAGAAGTTAGGTAAAAAGTCTACCTGACATTTGGCAATACATTACAACTAATAAAAAATGAGTAATATGAAATCTTGATTGTTTACTTTTATAATAGCTTCTGTAGCTTGCATAGCAAACATTTGCAATGAATAAGTCACCAGAGGCGTCAGGCCCCCTCAGATTTATGAGCCAAATGTATTTGAATGCAGCTTCTAAAAGACAATATATATATATTTACATTTGATTATTAACCCTTTGAACCGTATGATCACATCAGTGTGATTAGGACGTTCAGTGCGTCACGTGATCAACTGCTACAAAGACGGGTTTCTTGTATACAAGCAATACTGGATGCACGCGCATGCAGAACACAAGATCCAGGGGGCGCTCCCACTTTACATATACCTTAACCTACCCGTCTCTGTCTCCTGGATCTAAACCTACCCATGCTTTGTTAGTATAGTGTTTACTAAGTTTGGTCTTTTAATGTCACTGTCTTAGTACATTAAGCAACGTTAAGCGTTTTCTTTATGGGAGCAAAATGCTTAATTAAACGTGTTGCGTTCATATTATTGGCTCATCTGCTTTTCTGTATGCTTTATTAGTATGGTGTTCACTAAGTTTTGCTTGTTAATAACACCGTCTTAGTAAATTTAGCCACGTTAAGCATTTTAGAACGTGGATGTGAATCTCTGCAGGTAGCCTACAACATCTGTTCTGCCGAATTATTTATCACCATTAATAAACCCCACAAAGAATATTATATCGTTTTTAAACAGTACTTGGAAGTGCGTGCAATTCTTGGCATATAACGTTATGCAGAACTCGGCATAACACCTGTAGAAGATTGCAACGTTAATCAACCATTGTAATTAACGTAGATTTCACATTGTTTGTAAATTCGTGTTGACTCAATAATAAATGCCATTTCTGAGTTGGATCTGTTTGTTTGTGTTTCATTTTGCATATTAGTATCATTATGTAAAACGTTAGCTAACAACAGTTGACTAGTAAGTTAAGTAATAATGTTAATCAGGTCTCTGAATGAAATTGTCCAACTAAGTTTGCTAATCATAAAAACCTATGAATTTATGAACTTACCTGGTTTTGTTGGTTGTTGAGCCTTTCTATCCTAAATGTTTACGACAAGGCTACATTTGAAAGAAATTTGATACTGTAAACATACTGTACAAGACGAGACCTGTGACAGCTAGCAATTACACATCAATTAAGACATCAATTACTTTGAAAGCCTAGGTAGCGCGGACTCCGCCGATTATATTAAAGGGGGCACACAGTTTCTGCCAATCTCATGTTAATCTTGAGTACCTATAGAGTAGTAGTGCATCCTTCATATCTCCAAAAAGTCTTTAGTTTTATCATATTTATAAAAGATACATACGCAGTCTTTCCGAAAACAGCCGAGCGTCTGGAGGCGTGCCGTGTGAGCGGAGCTAAAGAGTGACGAGCACGCGCAGCTTTTGTGTAGAGATCGTCTGCAAGCTATCAATGGTCAGCTAAACAACTGTATTTAAACACACAATACACCATCGCATTATCCATGGATAACTTTTGAATCACTATAATGAATATAGCGTATGAATGATGAATAATGAATTTATGAATTCACTACGTTCGTGTTGTTTACATTATATGCACTTAGGCGCCTATTGCCAACAAAACAGACATTTGCAGCAGTTTTACTCACCACCTGCGGTTCCGACTCATGACCGGGATCATTCCCGCTGTGACCGCTCCATCTTTCAGTTTCAAACGATCTGTAAATCCAGCGCCGAACTGGGCCTTGTTTATGAAACCATAAGCGCCGATCCTGAGGGCTCGAGCAGCCACGGAAAAACACGAGATATTCTCCATTCATTTTAACCAATAACAAAGTGATTGCAACTATCAGTTTCTATGGTTATTTTAATAACAAATATCGAGAGCGCATCAATGTAATACGCTGGGCTCTTTGGGAAGCAAGGTTATCTTTCCCTCACAACCAAGAACACACTTCTTTGGTGACATTGTTGATTTCGTGCAGTCCTGTGACCTGTGCAGCGCTGCCGACGACTTCCGTAAAGCCGAACGCGCGTTGATGGGCGTGCTCTTGCGCTCTCGCTCAGGTCGACGTGTGCGTGCGCGCTCTTCCGGGAGAAGTGCCCGTACAAGGAATTCTGACCTTTATGATGTCACACAGCCCCATACTCGAAAAAAAGACCACGAAGTTTATCAGGATTTGGAAGAGTATTTTTGGCACAGAAATACTCCGTCATACGTCCAACTCGTGTTTTGAAGCTTTGGCCATGTTTAGCATGAGAATCCAAATCTTTAACAGTGTAAATAAGTCAGAATACATGAAATAGCATTATACCCCCCTTTAAGAAATTAACTCTCAGTAATGATGAGACAACTGCTTTCTGCCCCCTAGTTGCGCGTGCATCTCTGTGATGACGTTGCACGGAAACACGTCTATTGAACTGTTCAGTGTTTTCAAGCAAATAATGTTTATTTTATGTTTCTGACATTTAAATACAGATAAGTACTAGCAAAAAAAAACATTTATAGTTTGTAAAATATACACTGATGTTTATGAAAGAGGCAATAACAACTATTTCAAAAATAATTTGACAGCTGATAAGGTCTGTATGTAACTATAAATTTTACTCTAATCTTAGAATATTAAATTAATATTGCCCCAATATTGTCGTCTTTTGGTGAATTTCTTAGTTTTGAAGCTCACAGCCTGGGTGATTTGTGAGGTCAGAAACCATCGAATTTTACCATCGATTGGTCACAATTAATTAGAAACAAATTGTGTTACTTTGTATAACTTTTTTTTAATTAAGTAAACTGAACAAGCAGCAAAAAATCATTTTTACAGTATTAAGAAATATACAAATCTGTGATAGTAATATGCTATTAACAACTTGGAAGAGCCAGGATATTTTTTGATTGTGTTTGATTGAAAGAAGAAAGTCATATACACCTAGGATGGAAAATTATGGGACATTTTTGGGTGAACTATCCCTTTAAATTCAGTCATTTAGCATATAATTTTGAAGGAATAGTACAACACAACCAGTTAACCAGTTGTCCATAAATGAGAGGTTGGGAGGGCCTAAAAGCACATTGCACATGCGCAGCATATCAGTTTTTCATAATATGAGATTGACAACAACAAGCCCCTCAGATTTAAAGACCTTCCTCTCTTCAGTCACTTGTGTGAATTTAGTCTTGCGGACTTGTTTGGCAACAGACATTGGCTGTCATCTGGACTCCTCCATTAAACTGGTAAGTACCTGAATGTTATTTTAAAATAGCTGAGAACCACTGCAGTAAATTAATAAAAGAAATAAAAAACAGGAACAGTGAACCACAAAAGTGGCTTGAACTTATCCAGTAAAGAGACATTTTGAATGGATGGCATTAACACATAATGCTAAAATGGTAGGTGGATCCTGTTGTGAAGCAAGAAAATCCACGTCCAGGCACTCGCATAGTTCGAAGGGTAAAAAGCCTTTATTATAAAACAGGGCAACATCTTAAAAAACACCAATGCGTATTTTGTTTGTGAGTACCAGATGCGCCTCTGGATGATATATTTTCCTTGAACACATAATGCTATGTGTTAGTGCAATAATATCTTAACCCATGTAGAAACTTTTAGAAGTTAGGTAATGATCATAAATAATTATTTAAAGTTACTGTGCACTGTATAATTATAACAGTGAATTAAATTAATTTAAACCAAGAATTACAAACTGATCAGCAGGGCAATTTTGTCTCAATATCTCAAAAATTTTGCTAATGAAAAGACTTTGTATGGGAACCACAAATAGAAAAGCAAATATTATCCCCGATACAAATCCTTTCTCACGAGACTAATGGAATTATTAATGAATATTTTTCTTATATGCAGCTGTTCAGCATAACTGCGTAGAGGCTGTTGTGTGTTTTGCGGTTTGTATTTTGATCTTAACACCTTTAACCTTATTATTTATTATTCTCAGGTTAGGTGAAGTAAGCCGAGTCTGGCCTAAATTATAAGCATTTTAAATTACTTACAATTTGGTCAGAAGACTCCTCTGTGGTGTGTTCTTGTTCAAGGTCTTAAAACACTATATATTAAGCTTTTGTAATCAATTATATTTCTTTTAATTGGTTACTTTTCTTTTTATAATAAACAAAATGTAAAGGCAAATAAAACTTCATCATTAAAGTATAAAATACAATAATCACTCTTTGAGTCAAAGGTATAGTCAGCTCTGGGCTTCTAGGCGTCGGGGGTCCTGACGTATCAGTATCTGAAGAGGCAATCATCTCATCAGTCTTTTATACTCCTGCTGTTTATTACAGACGTTAGGTTATCTTCTTGATTGACGTAAGTTGTAACTTTCCCAAAGTTTCCCAGATCCTTCTCAAGGCCTCGCAGGTGCGAGCTGTCTGCCTTTTCATGTCCTTGATAACTGTACATCTCTGGCCATACAGTATAATACAATTCTTAGAAACAAAAATAAATAACAATAATATTGTAAGCAATGCCTAATATTTAATACATTGGCCAAATGTGTAGCAACAAACATCCAAAATCTAAACAAGGAGGCAAGGTAATTGCATTTCCTTGATATAATACAGCACAACACCCCCTTCATGCAATTATCCTGACTAACACACAAATGTTGTTCACTCCAAATTTTAACAGTAACATGTACATTTGTTCATAATTCTTAAATTTCTTGGATTGTAACACATTCATGTAACATTCCACCCAGTTTTCTGGTTCCCATAATTTTAACAGTCAATTATATTTCTCTGTACAGTATCATTTAAGGTCAAAACTTTGTGCTCTGCTTGATTTTCAAGTATAAGCCAAATTCGGATCTCAAAAAGAATCCATTAGTTACTTCAAGCACCCTTCAGGTCCTCCCAAAGGAAAGTGCGGCTCCTCCCTTGACTCAGACACAGTTTGCAGAAGCCAAACAAGGGGATCTGAGCTTCCAGGCCATGTACCATGGAAACTTGGGCCGTCTGCATTCCCTCAGATCTTTTGGGCACAAAATTAGTATCTGGGGTGATGTTTCTTGCTACATCTACAAATTAAAATACCCCATCAATTTTAACGAATTCAAACAGTGCACAAGGTTCCTTATCCATCACACTTTGTATTGCCAACCTCTGGGTGAAATATTTTCAAGCAATTCATTTCATTCAAAATTGTTGCACTTATTTCAGTAATCATTTCTTGAGCATTTACACATAATACATAGTAAATATTCACATTACAAATATTACATTACAAAAGGGTTTCTCGGGTTCATTCATTATTATATTCATTCAGTACATTCATTATTTTCAAAACAATCCAGTAATTAAACCTTTGTATCTGATATTTTTCTGAATTATATGTTCAAACATAAATTATACATTCTATATCAATAAATCAATTTGTTCCTATAAGGTTCCCATTGTCAATTTTGTAGTAATCTCCCAAGCTTACCATAATTTAAGTCTTTCATACTTTAACTTCAAAAATTTACAAATGTATCTTATAACCTGTACTACGTTCATAGAGTTTCATCTTCAATTACCATAACACATATTTTAACTTCCTTACTATACTTATACTATACAGTGGTGGTCAGAATTATTGGCACCCTTGGTAAATATGATCAAAGATGACTGTAAAAATAAATCTGCATTGTTTATCCTTTTGATCTTTAATTCATAAAATTAGCAAAAATCTAACCTTTCATTGAAGAAAAGAATTGAAAGTGGGGGGAAAATCACATTATGAAATAAATGTTTTTCTCCAAAACACGTTGGCCACAATTATTGGCACCCCTAGAAATTCTTATGAGTAAAATATCTCTGAAGTATATTCCCATTCATATTTACATTTTTTGGCACACCAGGGTTATCATGAACATGAAATTGTCCAGCCATTACTTCCTGTTCCACAGGAGTATAAACGTGAGGAAACACAAAGGCCAAATTCCCTTAATCATTCAACACAATGAGAAAAACCAAAGAATATAGTTCTGATGTGCAGCAAAAGATTGTTGAGCTTCACAAAATAGAAAGTGGCTGTAATAAAATAGCTAAAGCATTGAAAATCCCCATTTCCACTATCAGGGCAATAATTAAGAAGTTCCCATCAACTAAAGATGTTACAAATCTGCCTGGAAGAGGACGTGTGTCTAAATCGTCCTAATGCCCGGTGAGGAGGAAAGTTTGAGTGGACAAAGACTCTCCAAGGATCTCAGCTGGAGAATTGCAGAGATTAGTTGAGTCTTGAGTCTCAGAAAGCCTAAAAAAAATTATCAAACGGCACCTACATCCCCACAAGTTGTTCGGGAGGGTTTCAAGAAAAATCCTCTGCTCTCACCCAGAAACAATCTCCAGCATATTCAGTTGTCAGACAAGACTGGAACTTCAAAAGGGACCGGCTTCTATGGTCAGATGAAACTAAAAAAAGAGCTTTTTGGCAGCAAACCCACCAGATGGGTTTGGTGCACACATGGATAAAAAGTACCCCATGCCCACGGTTAAATATACTGCTGGATCTTAATGTTGTGGGCCTATTTTCATGCTGGAGGTCCTGGACATCTTGTTCAGATTCATGGTATGATGGATTCTATCAAATACCAACAGATAAAAAATCAAAACCTGACTGCTTCTGCTAGAAATCCAATAATGGGCCGTGATTGGATCTTCCATCAGGACAATGATCCAAAACCAACACAAAAATGTGTCACTGAGCACAAAATGAAGCTTCTGCCATGGTCGTCCCAGTTCCCTGACCTGAACCCTAAAGAAAATGAGTGGAGTGAACTGAAGAGAAGCAGCACCAGCATGGAGCTGGGAATCTGAAGGGTCTGGAGAGATTCTGTATGAAGGAATGGTCTCTGATATCTTGTCAGGTGTTCTCCAAACTCATCAGGCATTATAGGAGAAAACTCAGAGCTGTTATCTTGGCAAAAGGAGGTTGCAAAAAGTATTCAATAAAAGGGTGCCAATAATTGTGGCCAACGTGTTTTGGAGAAAAACATTTATTTCATAATGTGATTTCCCCCCCACTTTCAATTCTTTTCCTTCAATGAAACGTTAGATTTTTGCTAATTTTATGAATTAAAGATCAAAAGGATAAACAATGCAGATTTATTTTTAGTCATCTTTGATCATATTTACCAAGGGTGCCAATAATTCTGACCACCACTGTATGTAGTGTCTTTACACTAATATGCTATTTTCACACAGTACAAACAGTATCTAATCGCTATTTACACCAAGTGCAGACAGCCGCTGCGGATGTTTATAAAGCACTCAGATTGCTGGACACAAATAAACCAGCAGGCCCTGATTGTGTGAAACCAGATATTATTACATCCCCTTTAACTTACATTTTTAATCTCTCATTAAAAGTTCCGGAAATTTGGAAATCAGCTTTTGTTGTTCCTCTGTTAAAAGGGGGAGATCCTGCAGTGTTAGATAAATTACAGACCAATTTCAAAGCTCTGTGTTTTAACGAAGATTTTAGAAAGTTTTATTAGTGAACAGTTAACATGTTATTTGAACACAAACAAAGTGTTGTCTATTAATCAATCTGGGTTCTGCAAAAAACACAGTACTACAACAGCTGTTTTGAACGTTCTAAATGATATTGTGGGATCAATTGATAATGGTGATTGCCTCTCTTTTTATTGATTTATCTAAAGCTTTTGACACGGTGGATCACAAAATATTGCTGCATAGATTGAAAAGCGTTGGTTTATCAAGTTATGTTATTCTTTGGTTTAAAAATTGTAATCTGATTCATTGGAGACTGCTAAAGGTGTTCCCCAAGGATCTGTGCTGGGGCCCCTCTTATTCACTATTTATATAAACAGTCTCGATTATGACATTCAGGATGCTAACCTTCATTTTTATGCAGATGATACTATTATGTACTGTAGTGCATGTATAAGCTTCAGTCAGCTTTTGATGTCATCCAATCACGGCTTTCCAGTTTAAAACTTGTTCTGAATAGTGATAAATCCAAGTATATGTTATTTTCAGGTTCAAAAAAACTTGAAGGTAATTTAATCTCTCTTCAGACCCTACAAGGTACCGTGATTGCATTAGTAAAAGAGTACAAATATCTTGGCATCATTGTTGACGATGTTTTATCTTTTGGTTCTCATATTACTCAACTGAAGAAAAAAATGAAAATTAAGCTTGGGTTCTATTTTAGGAACAAGTTTTGTTTGTCATTTAATGCAAGAAAGAAACTGGTTTCTGCTACTTTTTTATCTGTACTTGATTATGGCGACGTAGCGTATCAGTTTGCACCATTATATCTTCTCTCTACTTTCACCCTTTGGTACATCAGTGTCTGGTGGCATTTGTAATCCTCAAAACACACCCCAGTAATTAAATCGTCTTGTCAAGACAGGCTGTTATTGAAAATAAGAACTTGTTCTTAATGACTTGCCCGGTTAAATAAAGGTTAAATAAAAAAGAGTTCTCCCCCTAAAGCTCACCTGAGTTCCAGGATTTCCCAAAGGGTTTCACTGACCCCAACTAAGGCCTCAATGCTGCTGGAGGCAGTGCTGTTGTTGTAGTCTATCTTATAACTGAATAAGAAGCATATACAAACTATATAGGACTTCTTATGCTACTTCTGCCCCCTTCTTTCAAGGGGTTCCAGACTCAATCAAGGCTGTTCAGTGCTCTTGGTTTCTAATGAGAGCTTGTTTGTCTTCCTTATCTGCTCTCTTGCTGTGCTAAAACAGCGGTATGATAAGTTTACATCCATAGCGCAAAATGAATTGTCATTTCAAATATTACAATATGCCTACTAACACATATTATTTATAATGAGTTAATTTTCAATTATTCATATAATTATGTTGTATGTTATAACAACATACTAAATTGACTATAGTTATGGCCGCTTTCTCAGTTTATTTCTAACTCTTACTACAAGCAAGAGGTAATATCCTCCTATCCATGCATTATTTTGCTGTATCTTTACTCTGTTTTATATCACCACTGTCTCTTAGTTAATTTTCCATATTCTTCACAGTAATTAACAGTTTTCAAAACATAAGTTTCAGTATCACCAAATAAGTATCATAATCTTAACTTTATTATGATTTTTAGGATTTGTCTCTGTTAGATTTTCTAAAATTACATTCTTACACAATTCAGTATATTTATTTTGTTATAAATGTTCTTCTTAAACTTTGGCAAGTCTGACCAATAATAGCTATAGTGTTTTTTCTCTCTTTCCCTTTTCCAAAATTATTTCCACTTTTCCTCAATATAGTAAATCTTCTATAATTAGTGCCTTCCTCTACTTATATATTTGTATCTGAACATTCTCCTCAAAACATCTCGTTTTAGTCTGTAATACTAATATCACTGAGGTTAATTAGTTAATTAGTTTTACAGGTTTTATTAACCTACCTCTCTGTATCTATAATTTCTGTTAAATGTTTGTTGACAATCTGCTTTTTATTTTATCATTTAGTTAATCTCAGTCCTAATAATATCTCTCTGACTAGTTATCTCTACTAAGCTTTTCTTTATCTTATTCATAATTGTATTATTAAACATCTTCAGTCACCTTGTTTTTCTATAGCAAGGATCAAATTCCATTTATATCAGAGGAAATTTTCTAATAATTCTACAATTGCTTTGTCAGCTATCCTAACTTTTTATTATTCTTATCAAATCTTTAAATGGTTAATCTCTATGTAACCCTATTCAGATATTTCTTACCAAGTCACTTTGCATGCAGCACTTGTTAATTTTCAGTTTGCTAAATAATAGCTGCAAAATTAAAAAAAAAAAAAAAAAAAAAAAAAAAAATCATTAATCACATCTTACTTTATTTAAATTAATTTCAGTTAATCAATATTCAAACTTTTTCTTTGTTTTCCTAAATATCCTACAACTACTTTGTGGTCAGCCTCGAGTCCTATCCCGATTCTCCACCGGCCGTTGAGGTGAAGACCACATGTCCCAAGATTCTGCGCTCAAACTTGCCGTCATCAAGCTACACCTTTGTTTTGAATAGGCCTCTAGCGGACATAATTTTTACATATTGCACCTTTAACTCTGTCATATATTATTGTTGTAGACTCACCCTTTATAGTTCAATTATATCTTTAACATATACACTTTTAATATTGTAATCCTATTCTTCGATATGTCTGTCCTCATTTAGGAATATGTATCTTGCTATCTGTCAAACTTCGAACATCAAATTCTCACTTAGGTGTCAAATTTGGTCATATATCTTTTGTATATTATTACGTTCTGTTTCTCTAAGTACTGCTCCTCTCTAATTCAAGCTAGCTTATGAGCTATATAAATTTTAGCTAAATCAGAAATCAGCAAGTCCAGTTTATTTATCTTTAAATTTGGCATAAAAATCTATTTTTTCCATTAAAAATCTTTTTACACTTTTATTGTCTGTTGCTGGGATGTCTGGTAAAATTCTTATTCCTTCTTTTCTGAGTGCCCTTGACACTCCCGTGAGCTCTGCGTACTGGGCTGTGCCTGGAACTGACTCTCTTATCTCGGCTCGTTTCTTGTGCTTCAAAATTAATCCCAATCTTCAGTGCACATATTTTTACAAGCAGTTGTACTTTTTAAACAAACCTTTTTCCTTTTTCAGACTTTTTTTGTTTTTAATGACAATATTATTAGTTCTAAAACTTTAGTTACTTTTCCACTTAGTTCATAGCGCATTAAAATCAGTTTTTTACATTTTAGACCCTCGGTTTGAGCAATACGGTTCTGAATACTCTAACTCCTCTGGCTCTGTCTCACCCTGACTCTGTTGTAAATCTCTCCCTATTGCAGGCTTGTCATATTGAAGTGCAGATGGCTGAGAGGGTCCTGGCACATCATCTTTTCCCATCTTAGATGATTTTTTCTAGTTCCTACTACTTTGCATTGTTTATTGAACAAGTTTTATCCATTCTACGCACGTTCAACCCTTTCTGGGCCGTCTATAAATAATCCCTCTAGATTATTTACATCTTTGGGTCTTACAGGTTATCTGGTGATTCACTAGCTTTCCAAGTTTTTACATCTAAGACTCGAGCATACGAGTGCGGAAGCGAATGGGCAAGCATTGCTCGATCGACCGTGGCCAGGGGTCGATGGATCAATGCCCCACATTGGGCGCCATGTTTTGCGGTGTGTATTTTGATCTTAACACCTTTAACCTTATTATTTATTATTCTCAGGTTAGGTGAAGTAAGCCGAGTCTGGCCTAAATTATAAGCATTTTAAATTACTTACAATTTGGTCAGAAGACTCCTCTGTGGTGTGTTCTTGTTCAAGGTCTTAAAACACTATATATTAAGCTTTTGTAATCAATTAAATTTCTTTTAATTGGTTACTTTTCTTTTTATAATAAACAAAATTTAAACGCAAATAAAACTTCATCATTAAAGTATAAAATACAATAATCACTCTTTGAGTCAAAGGTGTAGTCAGCTCTGGGCTTCTAGGCGTCGGGGGTCCTGACGTATCAGTATCCGAAGAGGCAGGGTAATTGCATTTTCTTGATATAATACAACATGTAGTTCATCGATGTTCATTAACAACATTTTGTAACTTTATCATGCCACACAATTAAATAATGACTAATTTTCCTCAGATCTCAGAAAAATTATTAAACAATAGATAGAAACTTGGAAAGCAATACCAAGACCCAAATACAATCCTAATAAACATAACACAAGATATACAACGATCAGGCATAACATTATGACCACCTTCCTAATATTGTGTTGGTCCTACTTTTGCTGCCAAAACAGCCCTGACCCGTCGAGGCATGGACTCCACTAGACCCCTGAAGGTGTGCTGTGGTATCTGACACCAAGATGTTAGCAGCAGATCCTTTAAGTCCTGTAAGTTGTGAGGTGGGGCCTTCATGGATCGGACTTGTTTGTTCAGCACATCCTACAGATGCTCGATTGAATTGAGATCTGGGGAATTTGGAGGCCAAGTCAACACCTCAAACTCATTGTTGTGTTCCTCAGACTATTCCTGGACCATTTTTGCTTTGTGGCAGGACACATTATCCTGCTGAAAGAGGCCACAGCCACCAGGGAATACCGTGTTCATGAAAGGGTGTACATGGTCTGCAACAATGCTTAGGTAGGTGGTACGTGTCAAAGTAACATCCACATGGATGGCAGGACCCAAGGTTTCCCAGCAGAACATTGCCCAAAGCATCACACTGCCTCCGCCGGCTTGCCTTCTTCCCATAGTGCATCCTGGTGCCATGTGTTCCCCAGGTAAGCGACGCACACGCACCTGGCCATCCACGTGATGTAAAAGAAAACGTGATTCATCAGACCAGGCCACCTTCTTCCATTGCTCCGTGGTCCAGTTCTGATGCTCACGTGTCCACTGTTGGCACTTTCAGCGGTGGACAGGGAGCAGCATCGGCACCCTGACTGGTCTGCGGCTATGCAGCCCCATACGCAACAAACTGCGATGCACTGTGTATTCTGACACCTTTCTATCAGAACCAGCATTAACTTCTTGAGCAATTTGAGTAGCTCAAGAAGTTAATGCTGTTAGCTCGTTAATACAGTTAATACAGTAGCTCGTCTGTTGGATCGGACCACACGGACCAGCCTTCGCTCCCCACGTGCATCAATGAGCCTTGGCCGCCCATGACCCTGTCGCCGGTTCACCACTGTTCCTTCCTTGGACCACTTTTGATAGATACTGACCACTGCAGACCGGGAACACCCCACAAGAGCTGCAGTTTTGGAGATGCTCTGACCCAGTCGTCTAGCCATCCCAATTTGGCCCTTGTCAAACTCGCTCAAATCCTTACGCTTGCCCATTTTTCCTGCTTCTAACACATCAACTTTGAGGACGAAATGTTCACTTGCTGCCTAATATATCCCACCCATTAACAGGTGCCGTGATGAAGAGATAATCAGTGTTATTCACTTCACCTGTCAGTGGTCACAATGTTATGCCTGATCGATGTATAATAATATAAGTGACACATTGTCTAATATATCTGATGAGTCATTACAAAGCAAATTGTAAAGAAAAATGCTATTCAGACTACTTGGAGCTTTTGTTTTGTTTTTGTTTTATTTCTGCAAGTTTAAGGCAAGACACTTCAGGCAAAACTAAACAAATGTCTTTTACAGTTGTGGAAAAGTTGTCTGAAGTTTTCCCATTGTGTACCACCAGATGGCGCTGTTAAAGCTGTTCCTCGGGGCTCTTCTGCTCCTTCAGTTTGTTCTGCTGGATGGAGCTGAACCTCAGAACCTGAACTGCCCTGCATATGGTGGCGTTCCAGGGACTCCTGGACACAACGGTCTGCCTGGTAGAGATGGAAGAGATGGTAAAGACGGAGCAATTGGACCCAAAGGAGAGAAGGGAGAGCCAGGTTTGTGTGTATGAGAGAGAAAATGAATGAGTGAGCCAGTGAAAGAGAGATGTGGTTATGTTTTTCACACCCACTTTACTGTCTCAGGAGTGAATGTGCAGGGAACGCCGGGTAAAGCAGGACCGTCTGGCCCAGCTGGAGCCAAGGGTGAAAGGGGACCACCAGGTATTAAACATAAGTAATTTAGATATTTCAAAACTCCTCATGTTAAAATTACTTTAGAGCTTCAGTGAGTGTGGAAATGTTGATTTTTATACCTCAGAAAAGTCTTTTTTTGTCCTGTAAATAATTTATTTTTAACACCCCAGGAGATTTCACCCCTTTACCTAATTATTAATTTAGGTAAAGCGGTGTAATTATTGTAATTAAGATTTTTATTATTATTATTATTCTGCCTTAAAACTGATCATGCAGACCAAACCGTAAGGCCTAGAGACATGAAACTGGTAGATGGTAGTAGTCTTGCCCGCTACTCAGATACCCGGACTCGTCCAAATCGGTCAATAAGGGGCAACACAGCAATCAAAAACGCAAATACCAAACTTATACCATTGGAATCCTTGGCCCAAGACGAACAAAACCTCATATATCTTATTTCCGCCATTAAAAATTTTCCGCCGTTTTGAATTTTCAAAAAAAACTACTTTTTCGAACTCCTCATAGGCCGTTTGTCCTATTCACTTGAAACTTGACATGCATCATCTAGAGACCCTCATGGCAAAAAAGTTATCAAAAGAATTTCAGTTGGTGATTCACACTCGCTATGGGACACCAAAATGTTCAATGTAGGCAAGGCAACTTTCTCTAAAATGGCTGTAACTCTTGAACAGAATGAGATATTTTCACCAAACTTGTAATATTTATTTACGAGCTTGTTTTGTGGTCACACAAAAAAAATCTGCAGCGATTCACCACTTGGTGGTGCTATAATATGGAAAAAAAAAACCATAAAAACAGCTATAACTATACAACTTTTAGTCCGATTGACTTGAAAGTTGGCATGCACTCTCTTTGTCTGAGTTGCCTTGATGATTTATCACAACATTCATGTATCTCGAAAAACATGACTGCCATCGGCCTATGAATTTTGAGCACCTCTTAGACCAGGTTAACGGAGGCAGATCGGTACAAAACTCGTTAGGCCTGTCTGACTCATGGCCCTAGAGGTCTGTGTGAAGTTTGAAAGAAAATGGCCACCGAGTGGCGCTATCATGTTTTAGACTTTATATATTCATGCAACCTTTCACACATACACACAATATTCATATTATGTTGAATCTCTTCATTCTGAACAACTTTGCCTAAAGAACCACAGCTGTCAATCAAATTATTTGTTAAACATTTGCGATTACTTGAAAAATCTACTTTTTCAAACTCCTCATAGGCCATTTGTGCAATTTGTTCAAAACTTGACATGCATCATCTAGAAACACTCATGGCAAAAAGTTATCAAAAGAATTTCGATTGGTGATTCAGGTTCGCAACAAAACGCCGAAACGTTTAAAGTAGCAGTTGCCTTTTACTAAAATGGTTGTATCTCTTGATCGCAATGAGATATTTTCACCAAACCTGGTACATGTGTACAAGCTCAGCCTGGGGTCACAATTAAAAAAATGTAGTGCTTGGCCACTTGGTGGCACTGTAATAGAAAAAAAAAACCATGAAAACCACTACATCTACACAACAGTTTATCTGATAGACTTGAAAATTGGCATGCACTGTCCTTGTCCAAGTTGTCATGATGGTAAAGAGGAATCAAAAAAAAAAAAATACAAAAATGGCTATATAACTATGCAATCGTTAGTCCGATTGAGTTGAAAATTGGCATGCGGTGTCTTTGTCGAAGGTGCCATGAATGTCTATGGGGACCCTTGCGTCTCTCAAAAAACATGGCTGCCATTGGCCTATGAAATTTGAGAACCTGTTTGACCAGGTTAACGGAGGCCGATCAAAACGAAACTTGGTGGGCCTGTTTGACACTTGACTCTAGCGGTCTGTGTGAAGTATGAAAGAAATCAGCCACCGGGTGGTGCTATGTGTCACACATAAACAATATTCATATCATATGTTGAATCTCCTCATTCTCTATAACTTTGCCTTAAGGTCCTAGGTATTTCACACAACCTCAAAACCACTGTAAACCACTACAATTCTCTAGATTTTTTAGGTCAATAAATATCAAAAACTGTTGAACTTTACCATTTGGATAGCCATAACAGGACCATTAAGAAAATGGCCATCTCCAAATATACCCAAAAGCCTATAAATCCTAAATGCTTTTATGTTGGCCTAGACCCTAACACCATAGATGGCATAAAGGTCTTAATACGCTTGAACCTCATTAATTGCTGCTTGCAGCTATATTATTATGTTTATTATTATTATTATTATTATTATTATTATTATTATGTGTAATTATTATGTTTTCAGGCTTGTCTGGACGTGACAGCACAGCTGACTCCCTGAAATCTGAGATCCAGCATCTTAACGCTAAGATTGCTATGATTGAGAAAGCTGCGAGTTTTAATAAATTCAGAAAAGTTGGACAGAAATACTACGTCACTGATGGTATTGAGCTTACTTTTGATAACGGGATGCAGTACTGCAAAGACTTTGGAGGAGCAATCGTTTTGCCAAAAACTGCTTTAGAAAACCAAGCGCTAATGAAATTATCAGTATTCAGTGGTTTAAGTAGTAAGAAGCCATTTATTAGAGTCACAGATAGAGAAACCGAGGGAACATTTGTGGACACTGAGGGAAAGCAATTAACTTTTACCAACTGGCTTAACGGTCAGCCTGATGACTATAAGGGACTACAAGATTGTGGTATTATCCCACACTCTGGCCTTTGGGATGATGTCAATTGTGATAATCCACATCCTATCATATGTGAAATAGAGACAGAATTTACACTGTAAAAACAAACATATGTAATCTACTCAAAAAATTGAGGTAACAAGTATAAAGTCTACCCGACATAATACATTACAACTTATAAAAAATGAGTAATATGAACTTGATTATTTACTTATATATATATATATATATATATATATATATATATGCGCTCGTTGTCTTTTGTCTTCCGGTTTGTATTTCCACAGCAATCTTACGTATTTATGAATGAACTGCTCGTTCTTCCCGGTCTACTGACATTTGTAAAGACATCTGCTTTAAACAGCTCACGATAACTTTCATTAACTCTACAACAAGTAAATCCACTTCACCAGCTAATTATTCTTTGATAGCGATGCGATAGAAATATACAGAGCTACCACAAAAACGAAGTTCAAAGACAATATTATAAAGATGGCGGCGCTCTTGTTTCTCTGGCGTATAAGAGTTGCGTCCCAAATGACGCGCTATACACTATGCACTTATACACTATGTACTTATGCACGTACTTATGCATGTACTCATCCATGTAGTGTATGAATTTTATAAATTTATTTTGTCATTAAACATCGAAGTCTGATCCCCCTCCACCTCCGCTACATAATTAAAGCTGCGACAGCTGACTGCATGAAGTGTCCAACATTCCACACTTCATTTTTTCCATTAATTAAGTGCATCATCCGGGTATTTAAAGTGCACTTTTTCTTTTTGGAATTTTCTGTGAACGCACTAGCCTACTCACACTATTTGTACTTAAAAATGTCATAGAATAGTGCATAAGTATGCGAATTAGGACGCACCTAATGTCTATATGTAACTATAAATTTTACTCTAATCTTAGAATATTGTTGGTGCAAAATTAATATTGCCCCAATATTGTCGTCTTTTTAGTGAATTTCTTAGTTTTGAAGCTCACAGCCTGGGCGATTTGTGAGGTCAGAAACCATCGAATTTTACATATTTAAGTAGATTGGGCACAATTAATTTCGAAACAAAATTGTGTTACTTTGTGTAACATTTTCTTTAATTAAGTAAACTGAACAAGCAGCAAAAATCATTTTTACAATATTAAGAAATATACAAATCTGTGATACTAATATGCTATTAACAATGTCTTATGCACACAGAATGCACATTACATATGAAACATTTTATGTAAGGATGAATATAAATAATTTTGTTTCAGATTAATGAATAAAATATTTGTCATGTGTCTTGTCTCTTATATTTCATTGCAAATCTGACATTAATTGTGTGACTAACAGAACTTCAAATAACTGAAACTAATGTGTGTTTTATGCCCTGCACAAATATGTGTTGTGAACACCAGAGCTGATTTGTTGTGCACATAAAGCTGTTCATATCATTATAGACTGTCTGTAAGTATGAAGGTTTTTTTTTTTTTTTAGTTTGGGAAAAGAACAAACTATAAAATCCTGTCTACAGGCATATAGCGCCGTCACTTTTGGCGCTCTAGCTGTTAATAAACGGAACTGCATGAGTCTTGTGGAAGAACATTGTACCGGAGCTACTTTATGTCTATGACAAGTCACGCAGATACTATGCTACTCCGCAGCGGTACGACCCGAACCAGTCGAAAATAGTCCGAATATAAACACTTATTATAGGTGTACTGTAGTGATTCAGGATAAGACAAAAATACAGTTTAGAAAATTGATTCATGATGTACTCGCTCATTATATAATTTTTGTAAATTTTGAACACAAAATAAGTGACGGACAGCAGCTTTAATTACAAGTAAAAATGCTCTAGTTCTGATGGCTCATAACAGTCACAACTTTGTACTTTTGAATGGAATAGGCAAACCATGACTTCACTCCTGATTATCCTAAGAAAATCAATCATTAACATTTACACAAATATTGGATCTTGTTGTTTTGAATAAAACTTAAAGCAATATCAAGTATTTCTGTTCTATTTGGATTCATCAAAGTAATACCTCTACTTTACCTCTAAAACTGACACAGTAAAAAATAAATCTAAAGGTTTGTTGTGTTGTATGTTTTTTTTTTTTGTTGTTGTTGTTGTTGTTGTTTTGTCATCGAACTCTGTTCTGGGTATTATGTCACTGAAATTTGGTGAAGGGTCACAGTTGTGTCACAGTTGTGTTCACTTTTAGTGCTGATCGCCTGATCTGGTAAGACTGAAAATTAATTTTTGAGTGAATGAATTGAAAACATTCAAAAAGTTACATGTATTTCTCTTAATTTACATTCTTTTTACTTTAACCAAGTAAACTTGTTTGAAATCACTAAGTATAGCCTAACTAAATTATCATTCTAAACCTCACTGTTATTAAATATCACTATATTTAGAGAGGACTATATTTGTATAAACAGTAAGAATATTTTTATTTGAACTCACGGATGCGTGTTCTCTGACGGCTGAGCGCAACATTGCGGCAACAGAAATCTTGCCATTTCCCCAGTCAACAGCAGATGGCGCTGTTAAAGCATCAACTCTGTGCTGCTCTGCTGCTAATGGAGTCTGTGCTGATGCTAGCTGCACCTGAAAGTAGTTGTCCAGCTTATGCTGGGGTGCCGGGCACACCTGGACACAACGGCAGCCCTGGCAGAGATGGAAGAGATGGGTTTCCTGGATTAAAAGGGGAAAGAGGAGATCCAGGTTCATGCCTTTTTTTCTGGTTGTTGGTTTTAATTGTGTTCAAGTAATGCTGAAAGGCAAGGTGATGAAATGAGAGAAATGATCAGATCAGAGAAATTAGATTCATTCATCACATTCTCTCTAAAAGGAGTTGGTGCACAGGGACCCCCAGGGAAAATAGGACCCCCTGGTGCTGTTGGCCCTAAAGGAGACAAAGGAAATCCTGGTCTGCCAGGTGGTAAAATTATAATTAATGATGTTGAATGAAGATCTAAACTGTTTATTTTCTTAACCATATCTTAATTGAGTTTATAGTTACATATGAAATATTCTTTTTAGTTTTTTTCCACATATTCTGCTAAAGATTTTCACTCTGGTGTTCTTTTACAGGGACTGGTGTTCAAAGTGCATTAGTAACACAACTTCAATCAGATGTCAAACACCTAACAGACAGACTCACTGCAGTAGAGAAAGGTAGAATACTCCTACATAAATAATGTTTGCACCATTTTGTTTATTCATGTAAAAAAAAAATTATATATAAGATAATGCTAGTACAATTCCTTTTTAGTCCTAGGATTTCGCATGTTCAAGAAAGTGGGACAGAAATATTACGTGACCGATGGGCTAAAGGGAAATTTTGAAAAGGCACAGAAGTTCTGCTCTGACGCTGGGGCTAAAATTGTCCTGCCAAGAAGTGAAAATGAGAATAAAGTTCTAACATCACTGCAAGCTACGCTTGAGTCTACTTACGTATATGCTGGTGCAACAGACAGACAGAAAGAAGGGCATTTTGTAGATATGAGCGGCCAACCTTTACCTTTCACCAAGTGGAAAGAAAATGAGCCCAACAATCATAATGGGGCAGAGGACTGTACAGTAATTTACAAAAGTGGTGTGTGGAATGATATTAACTGTGATTCAGAGTGGCATGTGGTGTGTGAGCTGTGAAACAGATTATGAATTGTTATTCCTCTGATGTCTGAATGATAAAGGAATAAAGAAAATCTTATAAACAGAGTGGATTTTGTAGTCAAGACCACCTAAACTGAGACCAAGACCAGACCAAAACTCCTCAAATTCATCTTGAATTTTAAGAATTTTTTTAAGGAGCAGGTGCATGAAGAATTTTTTAAGAATTACTAACAACAAAATTCATCTTGTGTTGCAGAGGTGGCACAGAAGTTGCATCTGAATTGGTACAATTACACCTGCATGAAAAATGTTGAGATTAATGTTTTAAAAATAACATTTTGAATATAGAAATATGATGGAAAAATAAAATGATAGATCTGCTTTTAAATATGAAACTGAAATCAAAACATTTAAAGGGTTAGTTCACCCAAAAATGAAATTTCTGTCATTAATTACTCTCCCTCATGTCGTTCCACACCCGTAAGACCTTCATTCATCTTCAGAACACAAATTAAGATATTTTTGATGAAATCCGAGGGTATCTGATCCACACATAGGCAGCAACGTCATTGCACCTTTTGACATCCAGAAAGGTAGTTAAAAACATGATTAAAATAGTCTAGACACGCGAGTCAGAACACAATACGCATGCGTTGTGATGCTCTCGTGAACACTCGCGCATGTGCGTTGAGTTGACACGTGAGTCTGAACACAACACGCATGCGTCGTGAAGCTCTCGTGAACACTCGCGCATGTGCGTTGAGTTGACACGCGAGTCTGAACACAACACGCATGCGTCGTGAAGCTCTCGTGAACACTCGCGCATGTGCGTTGAGTTGACGCGCGAGTCTGAATACAACACGTGTCGTGAAGCTCTCGTGAACACTCGCGCATGTGCGTTGAGTTGACGCGCGAGTCTGAACACAACACGTGTCGTGAAGCTCTCGTGAACACTCGCGCATGTGCGTTGAGTTGACGCGCGAGTCTGAACACAACACGTGTCGTGATGCTCTCGTGAACACTCGCGCATGTGCGTTGAGTTGACACGTGAGTCTGAACACAACACGCCTGCGTCGTGAAGCTCTCGTGAACACTCGCGCATGTGCTTTGATGCGCGAGTCTGAACACAACACGCATGATTCGTGATGCTCTCGTGAATGTGCGTTGCAGATCAATATTTTTATATAGTGGTGAATTATGTTTTTTTTTTTGCGCAAACAAAACACTCGCATCGCTTCATAAAATTGAGTTTAAGCCACTGGAGTCACATGGAGTACTTTAACGATGTCTTTTTCCCACCTTTCTGGACCTTGGAGTGGTAGTTGCGTTGGATCTCTATGGAGAGACAGAAACCTTTCAGACTTCATCAAAAAGATCTTAGTTTGTGTTCTGAAGATGAACAAAGGTCTTACGGATGTGGAACGACATGAGAGTGAGTAATTAATGACAGAATTTTCATTTTTGGGTGAACTAACCCTTTAAGACAAGTCTCAAGTACTACAACACTATTAGCCACATAAAAATATCCATTTATATTCTGCTAGTTTTTAATTAAGTAGCATAAACATTTAGGTAATTATATACAGTCACATCTGGATTTGTATGATAAATATATATATTTATACTATATTATAAATTGCAATCAAGACTAGTAAAATAATGACACACTGACTGGCTTTTTTTGTGGTTGTTAAAATTGCATTTACTGAATGATACATTAATTTGCATTTGAAATATAAAAGGTTGAAGAAAAAATCAACAAAAAGAATAAAGATATAGATTTCCAAAATGTTTTCAAGTTCAGTGTCATTAGAGAAGCAAAACTTTTAGACTTCTTTATTTGTTTCATATTTACCATCATATTAAAAATTCAAGAGGTTAGTATCATACAATGTTCTCTTCCTTTGATGTAAATATCACACATATATTATTATTATTATTATTATTATGACAATAGTAACTTTTTTGTCACAATTCTGAATTCAGTCGACGCTCACAGAGGAAAAAGCAGAAAACCGCTGAAACTGGTGTAGCTCCTTTCATCATCATAAACCCAGCTGTTCTCCCACAGATGTGTGTTCACTTGATCACCCTTCTCCAGCGAGAGAACGACACCATTGCTGCCGTTAGAATTGGTCACAGGCTTCTCAGTAAACACAGAGCACTGGATTTGATTATTTTTAAAGAGACTGACTGCCATTTGTTTAGAAGAGTGACCGTGAGCATAAAATCTGAAGAAGTAGACTCCATTCACTGGTGCTGTGAAAATACCTGCGAGACACAAATGAATTCAGATTGAATATGCTTAAAAATGTACTTAAACATAATAATTAACATAATAAAGAAATGTGAATGGCACGGGTTACCTGTGTTGGAGTCATACGCATTTCCCGTGTTAGTGAAAATTTTTTTGTAGATCAGGGGTGTCTGAGTATCAAAGGGTCCAGTTTGTTGTGATCCAGATGCCAAAAGTCCAACTGAAAAGGCAACCTTTTTGGCTGTGAAAAGGTAAGTTTTTTTGTGTCATGTTTACACTTGGTTTTAAATATAACATCATAGAATAAGTATTTTCACTTACCTTTATTCACTGCCTGGAGAGATTCAAGTTTATCACCGGAGGCTTGTGTGAAAATCCTTAAAGCTGTTCAGAAGGAACATTTCAGAAGTTTGTTATAATGTTTCAGGCTGGAAATGATTCAACAAATCAATGTAGATAAAAATGTACCTTCATTCTCTCTCTTCAGCTCTTTCAGAGTTTCCTCTGTGGCTGTCAGCCTTTCCTCAATGTTCTTCAGCTGTGCCGATGTGATTGAATCATGTATCAGTGAGACCCCAACACAGAGCAATAAAAGCATCTTTTGAGCTGCCAACATCTTCATAGCTATGATTTTCATAGTGCATGTTGAATTTTGCACCGTTTGGTGCAATACTGAACCACATGATGCTGTAAAGTAAATATGACCCTTGTATTGTTTGGACTTGTGACACTGACTCAGAAAAGCAAATTAATCTGTTTTTAAGTGAGGAGATCAAATCTCACTAATAATAACTTTTGCAGCAATACTAACACAATATTTGAAATTGTTTCAGGCATATTCTTTATAGGCAAATGTCACAATGCTTGAAAATGCTTGAAATCGGTGCTTTGTTCAGAGACAAGTGGCTTTTTTTTTAAATTTCAGTAGTTATTAATTATAAAAATAGCCTATCATTTATAATATATCCCAATGATATGACACTGAGCAGCATAAATGTAAATGTATTTGAAGTGTTCACTGTTGTCTCCCAAGACAGTATGAACATTAATTTAAAAAAGTTAAATGTTAAGTCTACATGAATAAAAAATAAATGTACAAACTTAATATAGTACATATAACTAGGAATGAAAAGCATCAATTATAAAATAATAATAAAAATAATAGCTTAGGCTATTACATCTCGAAAAAAATATATTGCACCCTTTAAAAAAAACAAATTAAAATGGCGGCACAGATTTGTGACGTCGCGTAAAATAACTGAGAATGACATCTAGTATAATATTTCATTCTCACGAAACAAAATCACATACTTTTCAAACATTCATGCGCCTGCTCCTCTATTGGCTAAAAAGTTAATTTAGAGTGTGACGTCACGCTGTCGGTTGAACGAAGAAGGAAAGAGGCCAACTTCCGGTATGGTGCGGTGAACAGGGACCACAGGATATAACTGCCAGGAAAATGCGGTAGGCAGTTGTCATAACTGAAAGCGAAATAAAACAGCACATCTCAGTGCTATCTTTACGACTTTAAAATAAATGTGGCATGTGGTTATATGGCCTAAGGGCTTTGTGACGGAAGCAATCGGGTTAGCTGATCAGCCATCGATCGATCGGTATTAGGGAGTGCGCGAGCTCTGCGCGCGGTTGAACATGGGGACGAGATCGAGCCGTTTACACGAGGAAGCTGCTTCGACACCTTTCGATAAAGATGGCATCAAGAGAGAATCCTGCCGACGAATCCGAAGCACCAGGCCCACTAGCCTCATGGTGGAGTTCTCCGGGAGTTTCGATCATGACTCCGAGACGAACCGCAGCCGGTCGGAGGAGGGCAGCGACTCGGATACCGGGCAGCAGGCGAGCAGCGACGGCAGTCCCGCCGACCGCCACACATCCCCGTCGCTGAGCAGCCAGGCCTCGCCGACGGACGAGAGCGGAGCCGATGAGAAACGCGAGGAGGATGGCAGTCCAGGAGGCCCTGTGGGCGGGGAGGAAATAGGCCGTGCACCGCAGCGCACTTTCTCGGAGCGTTTGCCCAGCGGTCGCCATTCTTCCACCAGCGGCGTCACGGCGAGGTCCGCCCGGGTGAGAGGGACCCACGCACGGCCAGTCTCTGAGGCGTGGATCGGCCTCTACAGACTCAACAACCGCCACGGTGGTAAGTTGAAGAGCTGATCGTTTCGTTCCCTCAGCAGTCATTTCAAACGTTACACCCTGTTAAATCTCCGTTCTGTCATTTAAACCGGCACTGTTTACACTGAGTGAAAATGCAATTTACAGGAGCTCAACAGCTTAATATATTATGTATTAAAGAAAATAAGCCTATATGTATTTATCCATGTTATTCAAAAAGGATAGTTAGAAAAATTTGTCATTATCACTTTTCTCATATCAAAATATATTGGGTATTATAGCCCAAGTCACCGTTCACTTTAATTGAAAATGGTGTAAAGAAAGTGACAGCAGTTGCCAGTCTCTACTGTTCATCTATTTTTTTTTAACTAGTTAGCTTAATGAAAGTTTGGTAACACTTTACAGTAAGGTTCTATTTGTTAACATTAGTTAACCGTAACTAACAATCAATAATACATAGAAATCATTTATTAATCTTTTTCGATGTTAATTTTAACATTTACTACTACAATATTAAAATAGTTGTAGCTGATTATTTCATTTAGTGGTTCTGTGTTTTTATTAACAAAGATTAATACATACTGTAACAATTGTATTGCCCATTGTTAATTTTAATTAATACTTCAACTAAAAGAACCTTATTGTAAAGTGTTACTGAAAGTTTATGTATGTAATAAAATAGACAACAAACCCAATCTGACTGATATGTGAGTGATTTATTTATTTTTATTTATTTTATTTTTTTTAAAGCATATAAAACATGGAAGGTGATTAAAAGAGATTAATGGTTCTGCACTAGACTAATGAGCTTGTGGTATAATTAGGCTTTGGGGTTTATAGACATTTCAGGCATTCCTGACAGGATGATCCATGATGGATTTAAACGCAAAGACCAAAGGTAAACCCAGTTTACTAATGATGTCTGTGTAATTTTTTTTTTTTTTTAGACTATATTGGTCAGTTGGACATAGTCCAGCCAGAGGGTTCAGAAAAGTGGGCCACATTGGCACAAACTCACCCGTCTATTACTGTGACTGGCCTTCATTTCATGAAACGCTTTCTGTATCTCCAGTTTGCATTATAGTTTTTCTCTCCTTTCCAGCTATTCGTTGTCCTTTTTGCACCAAGCCGTTCCCTGGAGGGCGGATCGAGGAACACCTTTTAAGTTGTCTGACTTCTCCACCTCTCCCTTATAACAGTAAGCAACTAAGCATCCAGTTTGTTTTTATTATTGTTTTTCTTTCATCTGCTCATATCTTAGTTATTAATTATGTTGTATCTTATTTGTCCCACAGCGGATGTGCTTGCTAAGGACAGTGGAGAATGCTCAATCTGCCTCGAAGACCTCCTACAGGGAGAAACCATTGCTCGACTGGCTTGCCTGTGCGTCTACCATAAGAGGTAACTGTGAAGCACACTAAATAGGGATTTCAGTGTACATACATTTCCATAATCGATCATTGTTTAAATTAACGATCAATTAATTGCTAACCAACCTCTTAAATCCGAAGCGGGGGGCGCTAAGTTATCACGTTACTTAACCACTTGCTTAACCAACACAAAATAGGTGTCATTTTTAAGCTTAGAAGCTTGGCTTTACAGTGAATATAGTGAATATGACCATCACTTAACATGTGTTTTTAAATTTACTGACATATTAAAAGTGCTCTATTTTTACAGCGTGAAAAAATAACCGCTTTAAATGAAAATGTGATCTGTAAAATCATCGTACATAACAGATAGACTTGTCATTAATAGTTGAAAGGTCTCAACTAGCAGAATACAAGCATAATTGTTTTAGTTAGAAACCAAACTATACCAGGTATTTGTATGAAAAAGCACCGCAGACGCACATATTATATCTATACATTTCGTATATCTATACATTTTGCGCAACGTTTTTGTTTCTAATTTCACAAAACATTAGTAAACAATAGTATATCACATATCTTTATTTAGAGCGGGTGGTCTCAAATGAGCATTGTGTAGATCACGGAGTAACATGACATGCTGCTTGGCTAAAGCTATAGGATCATGACACAGTGTTTTCCAACGTCATTTGAACCGATGGAAACTGGATCTTGGGTGTGGTGGGTGGGTATAGTGGGTAGGGACAATGTGCCGAGACTAATCGGACAAGGTTTTACAGCTGGAGTGCTCTTGGATTGGTTTGATTGCTCAGATTGACAGGTCTTGATTTAAAGGGTTAGTTCACCCAAAAATGAAAATTCTGTCATTAATTACTCTCCCTCATATCGTTCCACACCCGTAAGACCTTCGTTCATCTTCAGAACACAAATTAAGATATTTTTGATAAAATCTGATTGCTCAGTGAGGCCTCTATAGCCAGCAAGAACACTCCCTTTTTCAGTGCCCAGAAAGCTACTAAAAACTTATTTAAAACAGTTCATGTGACTACAGTGGTTCAAGCTTAATATTATAAAGCGACGAGAATACTTTTTGTGCGCCAAAAAAATAAAATAGTGACTTTATTCAACAATATCTAGTGATGGCCGATTTCAAAACACTGCTTCATAAAGCTTCGAAGCTCTACGAATCTTTTGTTTTAAATCAGTGGTTCAGAGCACCAAAATCACATGATTTTAGTAAATGAGGCTTCGTTATGTCATAAGTGTTTTGAAACTTCAATAGTTCAGGTGACTTTGGCAGTTTGATACACGCTCCGAACCACTGTTTTGAAACAAAAGATTCGTAAAGCTTCGAAGCTTCATGAAGCAGTGTTTTGAAATCGCCCATCACTAGATATTGTTGAATAAAGTCGTTATTTTGTTTTTTTGGCGCACAAAAAGTATTCTCGTCGCTTCATAACATTAAGGTTGAACCACTGTAGTCACATGAACTGTTTTAAATATGTTTTTAGTACCTTTCTGGGCATTGAAAAGGGGAGTGTTCTTGCTGTCAATGGAGGCCTCACTGAGCCATCGGATTTCATCAAAAATATCTTAATATCTTAGGTCTTACAGGTGTGGAACGACATGAGGGTGAGTAATTAATAACAGAAATTTCATTTTTGGGTGAACTAACCCTTTAATTGTGCCATAGAATAGGAGCGCACAGCTGAAACGGCGCTGGAAGATCATCACTCATCTACCAGGAACTTATTACTTGTCATTTATTCTATGTACTAGGGTTGTCAAAGGTACAGACTTCGGTACCAAGTCGCTACTGAAATTTTTAAAAATGTGACACTAACAGCATTTCACTCTAGCATTTTGAGCGCTGTTGAACGGATTCTTAAACACCTCTGATTGGCCATTGTGTTCACACACTCAACAGATGTCTGTGATTGGCTACATGTGCAAGCGCTCGGTGAAGAGCGTCAAAGGTGTCTATTTACAACATGTTTTTGAAGTATTGATCATTGTAGCCAATCACAGACATATCTGTTGAGCACATGAACACAATGGCCAATCAGAGGTGTTTAAGAATCCGCTCGACAGCGCACAAAATGCTATAGGGAAATGCTGGTATTGTCACATTTTTTTTAAAAAATTTTTAGTACCGACTTGGTACCGAAGTTGATACTTTTGACAACACTACTATGTGTGGCGTTTACACAAGTGAGTAGTTCTTATGTTCAGTAAAATCACTTGTTTGGAGTTTTGAAATGAAATGAAATGAAATACACTTTATTGTCCCCAAAGGGGAAATTTGTGTTGGACTTGATTTACATTGACAAAAAATTAAAAAACATAAACAACAGATTCAACAATACAAAAATAATAAAATGAAATAATAACATTCATTCATCATTCAACATTTTAATTGAAATAAGTATAAAAGACTTCTTAAACCGATTATACCTAGATATTGGAACTCTGTACCTTCTTCCAGAAGGTAACAATTCATACTCCGTATGCAGTACATGCAATGGATCAGTTAAGATTTTATGTGCTTCTCTAAGAACAGACTGTTCGTACAATGACTCAAGGGACAAATGGTCCTTTCTCCCAATGGTCTTCATTGCTATTTTTACCAAGCGTGTGAGCTTAGATTTTACCTAAATTGTAAGGTTACCAAACCATACCATAATGGCATATCTGATTATGCTCTCTCTATAACTGCCTGAGAAAACAACCACATGATTTTCTGGTCCACTCCATAAAGCCTTAGTCTACGAAAAAAATACAATCTTTGCTGCACACGAGAACAAATATCCACATGAATCCCCCAACTAAATGTATTATCCATATAGATACCAAGGTACTTGTAAGAGCACACTTGCTTAATTGATGTTTCATGGATAAACACTGGTGTGTGATCACCTATTGATCTAGGGTCCAAAATCATCTCCTCAGTCTTTTTTGTATTTAAAATAAGATGATTTAAATCACACATAGTTTTGGTTAATTATGTTTAGAAATAAACGGCTAGACTACCTAATCCATTGTATGGCTTGAAGACATTAGGTGTGTTCGACTTGAAGCGGTGCTGCGCAGACAAATCGGTGTATGACATCAAAGTACCGCGAGAGCGATTAGAGAGCAGACGGTGTAATACGTAACTACGACACGCTCGCTTCATTTTTCCACGTTTTGCGCATGAGCCACACGCACCTCAAAACTATGCACTCTAATGATGACCTTGCTTAATCGACCATCGATAGGTTTTATCAATTAATTGAACGTTTAATCGTTGCCATCCTTAATACTAACCATTCTACGTTAAAAAAAAAAAAAATCATAATTTTGCTGTACAAATGAATGCTTTCAAATATGTAATGGTTGATATTTCTCTTAATAGCTGCATTGACACATGGAGCAAAGTGAAGCCATGCTGCCCTGAGCATCCTTTTGAATGATTCATGTTCACGTGCAATGACAATGACTCAGGTGAGCTTGTTTAAGTTGACTTATTTATTAATAATGTATTAATATAAGTAAAATGCAATCAGATGTCATCATTTACTCACCTTCATGTTGTTCCAAACCTGTATGACTTTTTCTTCTGCATAAAAGATTTTTTGAATAATGTTTTAACATTGGACCCCATTTTCAATTATTTTTATTTTATTTTTTTTGTGTGTGTGTGTGCGCGTGTGTTCTCTAGGAAAAAATGCATACAAATTTATAATTTGAGTTATCTATACCTTTAAAGATTTTGTTTTTTGTTTTTAGATTCCTCCTAACTTGTTTCCCCCATCTTTTTAGGAGACTATACCCCCTGGCAGGAGCATATATTTTCTGATGAGAGGATTGAAAGAAAGACACAAAGGAACAAAAACAAATAGCAAACATCAACACTTGTGCTCAGCTTAGTCAGTCTGGCCCCGAGCGAGCCTGGCTTTAACTATCTGACGTGACTCTTGAGACTTGGCTTTTCTCTTGCTCTGCAGCACCTGCGCGAATGCCGGGTTTGCTCTGCTTGCCTTTTCTCTTTAACTCTTTAACTGTAAAACTCAGAGTGAAACTGAATAGTACTTTGAAAAAGAAACCAATGTAAACGGAGAGAAAAGTTACACATGGAACGCCTCTCCGCGTGGACATCTTGAACATCTCCCGCAGTGGGATGGCGTTTGGGTTCTTCTTACCATGGAAACGTGGCGATCTGTCGTTTATGCCGGGCTTAACGTTTGGTTTTGTGCAGCCTGCTGGGGTTGCATTGGCTTGAATGAACTACTTGAGTTTGTTGGGCGGATCCCAAATGAACGCAAATGAGTTGTACATGCGTAAATATTGCACAGGATTACTTGTGAGGCATGATGTTTTATATTGCGAATGATACATAATGATGTTTTTGGGGATAATCTATTTTGTTTACCCTTTCCCCTTTTTGTTACTATAGGAACATTTCAGAGGCAGAGTGAAATTTCCAATAGATTAATTTGATTAGTGACTTTTATCCATCGAGGCAAAACTCCCTCTCATTTCCACATCAAGCTCTTTTAACCTCTCGATCTGATTGCTTTTACTCAATTGAACTGTATATTGTTAACAGATCAGAGCAATACTTCCTCTAGTTAGATTAATGGACGTGTTATTGGTTGCAGTGAAGTGTGTGTGTTCAAGTGTGTACTCAAATGCAGAAGATTTTGACGCTGATGACCTGACCGCATGTACTACTCTAGGAGGGAAAGATGAAATGGCTTTTCTGAGTCTCAGAAATCCATTTACTGTACGCTCTTTACACCAGGCCTTGTCTATGTTGAATGAGGCCATCTGTGGTGTGGAGATGTATGTCAGGCGCAGTAATGCCATATGGCGCATGCTTTGCCTGAGGATGGTGATTGAGAACAGCTGATGGGTAATTATGACAATGTCATCGACCCCCTTGGAATTAATAAATCCAATGGAAAGGTAACTCTTGTAGACAGCCCTCCACAGAGATGCTTGTTAAATTTTTTTTTTTTTTTTTTTTTTTTTTTTTTTCATGTTTTGAGGTTTAAGGGGTTTCTTGATTGTGGGTGGGTGTTATCGTGTTCATTATTCAGTTGTTTTGTAGCGATCTGTTACATTTTTGCCTTAGCTCAAGGATTCATATATTTTGAGTGGCTTTGAACGAAGATTTCCTTGCCTCATCAGAGAGATGTCGTCTCCTTCTACCTTTTGAAAGTATTGCAATGTGTTTCCTTTACATGACAGTCTAACGGTTCTTTCCAATTGAAAACACAAGAAATGCCAAGCGTGTCTGAGAGAGTCAAAGGCACGAGTCATTTTTACAGTTACATTTATGTTTTGTTGGTGTTGTGGAGTGGAGGGAGGTATTGTCAGAGTATTTTGACAATCTTTTAAGCTCTGTAAGTTAGCTTTTGCCCTTTAACTCATGTGGTGCCATACCTCAATATCCATATTTACTATATTAACCTGGGGCTTAGCTAACTCCAAAGGTGGTGTTTGAATTTTTTTCTTAAAATTGTATTATATATATATATATATATATAATATACACACGCAGTATAAATACTATAGAAAGTTCTGTAATTATTCAGTGCTAAGGGTCTTTACCCGCTTGATCCTGTGTTTTGAGAGTTGTCGGTCAAATATGAATGAGTTGGGAATGTTCTTTAGGTCAATATGATTTGCAAATATTCTCATCCCCAAACACAGACAATCTGCCTTCATTCTGCTAAAGAACAATTGAGTATTTATTTATTAAAATGTAAATATGTATCACTTCAAAATGGCTTTGTCTTTTGTTTGTCCATGATGCTGTTTCTATGCCTAAATCTTTTGTATGTCTGAAAAATTGGTTTTATATGTATTTTTTACAATAAATATGCTTAAGTGTGATTGTTGTGCTTTGGATCATCTTTTCTTGTGTAAATAAATCACATGTCAATATAATAACAGTAGTAAATTGAAAGTGCTTGCATTTATGATTGTGGAAGTAACAGTGGTGGAAGTATACTTCTGTTTTCTTGTTTAAAAGATTGTAGTCTCTAAATTGATTTTGGCACATTTCAACTGAGTTTTTATGGTAAACATTTTGAATTCTGTTAAAAAGGAAGAACTTGTGCTTGTGTCAAAATCTTGTATAACCTATATTTCGACAGCTCTTGTTGCACTTGCATTTTGTGGTTGAATTTGTGAAACTTAACCCTGTTCAGACCCCACACACACACACACACACACACAAAAACACAAACACAAACAGTCATACTTTTCATCTACTTTTGTGTAAAATACAACTGCTTAAAAATTGCACATAAGAATTGTTGTCATTTAACGGTGTACTTATAATAACGTACCGAAAATGCACTGAGAAAGGAAGCCAACGGTGAGAACTTTTACATTAGAGACGTTTGGTCAATAGTGTGAAATCTGAACTTCTCCACAGCGGTTTTTCCACACGGGGGAATTTTTGTAAATTACATAACTGGAGGATGTGGAACCTACTTTAGCCTGTGTGAAACAAAGGTGAAGCATTAAACATCAGAGAGCTCTGAGTGATTAGACTTCAAACAAGATAACGCTGAGGAGAAGGTAAGCTTTTTTTTTTTTTTTTTTTTTTTTATTAATTCTAATATTAAATTAGTTGGATGTCCATGCAGAAATCGTTCCAAAGAGAGAGAGAAAAAATAACTTGTCTGTAAAGTAAACCTGATCTAATTATATTATAATCTGTAGACTCTTTAGAATAAATTGATAACATTAACTTCAATACAAATTAGAACAATGAGAACAAACACCAGCTTTTAACACTGAATATGCACTCAATGGCTCAAATGTCTCTATTCAAATTGGGGTTTGGCCCATTTTGTAATCCACTCAGCATTTCTAATTCAAATGAACTAAAATACTACTGATTTAAGTGAACAGTAAAACAACACAAACATGATAGAGTGACACAACTTCTAGCATATGCAGTCAAAAGCATTCTCTGTGCAATCACCTAATGGAAAAGTTTTAGAAAAAATCAGGAATGAAAGTGATTTTTGAAAATGCTCTCCTCTTGTCTTTCCTTACAACTAAAAGAGTTAATAATAATAATTTATATTAAAGCATAAATGTATTTGTTTTTAGTGAAATTATTAATATATAATTTTATAAATTTTATCTGTTATTTATAAAATAATATATATATATATATATATATATAAATACTCATTAACATATTTGGAATAGTGCAATTTATTTTTCAACACCTTTTAAAAACAACTTATTGTAATAATGTATATAATGATACATTTACTTTTTATAAAAGTATACTATTATTTATACTTTTTGGCAAACATGTTTTCTATGCTAAGACATTCTATTGCCCTCAAGATCCACGTTATCTCCAACTTTGATCAAACTCACCTGCCTGTAATTTGCTAGTGTGCTAACTTTTTTTTTTTTTTAATTTGTTGTAGTTATTTGTGAAGGAAATTATAAAAATATTACAATTTCCTCTGTATCTCCTATCTAAAAGAAGTGGCAAATTTCACATCTTATTTTATCTCTGTGCTTTTACCCTAGGTTCATTTTCAATCTATTCCTAAATCTAGATCTAAAGTTGTTGGCATATCAAAAAGAACTATAACAACCCAAACAAACACTGCAGAAACCACCACTTCCAGTACACTGATGCTTTTTCATTTTCCTTCATAGACACTTAAAAGTCACTTCTACCCTGAGGTTAAAGGGTTAGTTCACCCAAAAATGAAATTTCTGTCATTAATTACTCACCCTCATGTCGTTCCACACCCGTAAGACCTTCGTTTATCTTCAGAACACAAATTAAGATATTTCTGATGAAATCCGACAGCTGTCTGACTTCTCCATAGAGAGCAATTTAACCACCACTTTCAAGGTCCAGAAAGGTAGTAAAGACAAAAACAAAACAAAAATAACTTTTTTCAACAATATCCTCTCTTCTGTGTCATTCTCATACTGTTTACATCCAGCGCTTCCAGGTTTACGTCAGAACGCCGGCTCATTATTGTCCACACGTGTCGTGCTGCTCATGTGATCATCATCGGCCAATACTGTTCTGACGTAGAACCTGGAAGCGCTGAACGTCAACAGCATATGAGAATGACACAGAAGAGAGGATATTGTTGAATAAAGTTATTTTTGTTTTGTTTTTGCGCACAAAAAGTATTCTCGTCGCTTCATGAAATTAAGAATGAATCCCTGCAGTCACATGGACTGTTTTAACAATGTCTTTAGTACCTTTCTGGACCTTGAAAGTGGTGGTTAAATTGCTGTCTATGGAGAAGTCAGACAGCTCTCGGATTTCATCAGAAATATCTTAAGATTAACGAAGGTCTTACGGGTGTGGAACGACATGAGGGTGAGTAATTAATGACAGAAATTTCATTTTTGGGTGAATTAACCCTTTAAAAACTCATTTCCTGTTTTGACATTCTGACAATGCAGTCCCATTAGGATGACGGATGTAGAGAACCAAAAAACTCAGGGTGACTCTATGACTCAGAGTGACCCTAGCCATGCGATGACAGCACCGATGTATGCTCCCCCTCCATACATGCCCCCTCCTTATCCTACGGGCCCTGTCATGTACCCCCAACCTGTTCCTGCACAAGTCGGCTTTATCCAACCTGATCTGCCCCCAGAAGAGGCAGGCGTCATCAAAACAGAAGAACCAAATCTAGCAGGTACTCTACTGTTTGTAAGATCAATTTAACATTTACTTTATTATAAAGAGAAAAGCAACTTTTGAGATATTTTAGAGGACGATAACCATCTAATGACATGGAATGGAAGGTATCACAAGAATAATGTTTTTCTTCTTTAATACAGATGCTGAGGAACATCAGATGATTGTGTCATCCTTTGAAGAAGATAAGGTTCGGAAAGCGTTTATCAGAAAGGTGAGCATCTCTGGCGTTTACCTGCTACCATAATGATTGCTCTGAACGGTGGTCCTCACTGCCTCTCTTTTAACCCACACAGGTGTTCAGTGTGATAACGATTCAGCTACTAGTCACGTTCACTGTAGTCTGTGTGTTCACCTTCTCAAAAACAGTCAAGGCAGCAGTTCAGCGTGACATCTGGGCGTACCTCAGTTCATACATTATCTTTATGGTGGTGGCCCTATGTCTTTCCTTCTCCTCCAAATTCAGTCGCTCACATCCCTGGAACCTGATTGGACTGGTGAGTGTCTGTGTGTGAATATGTCTTAATGCTTTGCATTACATGTAGAACATTATTTACTGAAATCCAGAAAAGTCACCTACAGTTAGAAGACGATGAATGTATGGATCAGAATAGAGTGCAACAGTCAGGTTCCGGAAGTACAAATCCCATAGGGGAATTGATTTTGAACGGTAACCTATAAACCCTTAAAGACAGATCCACTGTGAGCAACAAAGTTAATCAATGGTATATGCTTTTGTTAAAGTCATCAGCCCATATTATTTCAACTTTTCCTGGGGAAAAATTACATTATCCATGATGCAGAGAAATCTCCATCAATCACTCACGTATGATTGCTGGTTGGTTTGGTTCGAGGCTTACAACTATTAAATGAAGTTCTTTTTTTTTTTATATATATATATATATATCCCCTTGAGAAAAATGAATTGGAAAATATTTCCAGAACCAAGGCCACTAATAAATTGGTCAGGCACTGTTGCACTCTATCAAAGTCCCTTTCAAGGAAAGTCTGTTCACTCGGTGGCCATATTTGCAACGCCTCCGGGCAGCTATTTCGGACATCCAAGACCTATCTATTTGAATGGGGGAATCCTGAAATCTAAAAAAAAAGCTTGGCGAACTCCCAATTAAATAACAAAATCTGACATGAACTGTCCCATAAATGTTGTTTCTTATGCTTAAATAGCGTTAAAAAAGCCTATTTTTCAGGCTAGACGGTCCAATGTGCATGTGCAGTCTTATGCACGAGTCTCAGGTTTGTATGGGAACCGGAGCCTCTAACGGCAGCTGCAGTGACGCAATGACTTTATCAATCAGCGATTGGCTCTTTTACTTAGAAGGCGGGACTTATTCCGCCATATTGCGCGTTGCAGTTTCTCCCATTCATAACTAATAGGAGTGAACTCTTTGACTCTATGCTTCTGGATTTGAACTCTCTTACTTTGAAAGGCAGCATTTCAGTGCACTATTAACCAAGCTGGTTCCTCCTCTTGAATCTTCCCCAAAGTGTAGTACTTAATGAGATTCTATAATACATAGGTTTACCCAGGACAAAAACTCCTTCCCTTAAGTCAGCCATTACATCTTGTAACTTCCATTCTATGACAAACTGGTACAGCCTGTACTTCCTCTGTATGAAGTGCAGTGGCCTATATAGGCTATATAAAAGTTTATGTGAGCATTATGTACAGTCCGCCAGTCATTATCTCAAAATAAACAGGGTAAAGAGGGTTTTTTGTTATAATGGCTGACTGTACATCAGAGTCCCTCGGTGCGTTCCAAACGGGATATACTGCCCTCCGAAGGGCACTTCGGAGTGAAAACAATCATGGCCGCCATATTGAAGGGTCGTTCCAAACCGAAGTGCTCAAAACTGGCCACTTCAAAGGGCCCTTCGGAATGAAGGATTTCGAAGGGTACAACTGATGGACACTTCAGGCCCCCATGATCCTTTGCACAGGGAAGTTGTTTGACGTCACAGAATAGGTACAGGAGGCTCGGAGTTCGATTTTACCTATAAATGTATGTATAGTATTTTTCTATACTACTGTAATATTTATACGAATTAGATTTGGTACATTATTATGGACAAAACGACATTGTACTTCAACAAAAATACTTTACAGCTCCCTTTATCAGTCCATTCAAATGTTTCAAATACATAGACACAATATACATTATATTTAACATAAAAGACCGGTAGTAGCTGATAATGTTACTACAGTAAATGAATGCGTATTAATACAAAGAGTACACCAGGGGAAAAAAGATGAAGGCGCCTCCTTGATTGTCTCGTTAAGATGACGCAGAAGTACGTTCCAAAAAAAGAGGTTTTTTTTTTACTCCTACACCCTTCATCCCTTCGAAGCTCTCACTCCGGAGGGTAAACCCTTTGAAGGGATTAGGGCATAGGGATGAGCCCTTCCGAATGGAATGCAGGGCCTTTCAAGGAAAGTCTGTTCACTCGGCGGCCATATTTGCAACGCCTCCGGGCAGCTATTTTGGGCATCTAAGACCAAATCCTATCTATTTGAATGGGGGAAATCTCAAAAATATGCTTGGCGAACTCACAATTAAATAACATATTTTAAAAACCTGACATGAACTTTTCCATAAATGTTGTTTCTTATGCTCAAATAGCATTAAAAGGCGTATTTTTCAGGGTAGAAGAGCTAATGCGCATGTGCAGTTTTAAACGCGAGTCTAAGGTTTCTATGGGAACCGGAGCTTCTAACGGCAGCTGCAATGACGCAATTACTTTATCAATCAGCGATTGGCTCTTTTACTTAGAAGGCGGGACTTATTCCGCCATATTGCGCGTTGCAGTTTCTCCCATTCATAACTAATAGGAGTGAACCGTCTTTCTATATCTATACTATAGTCTTTGCTGTACATTATCTTGCTTATTATATGCCAAATCCAAAATCTTGCCAATATCCAAAAATCATGGATATTAATTTATTACAGTTTTTATGCCAGATTCACAACAACAGTTGTATTTGCTCTTACCTTCGTTCTAATTTATCCGTTGATGGATCAGGATTATTTGAGAGCGCGTAGTATTTTGCTTAAACACTCGTTTATCGCGTACATATAAGGGCTTTCCTAAAAGTTTTTTTTTTTAAATTATTATTATTGAGTCAATCATATTCAACAATTTTACAATAGCCAGGGGATGAAAACAAGGAAAAGGGAAATAATAATAATAATAATTTAAATAAAAACATGGAAATGCTTACAGGCTTTCCTAAAAGTTATTCCTGCTCGCGCGCTCTCTTCAACGCACTTGCCCCTGAGCGCATGCGCCACAAACAATTCACTACAGAAAGTGTGCCACTCTCAAAACCACTTAAATCTCACACGCACACACAAACGTTTTTATACCAATTAGATCTACACACGATCGTGTTTCGGACCTCTATTCATGCTATGGTGAATGTGATTTCACTATACAACATGATCCAGGATCAACATCTTTGTCGATCCAGGAACAACATTCCAATCAACCAATCAGATTTGAAGGACAAGTTTACTTTAGTTTATGTCAAGTTTAGGCTTACAACCAGGGTTAGGTCTACATTTGTGTTATTCACCTATCATTTCCCTCTGATTTTAGGGATAAGTTATAGGTTAGGACTACATTTTCTGACAGGAATGTTGTTCCAGGATCAACCAGATATTTTGATCCAGGAACATGTCTTACTTGACAAAATCACAATAACCATTTCTAATAATAATTTTAGAAATGTTTATTTTATTTATTTAGGTTACGTGTGGTTTCAGTTGGTTCTGCAATTTTTAATAAACAATAAATTAATAATAGTAAAAAAAAAAATTGATCACAGTTTGATTCGTGAAGGAGACCCAATGGCCTCTCATCAATATAATCGTTAGATACATATGGTTCCCTTTTAAAATCTTCTTCAGAAATCAGAGTGCACTCCATATTTTAATTAATTAACCTTTCATGCAACATGTCCTTGTTTTGCCTGCAGTCAGTGGTCACGCTGAGTCTGTCCTACATGGTGGGAACTGTAGCCTCATATCACAACACAGATGCTGTGATCATCGCTTTAGGATCAACTCTGGTCATCTCATTCACCATCATCATTTTCTCTGCCCAGGTATGTTCAGTTTCTCAATAAATCAGGGGTTTTCAAACTGGGGTCCTCAAGGAAGTGCTAGGGGGACCGTTTAAAGGGTTTGGAGAAAAAACATGTCAAAAATGTAAATAAATAAATGCATAAATATTTTTGATTAAATTAAATATGGAAATTTATTAGAATAAAATAAATCAGTAGAATGAGTTAGAAAAAAAAATGTAATGTAATCATAGAAACTAAATATTTTCAAATTCATTTTACACATTTTTATAATGTTAATTTTTCACAGTATAAATTGGGCCTTTATACATGAAAATGGGTCCCTTGCACTATATACGATTATATTTGGGGGTCAGTGGCATCTAAAACCTTGCTTTAAATTACACTAATCTGACATAAGCTCATTTGAATATAAATGCAACTTAAAGCACCAAATCTCCTCTAAAATGCATTACATTATAGAAAACCCAGTGGAAAACAACTTTTCAGTTAGGTCATTCTGATTTGCTGTGATTCTTTCAGACTCGTTTGGACTTCACCATTTGTAATGGCGTTCTGCTTATACTGTCCGTCAACCTTCTCATGTTTGGATTCTTCAGCATCTTTTTCTATTCCAATGTTCTGCAAGTTTTCTATGGTTTTCTGGGAGCCCTTCTTTACGCTATGGTAAAGCATAATCAATATTCCATAAATACTGATCATCACAAACTTAAAGCTACAAGTGCTTAAGAAAGTACATGACATCATTTGCTTTTCACTGTTATCAATTTTTTTTTCTTTCCCTCTCCTGTAGTTCCTGGCAGTGGACTGTCAGTTGGTGATGGGCAGGAAAAAATACAGCCTTAGTCCTGAAGAGTATGTCTTCGCTGCCTTAATTATCTACCTGGATATCATTATGATATTCCTCTACATACTTATGATTTTGAGCGGAGGCTCCAAAAGTTAAATACATGCACATCTTGTGGCACTCCAAGTCTGCACATGCCTGATGATATTCAACCTTGCGACCTCAAGTATTCTCACGTCACAAGTCTGCTATGCTCCCTCTACTGTTCACTGCCCCTGCTGCTTGTATCTGTTTGTTTCTATTTTTTCAAGTTGCACTTTTTTTATCTAGCAGATAATCATGTTGTAAATTGCACCATTTGCATATGTTGATCACAAGAACATTTTGTAAGTCTGCTAAATGACTTAAATCTTAAAGACTTATACACCTATGGTGATAAACACCACAAAGATGTGAATCATGAAATACTTTAACACTTATACGCCCCTGTAATAATGTGACTGCTCTTTCTTATTTATGCTTTAATGAAATCAATAAATTCTGTTTTATTAAAAAAATATGCATATTTAAAGAAAAATATACTAAAACCTACTACAGGGCTGTCGAATGCTTGAATCTGATTGGTTGACGAACGTTCTAATTATTTTCAGGGAAACACACGGCTAAAGTAGTTCCAGGCAGGTCTTCTTGACCGCATTACAATTCCATATCACTTCGCCAAATGATTTCAGTTATTTCAAAGGTCCTTACAGCCTACAACAGCAAAACAACCAAAACCTACAATGACACTGATATCCTATAGTAAACTATAGGATAAAAACGAGTTATTATTTACGGGTTTTTTTTTTGTTTGTTTTTTTGCAACAAAACTACGTTTTATTATGTACAGAAAGCAGATACTCTCTCTCTCTCTCTCTCACTCAAACGCACACACATACAGTACGGACACACACTAGCACAGGAACTTGCTGTCTGCTCTGCTTTGATGATTTTATCAGTTAAATAGTTTAGCATCTTAAAGCTACATGACATTTCTCACCAGCGAGGTAATAACGCCGCTGTTCTTGAAGCAGATAAACTTACAGTTTCGCTATTAGTAGAGACGCTGGGAGATGCGTCAGACTCGGGTAATTCGATCAAAGGCTCAAGCCTCCATTGCGAAAAAATGACGTTTTGGAATTAGCAACGGAGGCGTGGGATGAGATGCGTAAGAAATTAGTCCTACACACAAGAGCGTTTTAAGGACAAAAACCTGACAAATGTCTTGAAATACAACATCTGAATGAACTATGTCTTGAAGTGTGGTAACCGTAGTATAAGTGGAATAATTGACACCGATCCATTTAATTATGTAAGCAATAAGGTACGAGAGGCTGTGCTGTATCGTGAATAAGTCAAGGCTGAAGGGTGTTGTTAGGCACGACGCAAACCGAGTCAGTAGCAAAGACCTTTACATTGAAAAGACTGAATTGTTGTGAACACGGAACAAGACACAACTGACAAATGCTTTGACTAGCGCTGTCAATCACGGGAAAACCCCTTAACTGTTAAAAGGACAGGACATTTAATCAGATTTTTTATTATGAACTTAGTGACTGACCTGAAGGAAAATGCTAAATCTGAATGCAGGTAATAAACTCATTCACTCGATATTTTTCTCACAATACTCTTCTACATAATACAGTAAATATCAATTGAGAACATACAGTTTACGTTGCTAAGAGTGGTTGCTAAGGGTGTTGTGTAGTAATACACAGAACCGTTGGGTGAAGCGGTCATAGCCGTGTTTTATCGTGAATAAAACACAGCTATTGACCAATCAGAATCAAGGACAGGAACTAACCATTTTATAATATAAAATAATGCACACCCAAGGTAACTTGTCAAGTGTGCATTATTTTCTAATAATTCAACGGTCCATCGTCAATTATTTCTTACTTAGCCTACATATATTGCATATAAATATAATACGTTATTTTGATTATTAACAATAATAAAATAATATACTATTCCACTTACATTGACAGACACAGTCAAAAGACATGAACTATTTCTCAAGCAAGATGTTTCTAATCAATCTCTTGAATTTTAAAGCTATACACTGATGAGCCAAAACATGTGAAGCGAATATCGTCGATCATCTCCTAACACATATTAACACAGTATATGCGTCCGAAAACTGGAAAATGCTGCCTTCGGAGGACACATTTCAAGGTAGGAAGGCATCAAGGCATGTCCGAATCCAATGTAAGCTTCGCTTCCTGTCTCCTAAGATCCCTTCTTCTGATCGACTTTTGAAGGCAGCATAGATGTATCCTTTGCTGCCTTTTATATCCCACAATCCTATGCTTTCCATTCTGTGACAGTTGAGCTAGAAAAATAAAGATGGCGTCCGAAAGTTGCGTTCGCTGGTCAGTTTGTGTGTAAATGTACGTTTTTGATCAGCATTTTCCACTTTTGATGTCATTTCTAGAGAGAAATCACTAGTGTAGTTATTAAATATTTGTTTAGTTCTTACCAAAGCTCGCGCTATTTTGCGGTAAATCATTAAACTGTTACACTGCCTCAGAAGTCTGTCTGAAATAAGTTTCGTGAGGTGCCATCATGCACAAACGCTGCCTTATAAGTCACTGCCTCAGAAGGCAGTGAGACAACAAGTCAGCTGCCTAGTTTTTCGGATGCAGCCCGTGTCTACACTACACTTGTCACATCGCGCCGCAACAGCTAAAAGCTGTCTACACTGAACGCGACAAACCGACCGTTGCAAAGCACTTGGACTACGTCAGAAATAGAGCGGGAATTTATCAACAGTGATCCAAGGAGGGAAAACCACAAACCAGCGTTATTATAATAATATTCATTGTAGTAGAAGGTGTGGCCACCCTTCCTTCATGTCATTCAAAATATTTGTGCGTTTATTTCTTTCACTGAACACAAAAGAAAGATTCTAAAGAATCTTCACACAATCTTGCATAGAATGACAGTTTACAATTCCATGTGTGTCAAGTTCCAAATAAGCGAACAAAGAGGAGGGAAATTTTCAGAAAAATAACTTACATTTTCATCATGTTCCTCACACAAAGCCATCATATGACTTGGAATTTAGTGCGCAAATCAGATGGACTATACTTACATGGTGATATTATGGTGTTTTGTCCTTTCTGGAGATTGACAAATATAAGTTGTATAAAAAAATAAATAAATAAAAAAAATTGCTTTCTCTTACACCTGAAGAAAGTTATCCGCGTTATCATTATCATTTATCTCAATGCCCAGCTTTACCCCCTGCTGGTAGAAGCTGTAACTACACTATTATGCAAACCAACAAGCTTATTTACCCATTGATGGCCATAGTAACTGTGTATTTCTAAAACCAATCAATATATAAACTGCAAGCATTTTATTATATTATAGTAGATGTTTTACCAGTGACAGATTATTCACCAGTCACATGGCATGTCTCCAAAACTATGTGCCCATAAAACAAAGATGGCAACCTTCAGGTCAAATGCTGTGCATTTCACACATTAAATAGCCATTTACTGGAAAAATTGATATAATTAAATATTTGAGATTTATAGATTGCTTCCAAATAAAAAATGCAGTTTAACTTTTGGTGGCCATCAATAAATAAAGATGATTTTTAGAATAAAATTGTGTAGTTTGAAAAAGCAGTTGTAACCACTTCGTTTCAAAACTCTGTGTTCACCATAAAAATAAAATAACAGCATAGTTAGTTTGAAATGACATGCCTTTAGGGTGAACTACTGTAAAATGCATTAAGGTTGTACTTCAACCAGCTATTCTAGACCAACCTGTTTTTTTTTTTTTTTTCTTTCTTTTTTGTGTTGGATTCAATCAAGCACATCCCTGCAGCAACCCTAGATTACATTTAGACATGATGTGAACCCTTTTTGAACACTAGTAACCATTTACAAAAATGTAGGCATGGAGAAGGATGTAAAAACATTTAGACATGTTCACTTGTTCATCTAATAATTAAGTTTTTTTATATTTTTATTTTTAAAAAAATTAGTATACGTTTATATCGCTTTACTTTGTGTTATATTACCTTAGCAGATGCTGCGAGGGTGTTTCTAATACAATGGCGAATGGAGTGATGGCAAATTTCACATAATTCTCTTTTCTGACTGCTGTAATCAATCTCTCGATGTTTTTTCCCTCTTTTGGAAAGTCATGAAAACACTATCATGTATTTTTTATTTTGCTATTGGAGCAAATGTGAACCTCTGCTTCTGAGAACCGTGGAAACGTGAAAAGGGTCCATTAAACTTAAGATCCAGTATTTCCACATTAAATGGTGCACTGTGGTGCTTAAATGTCCAAGCAACAAATTGTTGACATTTTCTTCATTGTAACCCACTAATTTTCTATATCAAATGCATTGGTTTGAGCATTTCTCATGTCTAGATTTTACCCCAAGTAAATGCTGTTCTTTTCTATTCATCTAACTTTCTATTCAAAGAATCCTGTGTCAATTGTTCATACAGCCATTCTTATGCAAATTAAACTGAAAGCGATATTTACATAAGTAAATATCAGTTTACACAGAAACAATGATTCAGCACCCATGAATGAGGTTCATTACCAGACACTCAACGCCATTTCAAATCTGCACACACAAACACAAAGCATGACATTTCATAGACTTATTCTCACAATGATCATGTAAATACTAAATTTATGATCATCTTTCTCCTCTTACATAAAATCATAACAGTATATCAGTAGAAAATATAATATTTTGTTTTATTTTGATTAATAATTGCAATATTCCTTTTATGTTAACGGAAATATGTCAGCTTCATGTTGCAACTGGAGGTAAAAGAGACATTAACAGAACAATATGCCTTTTTTTTCCCAGGATTTTTTTAGTCTATTCAAAGTCATGAAATATGATCTACATGCTGTATAACTATAGGGAAGGTCCTTCATCTCAGACTGTAAAGACTGTCAGTGTGCTTAATGCCTCACCACAGCGAAGAGAAGTTAAACTGAACTCGGAGGAGGTACCTCATTTGTACCTGAGCAGGGTTATAAACAATGTACTCGTTATAAAGAAGGGTGTAACCTCCTTTCTGCCCCACCCCGGTCTTCACTGAGGGCCCCATGGGTACGGTCACACCATCCCTGAGAGAGAATGAGAAAAATTATTCAGAACTGCACTTATGAGTCATGTAGAACATAAAATGGAAAAACTGAAATGCGGTCTCACAATGTAACATAGTTATTTGGGTCGGGCGCAGTCTGCCCCAGGCCTTTTGTGCTATGTTTCCCAGAAGGCAGTTGGTCAGCACTGTAATCTGCATCCAAAAGTTCATTACTATCCCCAAGGGCAACCTGTGGCAGGAAAATAACGCATCTCTGAAATTAACTCTCCAACACTTATATAGATTTGAATCATTTTTAGCTTTTATCTTTAAAAAAATTGTTAATTATCACTTTTTTAAAGTAGTATTATTTACTTAAATAAACCTCCCAAATAAATGCTGTTCTTTTCTATTTGTCTACTGAAAAAAACTATCACACTTTCCACAAACATATTAAAAGGTACAGTAAGCGATTTCTGAGAAATATTGTTGAAAGTGGATCGGACTGAGCAGCACAACACACTTGTAGCCAATCAGAAGTAGGGGGCGTGTCCACTTATGATGGAGGAGGAGAGAGAGTGAGCAAGAGGGAGATTTGAAGAAAGACTGTAGAAAGAGAGATGGCTGAAAGACATTACATAAAGAGAAAACTTCAGAGGAATATCACTGGAAAAAGAAGGGATATGATCAGGAAGAGCTTTGGGAGGGGGGTTGAAAAATCAGAAAATTTTATCAGAAATAAATACTGGACAATAAGCTTGTAAAATTCCCTATATATATATATAGTATTTTAGGGGGATTTTATAGTATTTACAGCTAAATTATGCGCCATTCATCATCTGTAATACCATGGTGTAACCACTAGATGTATAGCCCTACATATAAATGTATAACCATGGCTGCGTATTCCTTGTGTGTTGCTGTTTTCAGTCATAATTACTTTGCATGTATTAGGTTTTGTATTTGGACATATATTTAGACATTATTAAAGACTACTTTTGTCAAAGTTGAGACAAAAAGTCATGTCTCTCCTCTTTCAAAAAAATCAATCAGCAATTGACAAATTCAGATTTAAGTAGCTTTAAAGGTGCAGTGTGTAAATTTTAGCGGCATCTAGTGGTGAGGTTGCGAATTGCAATATAGAGAAGCTACAGTGGCCAACACAGGACAAAAATGTCGTCGTCTGAGACAGCTAGTCAAGCAAACACGCTCTGTAGAGCAGTTTGTCCGTTTAGGGCTACTGTAGAAACATGCCGGCACAAAATGGCGACTTAACATGTAAGGGGACCCGCGGTGTATGAGATAGAAATGGCTCATTCTAAGGTAATAAAAACATAACGGTTCATTATGTAAGGTCTTTATACACCACTGAAAACATAGTTATGTATATTATATTGCATTTCTGTCTATAGATCCTCCTAAAATTTACAGATTGCACCTTTAATGGCATGCTATAAAGGCTTTACAAGGCCAAGTCCTTATCCTGCCCTGAATTCACCGTCCCTGTTTCTGTGATTTCATCCATGTTATAACGGTAAACCAGCTCTATTCTGTTCTCGTGCTAGATTTAGGTGAGCTGCATTCAGATTATTACATCTGGCAAAAGGACCAATGAAAACTAGCCTTTGGGCTAATTTGGGTACATTTACATTCATGAATGTTGATTAATGTACACTGTCCCTTTTTTAAATAAATAAAATAAAATAAACACAGGTGACTGGCGGAAAAATTGTGCTTTCTACAGTTTAGAAATCACACATGCTCACACTGCAATTTTATTACAATTTTGATTAATCGCACAGCCCTAGTCTGGAGCCGTTCTGCTGCTGGTGACTAACAATGAACTCTTGGTTGTATATACTCTTGTGTACTGTGTGTTCATTTCTTGTTCTTGTCGTTCATCATCTTCGCTTTACTTTTCGTGAAGCATTATTTTGCTTTGCTTCAGCTATGATAAAGAGACATCCACTCTTGCATTGCGTGTTTGTGCATTTTGGGGGCAAAGTAATGAAGGGAGGGGTGTGTTTGTTTCGGCTGATTTCAGATATCAAGTGTTTTCTCAGAAATTGCTTACTGCACCTTTAAGCAAATCTGGAAGTGTGAGCAGATTTTTTTTTTATGTTTAGATACAAAAAAACCAACCTCACTCAGCAACAAGAGTCCCTGGTTGTTCTTCTGATTGGCAAAGCAGTAATTGGCACTTTTAGATGACATGTCAGCAAAATAGATCCCCTTACCAAACTAGAGGGGGAGGAAAAAAAGGAATGGTTACAGACGTCTTGTAGACAAAGACTTCTATTGATAATATTTGTGTGATTCAGTATCTCTTCATCTCACCATGTATCCGGTCACGGGAGCCTCTGGAGGGGCCACTCGCAGCCCCTGACTCAGGATGCCCACCCAGTTTGTCATACGAGAGCCATGCCACAGGAGCATCCTGCATCCACACACACACAAACAACTTCTACTATCTGAAATACATGGCAAGATTGGCTTAATCCAGGCACACACTAGACCAGAATCTAAGGGACATCCTGTTTACATAGAGCATTATGTAAGTGATGAAGTATAATTAGGGCTGGGCGATAAGGCCAAAAAAATTATCATGATAACATTTTTCATTTCAGTCGATATCGATAATTATGATAAATGTCAAATCTTCTTATCCTAAGTTGATCCTGAATGAAAGCTGTAGAAACAAGACAGTTAATTGTTGTAAACTACTCTTTATTGTCAGAACATGACAAAACAGGTGAACATTTCACAAATCTGAAGTATAACATTCAAAGTTTGTGTTGCCTGACTTTGATGACACGTACCTTCAGCACCGTTGCAGTGCAGGCTGCAATATTAATAATATTTGATGTTTGGTCTCTTAGAAATGCACATTTGACAGGAGCTTAAAGGGTTAGTTCACCCAAAAATGAAAAGTCTGTCATTAATTACTCACCCTCATGTCGTTCTACACCCGTAAGACCTTCGTTCATCTTCAGAACACAAATTAAGATATTTTTGATGAAATCCGATGGCTCAGTGAGGCCTCTATTACCAGCAAGTTAATTTACACTTTCAAATGCCCAGAAAGGTACTAAAAACGCTTCATAACATTAAGGTTGTACCACTGTAGTCACATGAACTGTTTTAAATATGTTTTTAGTACCTTTCTGGGCACTGAAAGTGTTAATTATCTTGCTGTCAATAGAGGCCTCACTGAGCCATTGGATTTCATCAAAAATATCTTAATTTGTGTTCTGAAGATGAACGAAGGTCTTACGGGTGTGGAACGACATGAGGGTGAGTAATTAATGACTGAATTTTCATTTTGGGGTGAACTAACCCTTTAAGTTGGGATGCAGATGTAAATTTATGTTCATTAATAAAAACAGTAACATCTGTAAAAATGGTATAAACCTCATTTTTATAGGGTAAAATTTAAATATTCTGACTGTTTGAGTTCGGACTCTACTTTTATTAAAATTAACCAGTGGTCAACCATAGTATCATGATAACCACAGGTAAAACCATGCATAGCCTATAGCACCTCACTACCATAATAAAAAGCAACTATATATGGTATTTGTTATGAAAAACAGTAGCCTTAAATACATTTCTTTTAGTATTAATTCAAATGCACAAATGCTATACCTTAATAACAAAAAATACTGTAATTATATTCCATTACTCCTTTAATACGTCTACCTTAATAATATAATAAAATTCGATATGAATATACCACATTTCTGCCACAATACCATGGTGCAGTTCAGCTGTGCAATGTGGGCTGGCCACATTAGTGTTACTACAGTAAATCCATGGTAAATGATGGTGATTTGTAGACTGAAAAACGTTCTAACTGGATCGTTCATGGCACAATATTTCTTGTGTCTGTCAGTGCTGTTGAGAATATCAGCACTGTTTGATCCGGTTTAAACTAGTTTAAATCACAGAAACATTCGTGTTCATCACTTAATTCAAGTGTTTCTCACTGGATCTCACAGCACGTTTTAGTTGTCACGTGATCGAGACCGATCAGCGAGTAAATGCATCTAATAAGCTCGCGCTGCCGTTTGAGCCGAGCGGATAAATGGCCTGTGTGACACTGTTCAAATGAGTAGCGCTGTTTCACTTCCCTTTTGGTACATAAGCAGTATATCGAACTTTTGTTATAACTGTATTGAGGAAAATTATTTTGCGATAATTATCGTTTTATCGCCTCAATAAGTGTAATTGAGGAAGGTGGTTTGTACCTGTTTTCCAGCTCAGAGTGGAAGTTGTCCTTCTCGCCCTCTTTCTCCACAGCAAAGATGTCCAGAATAGTCATTGTGTAGTCAGTATGGGTGGGTGCATGAGTGGACTGAAGATACTTCTCTATAACCTATACAAAGACAGACAGTTTTAAAATCGACCAGTCACGTTTTTAACATCCGCCAGGCAAGACTTTACTATTAAGATGCTATTTCAACCATGTACTGTACCTTGTATTCATTGCTGTGAGAATCCAGTGGCTCCAGTCGACACTGTAGAGAGCGATAATGTCTGTCCACAGGATGCTCATCACTCTGAACACTGGACTGAACCATTTTCACTGCTATTTGAATGTCACTTAGAGCCTAAAAGACAGAAAACAATGACAGAATTTTCTTTTTTTGTGTGTGAATGATTTCTTTTTGTCTGTACAAACTGACTATAAACATACAATTCAATAAGAATGCAGTGAAATATAAATTGTCAAATCACTTTCAGCATCAGCAATATTTTCCCTATAAGCTGAGCAGCGATTACAAAGTCACACCTCAAGCAAAGTGATTTTCTCCTTTAGCTCATCCTCTGTGCGTATTATGGGGGGTGTCCGCAACCTAAATGAGGATCGAATAGTCAGGAAACACAAAAATACACACACACACACACCGGTAAATGTAAAATCTGAGTCAAAATGAATTTTCAGCATCATTACTCATCTTCATTGTCACATGATCCTTCAGAAATCATTCTAATATGCTGATTTGGTGCTCAAGAAACATTTATTATTATTATTATCATCAATATCAATGCTGAAAACAGTTGTGCTGCTTAATGTTTGTGAAAATCTTGATATTTTTTTTTCAGGATTCTTAGATTAATAAAAAGACCAGCATTTATTTGAAAACTTTTGTAACATTGTAACAAAGTACTTGCTGTCACTTTTGATCAAATTAATGCATCCTTTCTGAATTAAAGTATTTATTTGAAGAAAAAAAAAAAATCATAATGACCCTAAACTTTTGAACAATAATGTAACTTACCCAAAGTCATGGGGGATACGAGTGTAAAACTGGTTGCATGCTTCCAAGAGTTCTTTATTACTTTTCTTCCTCTTTAAACACTCTTCAATCCTCTTCAAGGAGGAGTAGCCGGCTCTTATTTGCTCTGTAGTTAGTTTTCCTTTAGGAATAAAATAAAATAAATTATTTAATTTGTTTAATTTGCAATGGTTTCACATAAAAATGTTTTTATTGTTTGGCTTGAATACATCCTTCATCACAAAGAATGTGCAAGATTAATTTCATCATTTGGTACACAAATGCACACACACACCCACCAAGCGGGGCTTTTTTGGTATCAAACTTCATCTCTAGCACATATTCCTCCATGGCTTTGAGGTCACATATGAGCTCTAGGAGAGACTGGACCTTGCTGTTCAGTTGGCAGGGCTTTTGTTGAATAGAAGAGTCTACCACAGCCGTGTCCTTCTCCTGGTGAAAGGAAAAAATATGTTTTAATATGACTATAAAGAAGAATGGAACATAAATGCAATGGATTGGGAGCAAAATTGTCTTCCTACCTTGTCTTCAATGCTGTAGTCGACAAATACCATGTCATATTTTCCTGCAACTTTCTCAAAATTTGCTCGATGCTCCCACTCATTCTTGGTCTTGTCAAAGAATCTGAATATAAGCAGATTATATGCTGATTCTTCCACTCATATCATACATGATGATATACAAGTAAAAGATAAACTTACTTCTTTTTGAAGGTGTCTTTGGCCTGAGCTAGATTTCCCCCACAGGTAACCAAGCTGTTCTGTCCTACTTTACCCACTGAAGAGAAAAACAACAAGAACATGGATGATAATAAAACATCACGATAGCAAAGGTCATCCTGGTAAAGGAGGTGGTGTTTCTGCACAAACCTCGTCCCCACCGCATCCACACACTGTACATTTTTGCACTGTCATCCTGAAGAAGCTGGATCAGGTAATATTTATTATTGTTGAACTGAAGATTAGTCTGTAATGCAAGAGTAAAATAAAAAGATGTCACACAATGTCAAAAAAATGTATCATGGTTTCCGCAAAAAACGTTTTCAACATTGATAATAATCAGAAATGTTTCTTGAACAGCAAATCAGTACATTAGAATGATTTCTGAAGGACCATGTGACACTGAAGACAGGAGTAATGATGCTGAAAATTCATCTTTGATCACAGAAATATATATTACTTTCTAAAAAATATATTAACCCCTTAAGCCCTGAGGGTATGTTCAGAGTTTTTTTGACACACAAAAAAGTAAAGACTCGTAACTCCAAAACTATAGCAAGGAGAGTCAAAAGGTTGGTATCATTTGAAAGGAAACTTTTTAAATTTTTAAATAAAAACATTTAAATTTGGACATTCTCATGCTGAGAAACTGCAAATAAACAGCAAAAAAATAAAAGTTTGCTCAAGGGAAATTTTACATATATTTCATATTTGACATGCAATAAGGTAGGAGGAGAATTCTTTTTTGGTGATGTTCCCCTTTATGTGAGATTTATCTGGATCAAAATTCGTGCTGATCCCATAAAGAAATCAAAAGTTACAGCATTTGGAACCAAGGTAGCCTTTTTGTTTATCCATTTTTTGAAAACGTTCTTTCACTTGGAGTAACTTGTGATCGGCTTATTGGATTATTTGATCTTGGACTCATTTCAGTCGGGAGAATCCACTTTAAGTAATGATGTGCCAATTTCTACAATCTATGCATGTTTCGTTAAGTTATAAGCCAAAATGCCACGTGATAGCTACATTTTAGTTTTAGTTAGCATCTGTGCGCCTGTGGGGTTTTATGTGTCGTAATTGCGTGATCAATATCTCGTGATCGGTTTATTGGATTATGCCGATGTTGGACTCATTTTAATCGTGAGAATCTGCTGTAAATAATGATGTTTTTTTTTCCACAATCAGAGCATATTTCTTAATGTTACGAGCGAAAACGTGACATAACTGCTGCATCGGTTTATTATTTACATATGGGTCTTACGGGGCTTCACGTACAAAAACTCGCTCAAGTTTAGTCAAAGCCCAAAACAATATACTCGTTGTATTCTACTCCGTGAGACCTTTCAAATGACATATGACATTTTTTTTATTATTATTTTTCAGCAAATAACTCAGCAGTACTTAGGAGTTAATCAAATTGGCTACATTCATTGTAAAGTTCAGACTCTAAGCTTTCAAATGACACCTATTTTGTGATTATCTAGGCAGGAGTTTTGAAAAATATGATTATTAATTTTTTTTATAGCTAGGTGGCACCTGCAGGTGGTACACTCCGTTTTAGAGTGATAACTCAGCACTCCTTAAGAGTTGAACAAAATGTTTGGATGCATTAAAAAACTGAGTTTCTAAGCTTTAAAATGATGCCTATTGTGTTATTCCTGTCAGTGGTTGCTTAGTAATTTTATTATGAATTTTTTCGCGGGGGTTGGTGTCCTGCCGACGGGACACTTCGGGCTTAAGGGGTTAAAATAGAAAACAGTTATTTTAAATTGTAGTAATATTTCACAATATCACAGTTTTTACTGTATTTTTGATCAAATAAATGCAGCCTTGGTGAGCAGAAGAGACACTAAAAAAATCGTACCGAACCTAAACTTTTGAACAGTGATGTAAAATCTTTCATATTCACCTGATTCAGCATAACATCATATACATCGGCGCCCTCGCTGTAGACGTGAGCCTGTGAACAACCAAAGAAAAGAAAGAATGTCTTAAAACAAACTTAAAGGGAAGTTTTTAAAGGCGACCCTCTAGACTTTGTGTGCCAGAGAAACAAGCGCGCAGCCATCTTTAGAATTTTTCAGTTTTTGCGGTAGCTCTGTATATTTCTATATATTCTATATATTTCTATATATTTCTGTATATTCTTGTTGAAGAGTAATTAGCTGGTGAAGTGGATTTACTTATTGTAATGTAGAGTAAACGAAAGTTTGAAGCAGATGTCATAACAAATGTCAGTAGACTGGGAAGATTTTAAAACGAGCGGTTCATTCATGAATCCATAATATCTTTCCTTCATGCTGTGAAAACACAAACCGGAAGACATAACACAACAGGCCTCATTTATAAAATGTTGCGCAGAAACCGTCCTAAATTTGATCTTACGATCACTTCTCAGATTTGCGTACATGTGATTCATAAAATGAACGTACACACAGAAAACGAGCGTACGCCTCTCTTTCAGATGTGAAATCTACAAATCACAGATGATCTTGAACTTGCGCACAGCTGAATGGTTTCAGTTCTCCGCATTTATACGACACCTAATTAATGTCATTTACATATAAAAGATCACCAGTCATCGTCCAAATCCTTTAATTTAGAATGGCGAGCTGCACAAATAGCTTCGATTTCCAAAAACCTGCAGTAATCCGACAATGAAAAGTGTATACATCTGCTCAGACCCTGATGTGGGTTTTTCACTTTTACACGTCAAAGACCGTTTTGATAAATATGAGCGTTGGCATGTATTTATACGTACGCAAACTCTAAGATCAAATCTGTGCTTATGCACGCTTTATAAATGAGGCCCAACGAGTGCCGTGCTGAAAAGGGGCGGGGCTACATAAGGTCTATTACATATTTTGTGTTTGCAAACAGCCATGATGTTTCTTGTGGGCGGAGCTGGCAGAAAATGACAGTTCTGCAGTAGCAGTCTGTGGAAGCCACGGAATAAAAGAATAAAAAAAAGTTAATTTCGAGTTTATATCTCACAATTCTGACTTTTTTCACGCAAATCCGAGTTTATATCTCACAATTCTTAGAAGGAAAAACAGAATTGTGAGATATACTCATTATTCTGTCTTTTTTCCTCAGAATTGAAGAATAAAGATTGAACTGGGAGATATAAACAAGCAAATGCAAGAAAAAAAGTCAGAATTGTGAGATAAAAATGTTATATAGGCTATGTTTATGTAAAATGTTATAGGTTTAAATATTATTTAATGCTGTAACTGCTATATATGTATGTCCGTATGAACTGTATATGTTGATATTATGTAGACTTACTGTTTACATCAAATTCATGCTTTAATAGTAGACTAATCATCGCAGGTTTCATCAGTCCAGTCTGTGACGTGCAACATAAACGTCTGCGTTTAGCTTCAAAGAGTGTCTTCAATGACGGTATTCTATACAAATGAAGACTACCTTTTTTGCATTCCGATTCTGACATCCAAAGGCACAACAAAATATTTTCTCTTATTCTGTGCATTTTGCACATTTTTCTCCACTTGTTACCACTGTTTTTCTACCACCACTATACGCGCTCAGCTGCAAGTGAAGTAACTGTGATGTCTGCTCCAAATTGGTCTATAAGGAAATTACCTTTCCAATTTTAGCCTTGCATTCCGGATCAACCGGGGCTTTTCCTTTCATAACCACCGTCTTCACAACCTCTGCTTGAAAACATGAGAAAAAAACAACAGTTAAAGTCAATCTGAAAAGTCAATTATGTAGGACAGGACATATTTTATTTTAATTGAAAGGGATTTGGAAGGTGTCTTAAAAGGTTAGTTCACCCAAAAATGAAAATTCTGTCATTAATTACTCACCCTCATGTCGTTCCACACCCGTAAGACCTTCGTTCATCTTCAGAACACAAATTAAGATATTTTTGATAAAATCCAATGGCTCATTGAGGCCTGCATTGACAGCAAGATAATTAACACTTTCAATGCCCAGAAAGCTGCTAAAGACATATTTAAAACAGTTCATGTGACTACAGTGGTTCAACCTTAATGTTATGAAGCGATGAGAATACTTTTTGTGCGCCAAAAAAACAAAATAATGACTTTATTCAACAATATCTAGTGATGGGCGATTTCAAAACACTGCTTCATGAAGCTTTACGAATTTTTTGTTTCGAATCAGTGGTTCGGAGCGTGTATCAAACTGCCAAAGTCACGCCCCCCAGTGGTGAACCATTGAAATTTCGAAACACTTATGACATAACGAAGCCTTGTTTACTGAAATCACGTGACTTTGGCAGTTTGATACGTGCTCCGAACCACTGATTCGAAACAAAAAATTCGTAAAGCTTCATGAAGCAGTGTTCTGAAATCGTCCATCACTAGATATTGTTGAATAAAGTCGTTATTTTGTTTTTTTGGCACACAAAAAGTATTCTTGTCGCTTCATAACATTAAGGATGAACCACTGTAGTCACATGAACTGTTTTAAATACGTCTTTAGTAGCTTTCTGGGCATTTGAAAGTGTTAATTATCTTGCTGGCAATGGAGGCCTCACTGAGCCATCGGATTTTATCAAAAATATCTTAATTTGTGTTCCGAAGATGAACGAAAGTCTTACAGGTGTGGAACGACATGAGGGTGAGTAATTAATGACAGGATTTTCATTTTTGGGTGAACTAATCCTTTAATTTGACAGGTGATTGAAGGAGAGGGGTTGAAAATAAATAAGAGGGACTGGTAACATCAGACAAAAATGAAAGTCGACATTTATTAGGGAAGCATCACCTTCACATTCCTCTTTTACAACGGGCTTGGCTTTGTTCACTTTCTGACTCCTCCCTTCTTTGCGTCTTTTGGAAACGGGTTGCTCCTCTTCCTCCTCTTTCTCTTCTTTAATCGGAACAACACCTGCAGCTCCATTATTACCATTCAAAGCATCCGGAGCTTCTGCAATACAACAAATCAGCTGCTATTAGTTTTATCTGCCAGATACTGATGCATAATCAGGTGGAAATACACACAGATGTACCTGACTTCACTTTCTGAAGGCGTATTTTTCGCTTGTACTTGGTGACAGTGTTAGTCTGAGTCATTTTCACAAGATCTACTTCATAACCAGGTCCAAGCGCCAGTGACACCGACTTTTTACCAGCCTGCTTTGCTGAATCCAGCTGGACACAGACAGCTGGAGGATACTGTTCCCACTCATCATCGTCCCCCTTCCACTGCCAAACTGGAAAGAATAAAGACTTGTATTCTGATAATCACTCTTATGTGAAATATGAAAAACAGTGTCACCCATACAGCAGATTAAATATAATCAAATTGGTGTGGCTATGCTACGCAATTATACATTTACTTGGAAAAGCATTTAGTGTGAATTGACAATGTTTGTTGCTTCAGTAGGTGACTAACAAACTTTAGCTGCTGATTGTGAAACTTTGAGTTGTTTTGGCATGTTCACTGAAAGTGAATTCATACCCGTCTTTGTCTCTGAAGCGTCACTGCCTGAATCAGCCACAGACTTGCTCCGGGAGCTCCTTGTTCGCCGCATGCTTTCAAAAAAACTGCTAAAATGAAAGGAAACGTTTCCTGTAAATGTCCCTCAGCAGTGATTCACGTATCAGTATGAAGTAAACTCAGTTATTCAGATAGGAGGTGATGTAATATATGAGTCTGTATCCACTTCCTCATCATCTTCATGGAACACGACACAGCCATGGAGATGGCGCCAAAACAATTTAAGACAAATGTTTGAACAAAACATACGTTAAAGCCACAATTTTCTCTTGCTAAAATTTAAATAATCACAAGTTTAAATGGTTTTCAACACCAACCTGAGAAATTTTGGATGGCGCCAAAAGTATAATAACTTGGACCTGTTGTCTAGTAGGAACGAATTTACCACAGCTTCTTTCTACACGGATTTATTTTGAAGTCGTGTTGCCGACGACCACATGAGCACGCGACCGTACATAGTGACTGTAAACAGCATCTAATGTGTATTAATCGTGAATAAAACATGTATTTATTGGGCAGCCGAGTGTATGTTAAATGTTCAAGATGCCATTTTGCTTTATGTTTGAGAGAATCGCAACGAGTGAGTATATCCGTCATATATCTTAATTATGAATATTTACAGATTTGTTAATAACAAAATATATTAATAATAAGCAAAAGAGCTGAGGGAGAGTAGTCTGAATTGGGTTCTAGCATCATGGTAAGGGGTGTAATAAATGTTAATAACTTTTTAAATTATTTTTTTTGTCCGACTAAAATAGTTTCTTGAGAAAAGGTATTTTTGTTAACGAAATGCGTTTGAACGAGTCAAAGAATTAAAGAATGAGAATATTAATTGCTGCGCAGCGATTGGTTAAACTAAAGTTGGTATGAGAGGCGTTTCATTGAAAACACACATTAAAAAAAGACATCTATCAAATCTCTGACACTGTGAATGAGTCATTGGTCAACCTTATTCCAAAGAAATGACTTTCCTTCCTGGTAACCAGATTGCACTTACTTGAAATAAAATCAATTACAGCAAGTTTCCAAGGAAACATTTCTCATTTTCATTTAGTTTAACTCAATGTACTACAATAACTAAAACTAAAACAAAAATTAATAAAACTATATAGACATTTAGGCATTTTTTAGAAAAAAAAAATCTAAATATTAATAAAAAAATATAGCTGCAAGCAGCAATTACAAATTACAGCAGTTACAGCAAGCACAAAGAGCACGATAAGCCATGCCAACATGGCTGGGAGTGTCAGACCAGCTGCAATAACAGTGAGGTGACAATGACACTTGCAAAGTTTGGTGTCAATATGCCAAAGCGTTGCAGAGATACATCCTCAAGAGTCATTTTGGCATCATGCCTCAACTTTGTTGATGCGGTATACGAAAACAGTTTTGTCTATCAACACGAAGTCCATAACTTTTTTCCGGCACAGTCTGAAGATGATACAATTCGATTTTGGTGAAAATCAGACAAACGGTCTAGGAGGAGTTCGAAAAAGTATGTTTTGAAAGAAAATCAAAATGGCGGACAGGAAGTTTGGCCAAATATGGCAAAGTTGATATTTATGTTTTCGGCATGACCAAGGAATCTGTTAAGACCAGTTTCATTAAAATAGGCTAATTTATTCAAAAGTTATTAGCATTTTTGTAAATTTTTTAATTATAACTTTTGATCACAAGGTGGTGCTGCCCTGAAACTTTTTGAGTACTGTCAGGGCATAGTGTCGAAGGCACATACCGAGTTTTGTAACGATACGCTAATGCGTTCATAACATACAGCATTTTATGACAAAATTCAAAATGGCCCATGCACCAAAATGGGCGATATGGGAAAGTTGGATATCATTCGACTCAACATGAATCTAACGAGACCACTTTTTTGGACAAACTGTTCAGAAGTAATAAGCAAAAATAGCCATTTTTCGTATCTCTGGACCAGTAGGTGGCGCTGCACCGAAAAGTTACCTCAGTTCATGCGTGTGATGACATGGACCAAGTTTGGTCTGAATACGATAAAGTGTTGAGGAGATACAGCCTTACGACTATTTTCACAAGCGCTAAGTAAAATTCGTTTGCGAGTTATTCAAAAATGGTTTGAGGAATCAACTTGAATTCATAACTTTTTGCCGGCACAGTCTGAAGATGATACAATTCGATTTTGGTGAAAATCAGACAAACGGTCTAGGAGGAGTTCGAAAAAGTATGTTTTGAAAGAAAATCAAAATGGCGGACAGGAAGTTTGGCCAAATATGGCAAACTTGGTATTTATGTTTTCGGCATGACCAAGGAATCTGTTAAGACCAGTTTCATTAAAATAGGCTAATTTATTCAAAAGTTATTAGCATTTTTGTAAATTTTTTAATTATAACTTCTGATCACAAGGTGGTGCTGCCCTGAAACTTTTTGAGTACTGTCAGGGCATAGTGTCGAAGGCACATACCGAGTTTTGTAACGATACGCTAATGCGTTCATAACATACAGCATTTTATGACAAAATTCAAAATGGCCCATGCACCAAAATGGGCGATATGGGAAAGTTGGATATCATTCGACTCAACATGAATCTAACGAGACCACTTTTTTGGACAAACTGTTCAGAAGTAATAAGCAAAAATAGCCATTTTTCGTATCTCCAGACCAGTAGGTGGCGCTGCACCGAAAAGTTACCTCAGTTCATGCGTGTGATGACATGGACCAAGTTTGGTCTGAATACGATAAAGTGTTGAGGAGATACAGCCTTACGACTATTTTCACAAGCGCTAAGTAAAATTCGTTTGCGAGTTATTCAAAAATGGTTTGAGGAATCAACTTGAATTCATAACTTTTTGCCGGCACAGTCTGAAGATGATACAATTCGATTTTGGTGAAAATCAGACAAACGGTCTAGGAGGAGTTCGAAAAAGTATGTTTTGAAAGAAAATCAAAATGGCGGACAGGAAGTTTGGCCAAATATGGCAAACTTGGTATTTATGTTTTCGGCATGACCAAGGAATCTGTTAAGACCAGTTTCATTAAAATAGGCTAATTTATTCAAAAGTTATTAGCATTTTTGTAAATTTTTTAATTATAACTTCTGATCACAAGGTGGTGCTGCCCTGAAACTTTTTGAGTACTGTCAGGGCATAGTGTCGAAGGCACATACCGAGTTTTGTAACGATACGCTAATGCGTTCATAAAATACAGCATTTTATGACAAAATTCAAAATGGCAGATGGCCAAAATGGCCGATATGGGAAAGTTGGATATCATTCGACTCAGCATGATACCTCGAATCTAAGGAGACCATTTTTTTTTGGACAAACTGTTCAAAAGTTATAAGCAAAAAAAGCCATTTTTCGTATCTCCAGACCAGTAGGTGGCGCTGCACCAAAACGCAGCATGTTACCTCAGTTCATGCTTGTGATGACATGGACCAAGTTTAGTCTGGATACAATGTTGGCCCTGTCCCAAATGGCACACTTCATGTGCACTTTCGGTCTTGTGGACTTACAATGGCCGCTGCGTGCACGTGTCCGACCATAGGGTGTCCCATTCGTCATTTAAGCTTAAAGAGGGGTGCTCGTGAGCGCCCCCTTTGCGGCTGCTCTGCGCCCTCGATGCGCACTTCTGCTGAGCCTGCAAGACTGTGAGCTACGCAGAGGACTTTACCCGTCAGTCAAAGCGGCATTACGTCGTGAAAGTGCGGACTCAGAGGAAGACCGTGAGGGTTTAGGGTGCCATTTGGGACAGGGCCGTTTTCTCTTGTTTGGTGGGTGTATCAAAAATGTCAACCCAAAGTGTTGAGGAGATACAGCCTTACGTCTATTTTCACAAGCGCTAAGTAAAATTCATTCATGAGTTATTCGAAAATGGTTTGACAAATCAACTTGAATTCCATAACTTTTTTTCGGCACAGCATCGGAAAAATCGAATCTTCAATCATCTTGAGCCAAGGAATCAGAGGAAAAAAGAATTTTGTTTCTAGCCCTTACGTTATAAAGTTATTAGCATAAACATGAGTGCAACTTTGGACAGCTGGTGGCGCTAGAGGGATTGAGTTAGAGAATCCAAATTGCTATGCACACAGTTCAAACTGTCCTCTATCTGTGTGCCAAATTTCATAACTTTCCTGCAACTGGTTCTATGGTCTGCCATAGACTTCCAGAACGGAAACGGAAGAAGAAGAATAAGAACACCAACTACGCATCTTCGGTGCTTAACCCCCAAACTATAATAGTATCTCAGTCAATGATACTAAAATACTGCCTTCCCCTCCAACCAGCTGCTCTGTCCTTGTATGTTGAGTTTAATAGTTGTAGCATTTACATTAGTTTTTCCTTTTTTAAAGTGTCAGAGTTCTGCAGCACCTCTGGAACAGGCTGACTTCTTGAAAGGTGCTCCTCATCGAAATCACCCAGGTATGACAAACCTCAAAACAGTGCACCTGCCGGAGCAACTGCAGGTAGCAGCGCAATCCGTCTTACAAGGTAAGTGAACATCGATCCACCGCTCTATTTTAGTATTTTGATCATTCAAATCAGTCTGTGTTCTGAAATGCACATATCAATCGCATTTCGCTATAGTGGTGCGTGTAATTGCTCTTATACGCCTTTATTTGATATTTAGGGGCAGATGTCAAAAGTCTGACTGAAAGGGCACATAAGCTGTCCAACTTCCTTTGGAGCAGGAAGCGGGCGATAGAAACCTCACAACTCAGGGAGAAAGCCAGCCTTTTCGAGAGGAAATTTTTGGAACAAGAGAGGGATATCCATAAAGGTGAGTTATCAATGAAAGAGAGAATAGAGAGATATCATAATAACCACACTGACTGTTCACTGAAGACTGTGAATAAAACAGTTATCATTAAATATTTCCTTCAGATGGCAATGACCACAAACTAGAGGCTCGAATAAGAAACAGAGTATTATCTGAACTGAGAAGAACGACATACCACAGGACTCCCCTAAGGTACAAATACATCATCTGTATGGAGCATTTGTCATAGAATTGGACTGTGAGGTTTTTATTGGATAACTCGGGATTTATTGCTGGCCTGTTTCAAGGTACAACGAAGATCTTGGGTTGGTGTATATGGCTGCTAGACTGGCAGGTGGTTATGCTGCTGTCCTCAGAGCATTACATGAGGTATTTAATGCACATTAACAGTCGTTTCTCTGCATTTATTTTCTGTCGTAAACTGTCTTTCTGATATACATCTTAGATTAAGAAGAGAGATCCTTTGTTTGTACCATATTCTCTAATGGACTTTGGATCAGGACTCGGAACTGGTACATGGTGAGTATGATTTTAGATATTGATATTTTAATATTATAAAGTGAGGGTGAAAGAAATGTTGTAGCGCCAAATGTATATGCACAGTCCAACGTCACAAATCTTACTGTAAATCCGACAGAAATTTTTTTAAAAAAGTAGAAAAAAGGATCCACACACAACGAATAAGGCAAAAGCTTTCCAACTGTTTGTTTATTACTTCAACAGAGGCCTCAAAAAGTGCTGTAAAGTACAAAACATTTTTGAGATCAACTCTTCATCTGTGCCATATAATTGCGGATACACATCTGCATCCATTTAAAGTGCACAATCAGGGCCTAAAATTAACAGTCGCCAAATGCGAGTAAAAATCTGAGTATATGAAACTGTGTTGATTGTCTCTTTTTATGAATTCAAACAACGCATGAACGTGAGCAACGCTCGGGACAGTTGACGGGCCAGTGCTGTATCGTCACGAAACTTTAAGCCTTGACAATTTAAATATTCAAGCGCAAGAAGACGCGAAAGGGAGCTAATTTCATTACTCGCGCACGAATACTAAACTAAACTCTCTTTCACGTCTTCTTGCACTTGTCTTGAGTGGACAAATTCACACAAAATTATGTCAAAAATAGCGATTATCCTAGTAAACATTGTCGGTAATGTCATAAGTGAACGTAAACAGTTGAGAAAGTAAACGTGTACAGTATCAGTATATTAGATACTTAAAGTGACAGAAGCCTAATATTCCTGCTGCTGTTTGTGTTTTTAATGTTATCAAACAACAAATCACTCACTGCTCTTGACTGAATAACTTTTGTAACTTTAATAAGGATGTTTAATTTTTACAGTGAAAACAGTTGCAGTTATTTTACATTTGCTTACTTTATAAAATTTCTGCAGGCTACCTGAAAACTACTGTCAGACCTGAAAAGCTACTGACTGTTTACTTGCCTTTAATAATGTTTTAAATTTATATTAGTTAGGCTAGTAGTTTTAGCTGTGGTATCGAAATTGGAATAGAGAATTGTGAATTTTCACTGTTATCTAAAATTTTAGTGGCACCAAGTCACACCAGCCATTGGCAGGTGTGGCAAAAGTTAGTTTTAGGCCCTGTGCACAATATTACCGTAGACATCCTAATATATATGCAGGCACAATAAAAGCCAGGATAAAGTCTCATATAGGCTGCAAATAAGTCTTATATTTGTCATAATCATATCTATGTCAACAAATTGGGTACATCTTTAAAACATTAGAATATTATTAAGTGAAAAGAACCCATTGGAAGCCTATAAATAGGGTTGATTTATTGTGGTATTAATTAACTTGCTTTGAAAGATGCGTGTTTTAAGATTAGTGTATATATTTCTATTTTATTCTTTGACTCAGGGCATCACACTCACTCTGGGGAGACTCTCTGAAGGAGTATGTTTGTGTAGACAGCTCTGGAGACATGAACACCTTGGCAGAACAACTTCTTAGAGGTAAGATCATTCAGTCGAACTTTTAAGCACAGTGTTACCGTATATAAACAGATCTACAGACAAAAATGTTGATTTGTACCAAACAGGGGGCAGTGAGATGGATAATCCAGTAATCAAACAAGTATATTTCCGCCAGTTCCTCCCTGTTTCTCCTAAGGTATCTTCAGCTGACATCCTTAATTGAATTTATTTGCCCAAATAATACATTGCTTTTACACAAGTGAATAAAATGAAGGCCTTTCCTTTCCACAGGTGCAGTTTGATCTTGTGGTAGCTGCTTTCTCTTTGTCAGAACTGGACACACTGAACGAACGACTGAACGTTATTTTCACACTTTGGAGAAAAACCAACTCGTACCTTGTGAGTGATGATGCTTGAGTTAACTAATTTCATAAATTGTGGAACTGTGACATTGAATATAGTTTTTTACTATCTTGCAGGGTTGCTATTGTTAACTAAAACTACTAAAAATATTTTTGTTAATTGAAATAAAGCTGAAACAAAATAAAATTTAAAAAAAATTGGAAAATGCATGTACTAAAATGAATGAAAACTAAAAGCTATACTGTCTGACCAAAAAAAAAAAAAGTCGCTGTTTGGATTTAAATAGGCAAATGCTTAATAGTCTATGACTGGATCATTATTGCAGTGATTATTATGTTTCCAGCATGTTATATGTTTGGCAACGGTTCTTTTAACCCTTAAAGATGGAGTGTGTAGCTTTTCATTTCTTAAACAACCATGTAGGAAGACACTGTAGGGGATTTTACAGTTAATGACCCAAGGACCAGATATGAGAGTTTAAATCAATTGAAGAAAATCTTACTGAACCCTCATCCAGGGTGCCAGCTGTTGGTTGTTCACCAATACTCATCTGTAACCGAGCATACTAGCGCACATACACAGATACATAGCTTCTTCAAGGTTGAAGTTGAGCTCTAACTCTAAACAGGATACTTCCCTAAAACATATTGATAACATGTTCTTTCCCACAGGTACAGATGCTCTCGTGATTGAGGTTGAACAGGAAAATAAATGCTTTAACATACGCTTGAAGAAGTCATTCAAATCATTTAGTATTTAGAAGGATGAATATTGATTAATAGCTTGATTATAAATCACTCAAAGGATATACACTGAAGTGGTAGTGGAGTCTAGAATCTCCCCCTTCAACACATCATGGCCATATTCCAGAATGACAAACGTTGTGATGTTATTTCCATCAAGAGGTGCATCAATTTTTGGTCAAGATCTTGTATTGACAATGCAAGAGGTGAGCACTCTGTAAAGTCTCCTCCAGCACATCCCAAAGACTTTCAATGAGTTTAAAGTGCTAATTCATGTGTGAAAATGATTCTTCGTGCTCCTCCCAACCAGACAATTTGAGTCTGATGAATCTTGACATTGTCATCCTGGAATATGGCCATGATGTGTCTTCCTACATGGTTGTTTAAAGCTGCAGTCCATAGCTTTTTTTGGTTAAAAATGATCCAAAATCAGTTTTGAGCAAGTACATAACCAGCCAGTGTTCAAAACTATCTCCTCACCTTAGCCCGATTCACAACGGTAAGCTTGTAATAATGTTTTATAATTCGAGTGGTACTGGTGGGTTTCCGCGGGAAATTCGAGTATGCCGCCGTTCGTCTTTGCGTCATTACGTCACGTCTGTTTACATAAAGAATGAGTCCCAGCTAGTAGGCTAAATCACATGTGAGGATGCTGCAGGCGGCAGATCATTTATAGCCTTTTCTCACAGCAGCTGAAATATTTAAACTTATCATTTTGATGGCGGATTGTAATCCAGAAAGGTCCAAATGACAATCATCAGTGACAACTGGAGATTCACCCGTAGTCAAAAGCAAAAGACTTCGGACTGGGGAGTGGCTATAGAAATTGAAATCTACAGCTAACGCTAATACACACTAAATACACATAGTCACGCAATGCTGATGTTGTTAACATTAACAATTTGAGAACAAAGTATAACAGTAATAATAATTTGAACGGTTTGACGTGATCCGAGCTAAGCGATTGTTAGATTTAATCACCATTGGCAGCAAGATTTATTGTAATGCTTTTTTTCCTCAGTTGGTCAGAAAAAAAGTGGCAGACATGTTACTTACTTGTTCAGATGACATTTTCCAGTGAAAATTCTTATTTTGGTCATACTTCCAAGACTACAATCTGTGATTCTGAAGTACAGTATCCACACCGGTGTGTTGACTGACAGCAAACATTAGATTAATCCGCGCTGAGGAGCCGTGCCAGTGCACAACCCACGTAAAGATGATAATTCTGCAAATAACTGCGATTGCAGGTTTGAAACAGAGATGGTGACAAAAAGGGCAAAACTTACGGACTGCAGCTAAATGAGAAGCTACACACTCCATCTGTTAGGGTTAAAAGAACTGTTCCCAAACATATAACATGCTAGAAACATAATAATCACTGTAATAATGATCCAGTCATAGACTCTTAAGCATTTGCATATTTAAATCCAAACAACGACTTTTTTTTTTTGGCCGGGCAATGTACATAGAAAAATAAAAAACACAAAAATGACAAAAACACTTCATAAAACTACTAAAATGAAAACTGAAAATATAAAAATAAAAGCTAATTCAAAATATTAATAAATACTTTATATAAAAAATAGTAAAATAACACTGCTGTCTGAACAGAATTACGGTTTCCTAATGCAGTTCTTTGTACAGGTATTGGTGGAGAATGGAACCAAGGATGGCCATCAAATCCTTATGGAGGCCAGAGATGCTATACTTAACGTATGATCTGAGGGTTTTTTTTTTGCTTTATGTCAGTTTGCTAAAATATGTCTTACTTATAGAACTGCAACTTTCAGAAGTCTTCAGAAATACCAGAAAGTGTCTGATGTGATTTCTCTCAAACTTTGCTGTATAACTATAGAGAGAAGAGGAGGTACAGCATGACTTGAGGAGACCATCAGTATTTGCCCCTGTGCGTTGACACATCATCATTATTTGTTCCATTAATGTGGTATATTGATATGTGGCTGACATTATCTACTGCTGGGTTTCATTTTGGACAGTGCACTCATGAGCTGCCTTGTCCCAAGCTGATCAAGCGACCTGTAGTACCTTGTAACTTCACTCAGTTCTACTATTCTCTGCCCTTATCTCGGGTGAGTTCAAAACATTCAAGCAGTTGACTTTCGAATTGTTCGTCTTGAATGACTGAATTTCTGTTCTGTAGTTTTCATAAGATATTGGTTATTCAGAAAGTAGTTATGAATGGATGTATAATCCCATATATTATATATTTATTTCCCCCATGAATCAATCATTACAGAGCCAAGAAAGGCAGCAGGAGAAGTTCAGTTTCCTGATTATATCCAGGTCTGATGGAGAGAAGGCTCGGGAGACGGAGAACTGGGACATGGCCAGACTGATCGCACAAATCCGTCGCCGACCCAGACATGTTCAGTGTCAGCTGTGCTGCGCCAACGGAGAACTTAAACAACTCGCTGTAACAGCCCGTCATCATGGAAAGTATGTAATGCTTTTATTTTATAGATCTCGACTTGCATTTTCAGTGAATGACCTCCTCCTATACTACCTCTAATACATTATGCAGGTGCACAGCTTGTTTTAACAATGGTTTTTGTTGTCCATTTTAACAGGGACATGTACAGATGTGCTCGTAGCAGTGACTGGGGAGATCTGTTGCCGATATTTCATGCGGAAGATGGCTCTAAAAATGACGAGACACAATGAGACCTACTACTATAATCTGTTAATACAGTGTTTGTGGATAACAGTTGGACTTTTGTAATGTTTATTTCCAAATATACTAGTTCATCTATACAACCTGATTGTGATTTGCTATTGCACTGAACCCAATGCTCAATATTCACCAGTATCAAAATCCAAATGAGTTAAAGGTCCAGTGTGTACAATTTAGGAGGATCTGTTGACAGAAATGCAATATAATGTACATAACTATGTTTTCAGTGGTGTATAAAGACCTTACATAATGAGCCATTATGTTTTTATTACCTTAGAATGAGCCATTTCTATCTACATACACCGTGGGTCCCCTTACATCGAATTCGCCATTTTGCGCCGGCATGTTTCCTACAGTAGCCCTAAACCAAAGTCCCTTTCAAGGAAAGTCTGTTCACTCGGCGGCCATATTTGCAACGCCTCCAGGCAGCTATTTTGGGCATCCAAGACTAAGTCCTATCTATTTGAATGGGGGAATCCTGAAATCTCAAAAACTGCTTGGCGAACTCACAATTAAATAACATACTTCAAATCAGCAACAAAATCTGACATGAACTTATTTTTCAGGCTAGACGAGACAATGCGCATGTGCAGTCCTATGCGCGAATCTCAGATTTCTATGGGAACCGGAGCTTCTAACGGCAGCTAACGCAATGACTTTATCAATCAGCGATTGGCTCTTTTACTTAGAAGGCGGGACGTATTCTGCCATATTGCGCGTTGCTCCCGTTCGTAACTAATAGGAGTGAACAGTTTTTATATATCTATAGTCTTTGCCTAAACGGACAAACTGCTCAGATGACGACATCTTTGTCCTGTGTTGGCCACCGTAGCTTCTCTATGTGCTTCGCAATGTAGGGGTGAGTGTTGGCCTGAGCTGTTGGTTGCATTTCGCAACCTCACCACTAGATGCCGCTCAAATTTACACACTGCACCTTTAAAGTCAGCATAATGGAAGTTGCCATAAGCTGCGTCCGAAATCGAATACTTCTCTACTATAAAGTGCGCGAAAAACAGTATGCGAACAGAGTAGTATGTCTGAATTCATAGTATTCGAAAAACAGGAGTACCCGAATGACTTACTACTTCCGGTGAGATTCTGAAGTGCGCATAAGATTTACACTTTACTATCCCATGAGGCCACGGGAGAGGATTTGTGAATGGAGTTAAAGGGACGTAACTGACGCTGGTAGGTCATGTGACAGTGACAACATGGCGGATGTAGTACGTCCGAATTCATTCATACTATATATAACATACTTTTTCAGCAGTCGTGAAGTAAATTTAAATTCAAATGTAGTACCTACTCAACAGTACGCGGACGCAGCTATAGTCTTTTCTTCCCTACTGTGACGTATATCGCGGTGAAACAGCTTCTGAATAAGAAGGCCGGGGCTTGATTTTGTCTATCAGGAATTGATTGTATCATTGTGGATTGGTGGATCTCATGTGAGTGACAGGTTGTCCCGCCCTCGCGCCAGTAAACACATCATCAGAGAAAAGATATGTTGTTGCAAGAGGGAAGGAGTCATTTTGATTAAAAATTATGAGGGTGCATGAATTTAAAAAAAATATGTGCATGTATAAAATAATAATTTATAACTGCAATATTCCATAAAAAAATAAAAATTGTCAATTTTGATTTCATGATGCATAAAGTTATACACAATGTTCATTTAAGACTATGAAAAAGAGCGGAGGGAGAGTAGTCTGAATTGGGTTCTAGCATCTTATGCTAGCTCACACATTGAACTCATTCGCCAGCCGCGAGTGTTTCCAAGTCAGCGGGGATCGCATCAGTTGATCTGCTGTAATCTGCGCATGTATCAACGTCTCGTGCGAGAACACCGCGCTGTGACCCATGTTTTCTGTGCGCTCGCTCATCTTTTCAGATGATGTCCTGTGAGGACAGCTATTGGCTCCTGTCTCAGACCTTCCCCGAGGTGAATGGAGGAGTGACGAACACTCAGCATGTGACCTCTACAGTAAGCTTCCTTCCGCTCCAGTTAGTGACGTAGACTGCAAGTCCCATTTTAAGCTCGCTCCTGAACAATACTTTACATTGATGGTGAGTCATTTAGGTCATGGGAAGTAAAACATTAATAAAACGTAAAATTATAAAAATTTCAGGTAGCTCATTTTCCAAGATAACTGTGATTTCGTTTGTTGACATATTGTACACGAAACTCGATCGAACGTTAAGAATGGTGTTTATGTAAATGATTTCGCTGTGATTGGGTAGTTGAGGCATGACGTGTCCATAGACCTTTTTCGCGTGTATTTTTGAGAATGACATTTTGAAATGTGAAAAGTTTCAATTCAATTCACATTGATTTGTATAGCGCTTTTCACAATAATGTGAAAAAGTAATACATAATGTAATTACGTATTTTATTAGAGAAAAGACCATTTACACAAACCAAATTTATTACGTTACAGATTTAGAATTATACATAAACCTTTTGGAACTAATACATTAAAAATATGTAATGTAATGTTTTAAAAGCATTCAAATATATGTAACTGATTTTTTATGGGCAGCAAATGTAATACCTCGTTTTCGTGGCACTGAATAAAAACATTGGATAAGAGAAACTGCTATTTAAAATGTCACCATTTTTAAACACCTTTTGCCTTTGCTAGTTTTTATTTTAAATTCCATTCCATTAATAGCTGCATGCTCAATTATATATATATATATATATATATATATATATATATATATATAAATGAGTGAAAGGCTGTTTAAAATAGAGTATACCAAGATACAACACCAGACATGTCAACTTCTCAAAAATATTTAATGAGTATTTTCATACATGTGCAATTTTGTACAGTTGAGGCACTTAAACTTTCCACCATCAGTTCCTTTTGTGCTGTACCTCAACATGATTCATCTTGAGGTTAACATGTTTTTATTAGTAGTATTGGTCATATTTTTACAGTTTTATAGGAAGCAATAATGTGACACATTCCTTAGAAGCATATTGTGTACATCTACATATATCTAATATCAGAAAGCTGGTGTATGTAAATTGTAACTCATACACAGATTTTTTTGTTGATCTGCATTTGTTCCAAAGGTAGTTTTTGAAGAAAAATATGTAAACATTCCATGTAGAGGACGACCCCATGGATCAGACAGATGAGCCAAATATAGCCATTAGAGACATAACATCTGCTATGACTATCTAATGATGGAACATACTCAGAGATACCACAGCTGGACTCAAAATGTTTCATGTAAACATTTATTTACAAATGCAGTGCTCATTTTGTACACAAAGACAAATATAACTTGTTCCTATGAGGGACGGACAATCAAAAGGAATGGAGAACATTGTTTCTCTCCGAGTAGCTACAATAAATCAAATTATTTAAATGTATTTGTCATTTTTGTACAAGCAAGCTTTATTTTTTTTTATATGCTTAATTCAAATTTAATTAAAAGTGTGTGTTATAATTGCACTAGTATGCATAAAAGAATCGGTAACACTTTATTTTAATGTGCTGTAGTTACACGTTAAAACATGTACTTATTATAGTAATAATAGTAAATTATGCATAATTACAAGTAACTAACCCTAAACCAAACCCTAACCATAACTCTATAGTAAGTACATTTAGTTAATTAATATTACTCAGTACTTATTTGAGTAACTATGTCACCTTAAAATAAAGTGTAACCAAAGAATCTCCTCACGTCTCTATTTTGACTGATCACTCATATTATCCAACGATTTCTTTTAAAGCAGAAGTAAGATCTGGGTATTGAAAGTTAAACCCTGACTCAAGAGTTCTCTTGGGCACCACTTTCTGGCCTTGTGTGAGGATAACAGCTCTCTCAGAACCGAGGAAAACATCCAAGAAAAAGCCCGGCACAGGGAAGATAGTAGGTCTTTTTAGAGCCCTGCCCAACTCTTTAGTGAATTCAAAATTTGTATTCAATGCAGGCGCGACTCCATTAAATACATCTGGCTCTGTGGATGATTTTTCTTCTTGGGGCTCCAAGGTATGAGCAATGATGCCAGCAAGGTCTGAAACATGGATCCAAGGGAAGGGCTGTCTTCCCGAGCCAAGCGTCCCGCCCAGGCCAAGCCAAAAGGGAATCATCATCTGTTTCATGGCACCACCGTCACGCCCTAAGACTGCACCTGCAAGTGAGTGGAAGAAAGTACATAATTGCACTCAAAAGTTTGGGTTCGGTAAGACTTGGTTTTTTAAAAGAAGTCTCTTCTGCTCACCAAGGATGCATTTATTTGATCAAAAATACTGTCAACTGTGCGATATTTTCAAATGAACTCTATTCCTGAATTTTACTCCAGTCTTCAGTGTCACATGATCCTTCAGAAATCATTCTAATATGCTGATTTGCTGCTCAAAAAAACACTTCTTATTACCAATGTTAAAAACAGTTGTGCTGCTTAATATTTTTGTGGAAACCGTGATACATTCAGGATTCTTTGATGGATAGAAACTTCAAAAGAACAGCATTTATTTGAAACAGAAATCTTTTTACATTATAAATGTCTATGCTGTCACTTTTGATATATGTATTGCATCCTTGTTGAATAAAGGGATTTTTAATGAATGAGACATTTGTTTAGATTCACCTGGTCTGATGATCACTTGTCTTGTTTTCTTAGCACGGTTTTCAGGAAGTTGTCCTGCCCCCTCCCACTCTTTCACCAGGCAAGACAGGAAGTCAAATGGTGTCCAGTTGCTCTCTTCAGTGTACTGGGTTTGAAGACTGGGTTTATAACACGCTGAAGACAAAATCAGAGAAAAAACTGCTAAAAAGTCTTCCTTATAAAAAATAAAAAAAACAACAACATTCTGACGTTTTTCCTTTAAAAGCACAATATGTAATTTTCGCCACTAGAGGTCACTTATTCAAAACAAAGGCGTAGCTTGATGACGCCTTGATTTTGCAGAATCATGGGAGGTGTTGTCTTCACATCTATAGCCGGTGGAAAAGAATCCGATGGGACTATATTCATATTCATGGATGAGCTAATGTATTAAAGATTTATTAACATTACTGTAGTATGAAGCAGGGTGTGGATGAAAGCCGTTGGAGCGGAACGAGGCCGCTGGAGCGATTGCTAATGAGAGACGAGTGTGACACACGCCTCGAGAGCAGTGGAGCTTTTATTATGTCGCAGACTAGCGCTTCCGCTTCTTCCGCTCATGAGTATGTGTGGTAACACAGCGCTGTTTTATCATATTAGATACATTTGTGTGTTAAAAGTTGTTATAATGCTACTCTGTGCGTTCGCTCGGCGGCTATTATGAGACACTTGTTGCACACTGCAGTAAGATCGATATTAGGCAAGGTAAAACATGGCGGTAAATCAAGAAAATGAGATTTAAACAATAAGACTTACTGTGTTGAGCTATATAACATGATTAGTTTTCTGTCGATCAATGTATCCAAACAGTCGCTCACCTGTCTAATAAAACACATAATATATTAAAGCATCTTGTTTCCATGGTTTCTACAAAATAAAACCGGAAAATCGAGAGTAACACAGGTGTGATGTCATTGATAGGCGACGCACGGACACGATCCGTGTCCTAGTTAAAATTGCTTATTTCTCTGGATTTACACAGTCTTGGAAACATTTGGGATAATGTAAGTACACAAGTCAACAAAATATATAACACTGTTCTAGTGGTTTGGGGATATTTTCATCCAAAAATCTTACATATTGTGCCTTTAAATGATAGAATTAGTATAGAGACGACAAGACTACAGATGAACAGAAATGTGAATGGGATTATTCTAACAAGTTATTCTGTATTATCTGATTTAAAATAAGTCGTATTTTGTCTAGCTTTCTAAAACAACACCCCTCATTTACCTACTCCTGTAACAAGCACCCATGAATGTGGTGGAGTAGGTGACGCAGCAATAGCTTGGGCAAGAATTCTGGTAGTGTTTATTCGGCTGGAGCACAGATCCTTTTTGTAACTTTCATTCCACCTAGAGGGTCAAACACAAAATATTAAAAAAATAATATTAACATAACCATATTAAAGGGAAGATCAGTGATTATTTTTTACATTATTATTTATATACACTGAGGGGAAAAAATGTCCTCACCATCTCAAAGGGTTCATAATACTCTCCCCTGCTAGATTCACAGCACCCTCACATGGCGGGAGGCCTCCTGACTCTACATCAGCCTGTGACAAGTAAACATAGGTCAGGGACTCAGGGGTCCAAAACTCAGTTCCTGGAGGGCGTGAGTTTTGGGTTGAAGCTAAACTCTGCAAGGCTTCAGCCCTCCAGGAACGGAGTTTTGCACCCCTTACATAGGTCAAAGTTGCCTCATCAAATACACACCAACATTTACATTTTAACTCTACATTTAAGAGATTCACCACTGACCTATTACCAAATATCATAAGTAAATGTGGACTTTAATGCATATCAATATAGTCTTTAATGTAAGTTCCATCATACCCATGTTATTTTTCCTGGACCAGGCTGCCTGGATATGATTGTGATTTCATGACCTTTGCTTTTCAGCAAACGTGTCAGCTCACGACCCACAAACCCCGAGCCTCCGCCTGATGAGAGAGGAAAAAAGTGAGAAAAATAAAGATTTATTAATTTTACAAGCTAAAAGAGAATACGAGGTTTCACATAACACTTGTTTGCAGCACAATAATAATAGTCATCCCGCGCAGGTGTACACGCGCATGCGCTGTTACAGCACTTACGAAACGGATCACCTCGAGAAAAATTAGTCTTTTTTATCCAGTTACTGATAAATAAACCCAGCCGTGTCATAATAACACGATCACATACGATCAAAGAAGGTTCCAGGATATTTTAATACACAAGTTTTAATGTAGCAGAGCTATGTTTCTATCCAAAGAGGCTCTCAGTGTTACACACCAGCACACAAAATTAGCTATTTTTGTTACGCTATCATGCAGTGATAACGCGAAAATGGATATATGCGATATACCTATTACAACTCTCATTATGCTTGTAAAGTAGAGTCCGTTTATCCTGACAACTTGCAGAACTCCACTCCTTCACATCTTTCTGCCTGTGCCTAGTGCCTACGAAGGTCGTATGTCGCTTACCACGTGATCCACACTGGAGCGTTACTGCGGCCATTTTGATAAGGGCGACAGGTTCCCTTAATTTACATTACATTCAACTTACATAAAAACTGTCAGCATTGTTGTACAGTACTTACTTAACTATATAGTTAATATACTAAATATGACATTATAAATAAAATACACTAGCACACACTGTAACAATTCCCTTTTAATATAACTAGGATTTCATTCCTCATTCTTATTCTTACAACTACTGTTTTGAATGTATTTGTCTTCTGACAATTCATACAACATAAAAATTAATCAAAGCTTTTCTATATATAAGTCACATCATGTCGGACTGCCTGAATTTTAAGAGTTTACCCTGAGCCAGTTTATTATTAGTGGGGGTGGGAGTGGCGCAACCGGAAGCGCTTTTTTCCTGTAGAAACACGTGGTTGGTTAGGAGATAAATTCGGCCTCATGCCATAGTAACATCCTTTCTGCTGGCGACCCTCAATGGAGTAGTACTGTGATTTTGTAGTCATCGAAATATTGGTTTTGAGTTCCGTTTTTAGTTGTATTAATAATACCTTTGCACTAGTTTTTTTGTTTGTTTGTTTGTTTTGTATCGAGTTTAAGATATTTAATTTATTTTTAATTTTATACGAAAAGAAAGCAAATGGTTAACTGTCTACATAATCTAGATGCGTTAGAAAGTATACACATCTACAGGTCAAAATGATGCGTTTTCCTAATCATACCGGTGTAATTGACCCATTGCAGCGTATTCGGTAAGTTTAACCTTTGATTTATATTTTAGAGCAATACTGAAAGCTAATAGCCTGCGTGTTTTTTAAATGAGAAGTGTTGGTTGCCGAATTGGCAGGTGCATCTGCTTTAACTGCATCCAGATGTCGCGTGTTAACCCGGTTATATCACTGATGTAACTTTAACGTTTTAGCCTGAATGGAGTCGCAGCTGCTCAACCTTGACATGATGATTTTGCAGTCCGTGTTTCACCTGAATCTAATGATTACAGCCCTACTGCACTGACTGGTTAAAGCTGCGGAATAAAGCTATGAGAGGTTATGTTTCCCTTGGAATATATTCTAATGTGCGATATTTGTTTATTCTACAGGGACCCGCCTTTATGGAAATGGTGAGTCAATCTCATGTTTCTCATGCTAATGTGTTGCACCAAGCTGATGAACTGCATGTGGTCCGTGTTGATGATATATCCAGTGATTTTATTAACATGCTCTGAATAAAAGTGCTCATTGGTATAAACGAACCCTTAGTTTAGTCTAGATGTTCTAATATCTTTGCTAATTGTGCAGGAACCTCAACTTTTGAAAGAATGTAAGCAGGGAGATGTTCAATAAGGTAGGTTTTTCTTTCATTTTGACGTTAAGTAAATGCATCCTTGAACAGTCTGAGTAGTTTTTTTTTTTTTTTTCACAGTCTGTGTATTTTCATTTCTCTTTAGGTATTCACTTCAGGTGACCTGGCTTTCTGCTACGGAGTTGATTTGAGGTTCACTTTCTTTCCTCTCCCCCTCCACTTATTTTCTCTTTATATTGGAGCTGCTAGAGACAAAAACCATTCTATTCTACAGAAGATTAGAATATAACCGTGACTTGTGTCCATTTTGAGTTGTGATGTCTTGTTAGTTTGAAAGTTGACTGCAATATACTGTCAGTGATGTAATGACTTGAAACCACCACAATAAATTCTTATTTATATCTGACTTGATTCATGGTGTGTATTTCAAAGATTCATAACATTGAGTGCTAATCCTGTGTGTGACTAAGCACTTTGGGGGAGATTTATGCATATTCCTCTGAAATTGGGTTTCAAACTATAGCCGCGTTTCCACCGCAGGAACTTTCCCCAGGAACTAGGAACTTTGGGGTGGTACTTTGTGTGTTTCGACTGCAGGAACCAGGGTCTAAACGACGTTCCAGGTAAAAGTCCCTGCTTTTTCAAAGTTACGGAACTTTCGGGGATGGGACTTGGGTGCCGAACATGCTGATTGGTTGAGTTCATGCGGCATTTTATTTCAACCATCGTTTTTCTGAAGTCTGTTGCGGTGTGTGCAGTAAGAGTTGTTTGCTATTTGAATCAACAATGGAGTTTAAAAAATACAACTGATTGATTGGTGAGGTTCAGGATTTATTAAGCTTGTATGCGGAGGACGAAATCCAGCGGGAACTGGAAAGTCGCGTGCAGTCCTACGTCACCGGACTATCTTCATGGTACTTTAGTTCCTGCGAAAAAGGTTCCTGGAACAAACTGTTCCAAGTAATTTCGGTGGAAACGCAGCTTATGTCTTAGACCAGGGGTTCCCGAACACATTTCTGGAGCCTCCCCAACACTGCATGTTTTCCATGTTTCCTTAAACACACCTGATTCAGATCATCAGCTCATTAGTGAAGACTCCAAGACAGGGGTGTCCAAACTTGGTCCTTGGGGGCCAATGTCCTGCAGAGTTTAGCTCCAACTTGCCTCAACACACCTGCTTGGAAGTTCCTAGCCTATAGTAAGACCTTGATTAGCTGGTTCAGGTGTTTAATTAGGATTAGAGCTAAACTCCGCAGGACAGTGGCCTGCCAGAAGCAGGATTGGACACCCTTGCTCCAAGACCTGAAATGGGTGTGTTAGATAAAGGAGACATGCAAAATGTGCAGTGCTGGGGAGGCTCCAGGAATGTGTTTGGGAACCCGTTGGAACACACCAAGCCGCCGGTCGGCCGTCAGGCAGTTTTGGTTCGTTGGCCAACTAAGTTTTCTCAGTCGGCTAAAGTTGGTACTCGTCGGCTTTTTTTCATCTGATTCGACATGTTGAAACTGCGTTGGAGTCCGTCGGGCCATCTGATCATTCTGATTGGCTGTTCAGCTACTGCCACCTGCTGTTGGTTGTCAAGCGTCAGTTTGGTGTGTCAGGGCAACTTTGGACCCAGATGCTGCCGACATGAGCCAACCTCGCAGTCTGCTTTCGTCGCCACTAGTTCGTCGGTGTCTGCTTGGTGTGTTCTGGGCTTTAGACATTTGACCATTCAAACACAGTCCTGAAGTGTTTACTTTGTGCAGTACAAATTCATATGCATAATGTGTGACTCTAAAGTGCATGTTCTCATGCTCATGTGATTTTGTAATCCCAGTCCTGTAAATGTACACACTGGTGTGAGATATGAGTACTTTTTGTGCAAATATATATATTTAGATGAGAATACAAAGGTTTTACATACATAAAACAACTCCAGATTTACTAGGATATTACAATAAATGTATAACAAATGCAACATACAAAAAGTATTGTAAACGGTTTACAAACTTGAAAGGTGATTTAAAATGAAAGCAAATTAGCTAATAACAGTGGAGTTAAATCAAAAATACATTTTAAAAGGCTGTTTCATTTATACGTATACAGTAGTCAACATTAGAAGTGGATCAAAACCTTTCACCAAAGTTGTCCTAAAACCTCCTTCTTAGGACAACTTTGAACTTTTTTTGATCCACTTCAAATGTTGACTACTGTACATGTCCTGGTGTTTATTCCCTACACTATCAAAAAAAAAATTGTCCAAGATTCTTTCATATGGTTCTGCACTCCGTGAGGTTTGAAGTCTGGTCTTTGCTCTGACGGCTTTTTCGGGCACCATAGTCCAGGACCGTGCCCTCAAAGAGTCTGGCCATGAATGCCAGGCCATCAGCTTTGATGTAGGAACGTCCGGCAAAGGTGTAGAGGATAGGATTGGCACAACTACTGATAAAAGCCAGAGCGGATGTAACCGCACGACTGGACTGCCAGATATGATCCAATCTGGGGATAGACAGAGAAGGTGGTTGTTGACATTTGGAGAAATATCTACTTAAATCATCTTCAGCACACCACTTACCTTTTTTTGGTTGATCCCTCTTGTGTAAGTGCTGCCACCACCTGACCAGAAGACAGATAATAATTCATTCATACACTTTGCTTACAATATAATTACAAGGATTTGGGAAGATTAACAGAGATTTAAATAAAAAAGGACTTACTTGCACTATATTAATAATATGATATGGAAGCCAAAAAATGCAGAATGCCACAATGATGGCTTGAATGAGGTTCTCGCTTCGTATCCTTCTCTTGAACATGGTCTGTCTGAGGCGGCGAAGGATACACACATAACTGCTGACTATGATCACATACGGTACCAGGAAGCCCACCACTGTTTCAAGTGTGTACTGGAGTATCACCTGTTCATAATGACATCATGTATGAATTATGAAATTTTGTAAGGATATAATGCACAGTCAGCAGATCATTATCGAAAAATAAACATGAATCACTGGGAGTAGTTTATATTAATATAGTAATTCTCCTGCACTCTAAAAAGAAAAAAAAGTGCTATATAGCACTAAAAGTGGTTCTTGGCTTGTAATCATAGGGGAACCACTTTTGGTGCTATGTAGCACCATATCTTTAAAGGTGATATACAGCACCTTTGTCAAATGGTGCTATGTAGTAGAACCCATAAGAGGTGCCATATCACATCTTATTTCTTCAACAAAAATGGTGCTAAACAGCACCAGCAGTGGTTCTTTGGCTCCTTAAGAACCTTTGAAGGGGCTTAACTGGTTCTGTATATGGCAGTGGTGCTATATAGCACCTTAACCACCCCAAAGAACCACTGAAGAACTGCTGAAGCACCAAGATTTGGTGCTATAGAGCACTTAAAGTGGCTCCCCTATGATTACAAGCCAAAGAACCACTTTTAGTACTATATAGCACCATTTTTTTTTTTTTAGAGTATATAATAGTACAGTAATATTAATACTGAAGAGGTAATCTTCAATATAATTAATAGTTGCACCAGTTGCATTTTTATCAGTGGATCTCAACCTTTTTGACTGGAAGGTCCCCAATTGTCCAACAAATTGTTCGTAGTATAAGTTACAATAATATCTCCGGTATGTATTTATGATAAAGCAGCTTGTTTTCAAATATATGTAAATATATTCTGAAGTTTCAGGAACTGTATATTTCTTAATAAAACAATATCACCCAAAAATGAAAATTATCCCATGATTTACTCACCCTCAAGCCATCCTAGGTGTATATGACTTTCTTCTTTCAGACGAACACAATCGGAGATATATTTAAAAATATCCTGGCTCTTCCAAGCTTTATAATGGTAGTGAATAGGGGGCGTGATTTTGAAGCCCAAAAAAATGTATATTTAAAACTTTATTAACTAAAATATCTAGCTTCCGGCAGACAGCCTACGCAAGTCGACTTACGCCACAAGAGTAACCCGTGAAGCGATGTATGACATAGGATGTAGGAGTATCGTAAGCTTTGACGCCTCTCGCGGTTTAAACAAATAGGGCTGTGCAACAAACTCAAGCTCCTTTTCTCTTATATCGAAATCTTCTGACATTTCTCTTTAAAAATTCTCGTTTTAGACTTCTAATTCGTGACCGGTGTTTTTTTTTGTTTTGCTCTATCCTCTGCACTTCCGCGTTCTTCATCACGTCATGCGACGGGTCAAAGTTTACTCTTCCACCGCGAAAATCGATGCGTACAGCCGTCTGCCAGAAGCTAGTTATTATAGTTAATAAAGTTAAATAAATATGGATATTTTGCTTCTCTTCAGAAGGACTTTATTAACCTCCTGGAGCCTTATGGGTTATTTTTATGATGGATGGATGCATTTTTTTTTTTATGTCTTCAAAATCTCGCCCCCCATTCACTACCATTAAAGCTTGGAAGAGCCAGGATTTTTAAATATATCTCTGATTGTGTTTGTCTGAAAGAAGATAGTCATACACACCCAGGATGGCTTGAGAGTGAGTAAATCATGGAATAATTTTCATTTTTGGGTGAACTATCCTTTAATTTAAATAATTTTAATTCATCCTGGAGCCCCCTTAGAAGTTAGCCAAGACCCCCTCGGCCCCTTGGTTGAGAATCACTGGTTTATATGAAACGAGAGCAGGTCTGCAGCGTGATATGAGAGATATAAAACAATACTAAGCAGCTTGATATACAGCATTGCTATGGACGATGGATTGGCCAATCATAATCAAGTATTCAAGTATCAATGGAGCAAAGAGAAACCACTCACATGCTGTGGATGTCTGTGATGAGTATCACACAATGTGCGTCCCTTCCCATAGTCTTTCGTTTCTCTGAATCTCAAAGCAGGAAGAGCCAAAAGAAATACGACAATCCACAGGCCCCCAAGCACAAGTAATACCGTCCGTCTACGAGTACAGGCTTTCAAGTATTTGGGCCACACCACTGCCACTAGTCTGTGTAGACTCATCAGCGTAATGATCATAATAGAAGCGTACATGTTTGTGTTGCACAAGTAGAAAAGCATCTTGCACATGACGCCTCCAAATACCCAGTTCTGCTTGGCTAGGTAAATTATAAAGAAAATCGTCAGACACATCAGACAACCGTCTGCACACGCCAGGTTGAGGATGAGCAGGGTAGTGACCGAGCGTTTGCGGGCACGTGCCAGGATGCTCCAGATAATGAAGAGGTTGCCAGGAACACCCAGGAGGAAGACGACGCCGAGGATGAGGGCCCCAAAGGTGACAGAAATACTGTTACCCACAATGCTCTTATCCTCAGGATTGATTGTTGTCATGTTCTCCATGGAGGTGCTCTGATTTTCTGATTCCATCAGGAAGGCGTCAGAAGAACTGATGGAATCAGAAAGCAATGTTATTTGAAGCTGGAAATGCTTTCATAACCCTATAACCCCGCTAAAAACATTTTTTAAAAATTTTTAAAACCAGCCTACAGACTATCCTAAAATCAGCTAAGACCGGCAAACTAGCTTATAGATCATTTATTTATATATTTATTTATTTGTCAGCTGTTTTTTATTTTTTATAAACTTATTTACTTTCAAACAATTTTCACTTTACTAGTAAATTTCACAAATATTTACAAAGAAATGGCAAGTAACACATTGAATTAAACATGACATTTTGAAGTAGAAAGAAGAAACTGTAAAATGTAGCCTATAAAAATCTTGAAAAATATCTGAAAAAATCTAAACTTTACATTGGACTTTTTACTTGATAACTTGAAATTATTATTACCACATGATCAGTCCAGTCAAGAAAAAGAAAAACAATTATATTTGATCATGTTATCCAATTCAGATGATGTACTATGAATTACTGAGGATTTTTTCTTTAAAAATGTTTCCTTCAGGGGGCAAATAAAGTATGAGCCAGCATCAAGGATGGGCTCTCAGCAACCATGTAATTATTGAAATTCAGCCAGTAATCTGCCATCAATGAAAAACAACATGGAAACGACGTGCTACAACTCGCTGTGTGGTCTTGATCACAAAAAGCCACTCAGATGCTGTAATATCCGCCAATCAGAGGATCACGTCCTCACCCTCATCCCAAAAGTTCTCTTATATAAACTTTATTTTACAGCGAATTGTCAAGAAAAGAATACCATATTTAAAGTCAAGTTAAAAGAACAGCAAAGCATTTAAAGAAAAACCATATTCACAAATTGAACTGTGAACCTTTTCAGTATTGCAATCCCTACAGTGTAAGAAGATAAAATTGTCCAGTCTGATTGTGATCACTACAATTGGTTCTGAACAACAAAGATTTGTGAAATTGAGAAACTGGAGTTGCATCAAACAGAAAATGGCCTGAAAGGACAAACTGGAGATGGAAAAATAGGCAGATTATAAGAAATAAGATGGACTGTAATGTATTCCTGGTTTGAAAATCAAAGAGGGTTTTCTTGTAACTCACCAATACACTTGATTAGATCCGAATGGCTGAAATGTATTTTCCCTGAAGTGACCAGATGGACCTGGTTAGGTTGTGTGGTCTCCGAGTTGGTCTCTCTATTTCCTTCCCCTGTCTCTCAGATAAACTTTCACATAGCTTATCCTAAATTCCTTAAGTTCTTATTGTTGTTCAGTGATCTCACTCTATCAAATTTTATATGCGCTATTTAATTGTAACTTGCCCTACTGCTTCTCTCTGTTACTAAACTGCTAGTCTTCTGACATATTGTGTTCAAATTTACTCCGCCCCACCATCCTCCTCCTCCTCCTCCCAATATTTCAACACACCAATTTCTTTATGTCTTTATTTTTAATGAAAGTTCAAGGTTCTTCTTCCTAACCTGCAGGCTACAGCATGCAAGAAGAATGTGGGAAGGAGTGGAGGAGGTGTATCACACACGTCCACGTCTCGGCACCCACCCTACTACCTGCTCTTACCTGCTTTGACTTTTCTGAAATAATCCACCAAATATGAATGCTGGCATCATGTACTCACCATCATGTTCCATACCGTTTATCTTTCTTCTGTTGAACACTAAAGGAGAAATTCTGAAGAATAGTCACTCTTTTCTGTATAACAAAAATCATTAGGGAAAGGTGATGTTGAGCTCCAAAAATGCTTAAATTAACAAAAATGAATAAAAAGCATAGAAGCATAAAGGTATCATAAAAGGGATTCATTCAACTCATCTTTTATATTCAAAGTCTTTTGAAGCCATACTTATTAGCAAGGTATATTACTCAGAAGAGTATTAAATAGAAGAGCAGAGAAGAACACAAGGGTCCGGTTCATACAAGAAAATGTGTGCTATATATACACTTTTAGCATTTGGTAAGAATTGGCAACACTCTACACCCTTAAAAATAAAGGTTTTGGCATTATGGTTCCAAGAAGAACCTTCTCCACACTTTTAATGTCAGCATGATACAGAAGTTGTGATAGACTTTTCTTCCATATTTTGACATATGCAAGTAAAACAGGTTCCCGAACAAGAAAAAATGTAGGACAGGACTTGATTTTGTCCATCAGGAATCAATTAGACGGTTCACTCAAAAAAATGCTGGGTTAAAAACAACCCGAGTTGGGTTGAAAATGGACAAATCCAGCGGTTGGGTTAAATGTTTGCCCAGTGTGCTGGGCAGTTTTATTTAACCCAGCTATTGTTTAAAGGGGACATATCATGAAAATCTGTGTTTAAGTGCTATAATCAGGTCCCTATGGAAGCCTGTTTTCGCCACTAAATAAAAAAATAAAAACAGTAATTGCTACTTTTTATCTCAGAATTCTGACTTGACTCGCAATTCCAAGTTATAAAGTCATAATTCTGAGATATAAACTGGCAATTGTGAGTTATAAAGTCAGAATTGCGAGATATAGTTTCACAACATTGTGAGTTTATATCTCACAGTTGTGAGAAAAAGTCAGAATTGTGACTTTATATCATGTAATTGAGAGTTTATATCTCAGAATTGTGAGAAAAAGAGTCAGAATTCATATACCCAGCAAACACATTTACATTGTGGCAACGTCTGTGACACACTGCATTTCTACTATGGCAACGTCGCGGTCTATGTGCCCACAACATTGTGACAACGTAGAATTGTAAGACGCCACAAAGCTGTAGCAATGTTATTACGCAACATTGAGCAACTGGGACACGACATTCTGACAACTTATTTTTTTTAATGGTAGATTATAAATATTTTCCATTCTGCGTGTTATATTTTGTGGTTCATTTTTAATCACTCGACATTAGATCACTATGTAATTCAGAACATTTATTGAACAAAAGTGGGCTCTGCACATGGCTGACAGGTGAGCATAGTCGAAGGCCGGGTGAAAAGATTGGTTACCAGAATGAGTCCAGGAAAGGTCAGCAAATCCAGAGGAGAGATACAAGCGCAGAAACCTTGAGGCGTGAGTCCGAAACCTGTAGACATCCGGGACCAAAGAGGGTTGCACTGCAGGCACGGGTAAACTGGGCAGAGAACAGAGCAGATCGGAGCTTGACATGACAGGACTAGACCGGGACTGACCAGAGTGACTAGTGAGCATGAGAAATTAGTCTTCTCAAAAGGTCCTGTGCACGTGATCTCAAAATGGTAAAATGATATATAGTGTATTGTGTAAATCTGCGTATCTATTTATGCTTACCAAAAAATCCAGCTCTTGGCAAGGTGTCAAGACCTTTACATGTCCGTGATGGTTCGGGTGCTGAAAATAGTATGCAGAATCATATAGTTAATAATACTACTATCTGCTGTTATAGACAAATGACAACAAAGTTATAGTTCACAGTAAAAATAAATAAATAAAATGAAATTCTTTTTAGATAAATTCTTACTTGTTCTTGGTGAGGAGAGCAGGGCCTGTTGTATGGTGTTGATATTGCCTAAAAAAAAAGAGAGAGATTTTTGTATCTAACGACACTTTCACACAGTACTTACGTTATCTACTGCATCCATGCATCAGGAACTACAGCTACACTGATCTGAGGTGAATTCCACAAATGAAAACATTCTGAAAGTGTTACTTAATCTTTAATTGTATTAAATTTAATAGATTCATTAACAGACCCATTTGATTGTTTACAAGAAAATACTTACAATAGTGTATGCTTACCTTCATTGCTAGTTTTTATAGGAACACCCACCTGGAGGGTAAAACAAGGCCAAAATCAATATACACCTTTTTGATGATGCATACTACACAGTTTGTTGTTAAGCATTGCATTTATGTTCTAGGCTCATCTGCTTGCCCAGTTAGTGTGTAGCGTTCATATTCTGGGCTCATCTGCTCACCTGTATATAGTATGCATCATAAATAAGCTGTATAAAGAATTTGATCAGTTTAATATCACTGTTTTATTACTTTAAGGTACTTAAAGTGAATACTCTACTAGTGACTGAAATACTGCAGCAGGTGCTGTATATGGATCACAAGTGCCAGAAACGTGCATTTTACTCTCATATTTTGTTTACCTTTTTTTGAGATGCAATGTAATATTTGTTGTTTGAAAGAGATGGAAAATTGACAGGCCTGTCCTGCAGTTCCGTGGATGTTTTGCCCTCCAGTCGCCTAACTGAAAGTTAGGAGTAAGAAAATAGCCTTTTGAGTAAAGAAATAAAAGAAAATCAATATAAGAATAATTGCTTTATTTCAACCCTAGCAAAGATTTACATGCATAACATACACTACCGTTCATAAGTTTGGGTCTGTAAGGTTTTTTTTTAATGTTTTTGAAAGAATTCACTTATAGTTTCCAAGGGTACAATCATTGTATTTTATCAAAAATACAATATAAACAGTAATATTTAAATTATTACAATTTAAAATAACTAGTATTACAATTTGTAATTTACTCCTGTGATCGAAGCTGAATTTTCAGCAACATTACTCCAGTCTTCAGTGTCACATGATCCTTCAGAAATCATTCTGATATGATGATTTGATACTCAAGAAACATTTATGATTATTATCAGTGTTGAAAACAGTTGTGCTGCTGAATATTTACGTGGATTGCATATCTTTAGTGTCATATTTGATCAATTTGATGTGTCCTTCCTTGGATTAATGTATTTATTAATATACGTATAAATTCATGCATTCATTCATTAAAAAATAATCTTACTGACCCCAAGCTTTTGATCGATAATGTGACATGCTACACTGTTGGCCTGACGAACAGCTTCTGTAATAATAAACAAGGTAAACAATACCGTGTTTCTCGATGGATAGCACTTAAGATGGTTTCTGTGTGCGAGGTTACAAACGTTTATGTTCGTTTCCCAAAAAAGGACTAACGTTAAACATTAACAGTGGAGTCGCTGTCTGTTCTTAAAGTGCTAAAATGTCAACCATTCATCACTCAAGTCATTTTTTCTTCAGTATGGTTTATAAATTTACACTGGTAAATTTTACATTAGATCGCAAACACTCCGAAATTATCGACTATTCTGTTCTATTTCGTTCAGTTGTAGACAAAACAAATAAATGTATCATAAGACACGGAAAGTGTAGGTAGTGTTTGAATATTTGCATATCTTATTTAGGAATAAAATAAAAGCAATACTCACATATCCTTCCTTGCTCGATGAAGAGACGGTTCAACGGTCGTGGAAATTTAAAATCCGCGCTCCAGAGGAATCGGAGCAGTGACGAGTAGGGCTGTTCGATTCCTAATTTTTTGGAATCGAGCCCGATTCCAGTTCCTGGTTCTAGAATCGATTGGAGTCGATTCCAAGAATCGATTTCTCCATCTGTTCTCGATTCTTAAAGTCGTAGAAAGTAGCCTTCTCATAATATGAAGCTTTATTAATAATATAAAGGTACATTTCTATCTCTGATTGATTTTAAATTGTAATTTTGGCTGCATTGCACCTGAAATGGGTCATAGTCCATAGCCCAGCAGCATCGCTTTAAAAAAAAAAAAAAACCTTAGATAGACACAAAGTGTCTACATGTGCACAGTTCAGCTGAATTATGAAGTTTACTTTAACTGTATGCTTGCCCAGAATTAATATATAAAGCAAACTGTACAATAACCAGAACATCAACAACAACACTGGTATAAGAGCGCGTGATTTATCTGTCAATCAGATGCGTGGGGAAGTTGTTTTTTACTAGGCTATATAGCGATTAAGGCTCTCAGCCAACACTGATCTGTGCTCACGACACGTTTTCTTTCAGAATTATTGGCTGATAGAAAGAAAAGGATTTAAAAAAAAAAAATAGCATTTTATTTAAAATAAAAACTAATCAAGACCCTCGATCAAGTCATGATCTATTCTCTCGTAAGTCCATGCAGCGCTCAAAAGTGCAGAGAGCATAAGCCAGATTCACCGTAAAATAACGCCTGAATAGGTTTTTGAACTGGTTCATTGACATAAACTACCTGGAAGAACCCTTTTGAGGAAATGAATCGGACTTCCAGTCACTATTAGCAAGAAAGAGGCAAATTAATGATAGTTTTGAACTAATAAAGGCCCTAAATGAGGAGTCGATTCCCCTTAATGGAATCGATTCCGAACTTTGGAATCGACTCTCGATTCCGAACGCCTCGGAATCGATTCTTTTTGGAATCGATTCCCAGCCCTAGTGACGAGTACACGTCGTCCAGTGGTAGTCCAGACACCCAAGCGCGACCTTGAGCAATGGAACTGAGCGGTGGTCAGATGTCAACATTGTGACAACGCTGTAACAACCTTCACAACGCAACGTAGTTATAGCAACCTTTTGGCCACGTTGTTAAAACGTTGTTAGAAGGTTGGCTACGTTGTGCCAACGTTCTGTGTTTGTTGGGTTGTGACTGGAACGCACTGGGGTCTGAAGTGGGACATTTAATTTGGGATATTCCCACGTCCAACCTCGTCTGGAACGCAGCATTATTGTAATATTACCGACCCTTAATCTGCACGTTTCCACCCACGGCACCATCATTTTGTTGTGTACCAGTTCTAACACCATGGCAAAAGTTGTACTGTTCTGTCGTTGGCTGCACAGACGAGCACAGAACACTATTTAGAGTCTCGTTAGCTTGGATAGCCTGCAAGTTCACCCTGGCAAGCTCGATTGCCAAAAAAGGAGCGTTTCTGTCTGAGCGATATTTTTTTAAAAACAGACCATTAACAGCATTTGATAGCAATCATAAAAGTTAGGCTGGTGCCTGTATGGCTCTGTTTGGGAAACAGGTATGTGGGCGTTCATACGGGTTTTGTACAAAAGATTAACATGACGGCACATGCTAGTCGATGAGTTGAATCAACTCCACAGCAACTACATAAATTTATCCACTAACCGTTCAGAAACGTCCAGTTTCATTCTAAAAGTTGTAACTTCTTCCTCCATCAGTGTCCGACTCCGGTTTGAACAATGTAAGGCTGAACACCGTTACTGACAATCCTCATTTTGGCTGTGTGAGATTCTCCAGCTTTGTTGTTGTTGAGCAACCGGTATTTTTTGTTTATATTACTATAGTTGTTATATTACCTCAACAACTATAGAATTACCACAACAAATTAATTCAAGTACTTTACTATAGTATTGTTCAAAAACACTACAGTATTGACTATAAATTACTATAGTATTTTTTTCATGTGGGCATGTTTTCAATTTCTGAATAAAAATTAATTTATGTTATTATTGTCAAAAACGTCTAGGTGGTGTAACTGCCCGAACAAAACCCTCCAACCATTAAAAAAAAGTTGGCTCATTATTATTCATGCTATTAATATATTGAAGAAAAAAGTTTATCTGGCAAATCAGCAACATACTTGAAGCAATTTTGTTGTCACGTGAGAAGAAAACCATAAACAGAAGAACTTCATGGCTGTTTCCAGGTCGTTAAGTTTTTTTTTTTTAAAAAAAATCACAATTTTACACCTCATTAGGTCAGTCTAAAAGTTGTAACTTCTTCCTGAGTCTTTCCATTAGTGTCCATCAGTTTGAACAATGTAAGGCTGAACACCGTTACTGACAATCCTCATTTTGGCTGCGTGAGATTCTCCAGCTTTGTTGTTGTTGAGCAACCGAAGCGTGAGCTGTTAAAGCTCCGCCCTCTTCTGGAAAGGGGCCGGGAGCAGCAGCTCATTTGCATTTAAAGGGACACACACAAAAACGGCGTGTTTTTGCTCACACCCAAATAGGGGCAAATTTGACAAGCTATAATAAATGATCTGTGGGGTATTTTGAGCTGAAACTTCACAGACACATTCTGGGGACACCAGAGACTTATATTACATTTTATAAAAGGGGCATTATAGGTCTCCTTTAAAAAATACTATATGTCTGGCTTAAAATGAACACAAACTAGGTTGGAAATTCAAATTCAGATACATAAGTACTAGAGGCAACAATAATAATCAAAAGGTGAACATTTATTAATAAGCAATTTAATCATTTTTTATTGTTTAATTGTTATTCATTAAATGTATTAATAAATGTTTATTAAACATATTAATAAATGTTAATTAACATACATTGGGTTCATTTTAAGCAAGCAATACAGTCATTTTTAAACAATAGTTGAGTTGAATAAAACTATCCAGCAGGTTGGGCAAACATTTAACCCAACCGCTGGGTTAAAACAACCCAATTGCTGGGTTTGTCCATTTTCAACCCAACTTGGGTTGTTTTAACCCAGCATTTTTTAGAGTGTTGGATAGATTTGCTATTGCTGTGATCTTCGGGGAACCCAAAATTATTCTTTTATGGCATTGCTGACCCTTTTTTTATGGCAGTAAAAGGATGTCAGTGAATAGGGAATTGTTTTCACACACACACACACAGACACACACACACACTCATTGCATGAGATATGTTGAAAATATGGCAGCTTAACCATGCCCCAAACGGGGAAACTACTAATATATATGAGAAATTTCTGCGAGAGAGAGAGAGAGAGAGAGAGAGAGAGAGAGAGAAGGAGAGGAAAACTTAGCGAGAAAATACACTTCCTTATTTCTGACCTCTGGGTCATTATTCAGTGACCTGTTTCCCATGAGTAACATAAGCTTCTCCAAGCTCTCATGACCGGGTTGAGTGGAGCACCAAAGTAAGCAGCTTAATCATTGCTTTGCATCAAGTTTATAGTTACTCAAATTTGCATATATGTCACTGTGACGTAATTAGAGGCTGTGTGGGAACTAAACATACCAGCTATCTTTATTGTCCACATGATGGCAACATTCTCCCATAAATATGCTTTTGGTATATCTATAGTTGAAGACAGCACAGATTGCTTCTGATGAGCAGCTCATGCATAACTCTGATATTTATATAACTAGATGAAATGGACCGCCTCACAATCAATCCCATAAGATCCCATTTCAAAAAAGGCTCATATTCTTTATATGCTCTATTCTCTTCCAGAATTACGGCTGTTCACATCACTAAATTAAACGGATAATTCCAGCACTGATGAATCCCAGCCAGATGCCTCTGTATATCAAGCAACAGATGCCATCACTTCCAATCATCAAACATGAGACAAGCTTTAAAATAAAGACAAAGATAATTATTGTGAGAATTGTCAGAGAGCAGGAGAAAGAGGGAGAGAGAGAGAGAACATGTTTATTTAAGTTTTTCATCTCCCGTCTCAGACAGAGTGCAGACTACAGAGGATAATGAGAAACAGATCTTACAGGGGGAGGGAAAGGAGGGAGAACTGGGATAAAGAGTTGGGGAAAAGGAAGGGGAGGGACATAGAAGGGGGAAAGTATGATGGGAAGAGAGAGAGAGGGAGAGAATGACTGTCGTTATGGCGTCATGGACGGGCAAACTTTCAGCATCACTGTCTTGTCTAAAACAAAAATAGCCTTATGCTGTGTTTATGCATGTGGAAAAGGAATATGAAATATGTTTTTCTCAGAACCTGTTTGCCAGACAAGACTTTCGCTGGTGGCTTTCCAGGGAATTCTCCTTTGGACAGAAGGGAATGTGTTTCTGCTTTAAAAAATGTGTTGGAATAGATTCTTGTGGGTATCATGAAGTTATACTTCACTCTAAAATATGTAGCTAGTTGTACTCACTGGCCAATCAACACACTTTGCAGCAGAAGCGGGCATGTAAAGCTAAGGACTGTTGATTGACAGGTCAAGTAGCCAATAGGGAGAGAGTAACGGTATTAAACAACCCGCCCAAAGGCAATTAAGGGTAAAGAACGAAAAAGAAGAACTTCATATAAGTTTTTTGTTCTATGGCGGTGGAGGAGTGATGGTATGAATGTAATTTCTACGGATATTTGGTTATTAAACGTGAACGTTTGTAGGACTTGAGGCTGGGAATATGGACGGTTCTGGACGATGGAAGTTCGTGAGATGAAGTTATAATAACTGACTGTCACGGAAATCGCTGGCGAATCTACGGGGAACAAAAAGTTTGATAAAGAGATGAGCAACTGATAAAGAGCAAGAGCGGTGCGGAAATAAGAATGCAAATGTGATGCTTCAGCTTGAGGATAACTTTTAAGTCTTTAATGTAGCCTAATACAAGAAGGCGCACGAAGGAGAAAGTGGACAGTGACCTTCTGGAAAAGCTGTATGGCTCCCATGAGTTTCAGACGGAGCCGATATTGAGAAGTGAGAGTGGGTCAGTGATTTATCTGTCGCCGGTCTCGGTCGTACTTTTCTCGGAGTCAGAGATGGGGGCCGCGCCGGGCTCGGGATGGGAGGAGGGGGAGTTCGAGTTCAAGCTCGTGTTCGAGGAGGATCCGCCGCGCCAGAGCCGCTGCGGCCCAGAAGAGACCGAGAGCGGCCAGACGCACCATGAGCCAGCCGGTATGAGTGTCAGTTGAGGGATGGAGAGGGTAACGAAGCTATACAAATTGGGATGGTGTATATGAGTGGTTATAGATATGGCCTGGTAACCGATGTTTTATGAGCAAAAACCGTAAATCATAATCTAAAATAGCTAACTGTTGCCCCCTTGAGCAGTCAATTAATTTATAATAGGTTATATTTATAACAAGTAGCTTTGGATAAATAATTAGCGTTTCCGTCATATCAGAATCCGACAGCATATGCACAATATAAATAAATATACATTTTTAAGTATTTAAAAAGTATAAATGAGTCTATGGGGTGAATTCAAAACACATACAAATTCGATTCAAACAAATACATACATTTTCTATAACCCACATGAAAAAATACTAAATTATAGTAAATACTAAAGTGTTTTTGAACCATACTAAAGTAAATTGTAGTATACTGTATATATTATAGTATTTACAACACTTTGTTAATGAATGCTACAGCACTTAACTATAGATAAACTAATAAATACTGTAGTATACTTTAGTTTTTACTACAGTAAACTGTAGTTTATTGTAGTATAATATACCCTATAGTTGTAGTAAAATTAGTACAGAATTGGGTAAAGTAATTTGTTTATATTACTATAGTTGTTATATTACCTCAACAACTATAGAATTACCTCAATAAATTAATTCAAGAACTTTACTATAGTATGTTTCAAAAATTTACTATAGTATTTTTTCATGTGGGATGTTTTCAATTTTTGAATTAAAAGTGATTTATGTTATTATTGTCAAAAACGTCTGGGTGGTGTAACTGCCCGAACAAAAAACTCATAAAAAACCCTCCAACCATTAAAAAAAAAAGTTGGCTCATTATTATTATTAATATATTGAAGTTTATCTGGCAAATCAGCAACAAACTTGAAGCAATGTTGTAGTCACGTGACAAGAAAACCATAAACAGAAGAATATGGCTGTTTCCAGGTCATTAAGTTTTTTAAAAAAAAATCACAATTTTTCACTTTTTATGAAAAGGAACACTTTGTTCAGGTCATATATGGAGTAATCTTAATCATGGCTCAAACATTCATTATATTTATGAATATGTTGTTTTTTTACGTTGACATGTTTGAAAAGTTTAATAACGATAAGTTGTGGACACTAGTGTATTAAAGGTGGAAGGAATATTTTTTACATAATGATGGTTACACCAGTTGACATTTTATATATAGTCATTAGGTCAATATTTATGTGGAAAATAGTGTAAATATATTTTTTTAAAATACATTAATTTTTATCTGTCATTGACCCACTTTCTGTGCATATTTTAGGAGACTTTTTGAATGTCTTTACTTTTGGAAAGGCGCAAAACATGTAATTTCTCTAAAGAATGCTTACATGTTCATGTAGTCTGACTCACTGCCCGTGTAACTAAGTTTTATCCGCTGAAGTGTGCGTGTGTTTATGGGTAAGTGTGGAGCTCAGCGCAATGTGTTTTTAATCAGCTGTGCGTGTGAGCAGAGTTAACAGCTGCCATCTGGACCCGAACCCTCAATCTCTGTTTACTGAGCGTGCATTTAGATACCTCCCTCCAATATTCCCTCCTTTTCTCTGCCCTGTTTCCCCCTCCTGGCACACATTCTGTTGCACACCCATCCTCCGCCTTCATACTGGCATGAAGCTGTAAAAACATGCACCTCAGGTTTCCGTCCACACACACCGCATCACTTTGCTGCCTTTTACCGCTTTCTTCAGATGTTTACTATGTTCTTAAGCGTTGCCATAAATAATTATTTATTTACTCGTACCCTACATCATATTAACAACTTTAAGGATTAGAACTTGCTGTGTAGGTTCTGAATGTTAAACTTTAGAATTGCCCAATTACAAACATTTACCACGGTAACCATAGTTTACCACAACAATAGAGCAGTGACTGCAAACAAGGGCTTTTTCCAGTGCGATAAGTTGATTTTAAAGTTGCTTTTATAATATCTGAAACATTCTATAGGAGGGTCAATGACGTGACGGGTCATTTTTTTGTCTAAAGGCCTTAATAATAATAAAAAACAAAGATATGACATCCAAAGTATGTAAGGTAGTACAACTAGATCTCTTTTATTGAATCCAAAAGGTTTTAATTATATTTTGCTACATATAAAGGTATTTTAAAGATTTGGAAGTGTCAAAATGTCATTCGGTTTAACCGTCCAAAGGCCAATACAGCCACTTCATTTGTGATTAAAATATCTTAAAATGTAATAAATGTATATATTTTTTATTCTGGCATGATTTTATAACATCATTTATCAACATAGTGCAAAATGGTATTAAAATTAGAAGTCATTGCTTTGTTATGAGAAAGAATGCCCGGAAAAATGAATTTCATTGATGTCATTCGGAGTAACCAATATAAAGGGACCATTTTGGATCAAGTCATGCAGTCAATATCATGTGACAGGATGTGACATCATTCAGACATCTGCAAAGGACCACATGGTCATGAAGCAAAGTAACCAACTCTTTTAAAATGCATGTTTTCTCTTGCTCATACGCATGTCCCGAAATATCAGGTCATTCGGTACAACCGCTATAAAACATGGAAAATGTTGTAATATTTTAAAAACTTGTACTAAATATAAAATGTTTGATTGTCCTTTTGCTAGCGAACTAGCTAGCTAGCTAGATATCAGCCTGTTAGCATTGTTTGAAAATATCGTCATTTGGTATAACCAAAAGTGTCATTCGGTAAAACCGAAATTTTGGTTAAACCGAATGACTTTTTTGGTGACAAATTTTGTCCATCTTGTAAAAAATGACAAAAGCAGTGTTAAAAAAACCACATAATCTCATTGTTAACACTTAATAAAACTTCAAAATGAATTATATCTCCATTGTTTTTTTACACTTTTAAAAACCTTATTCGTCAATGACCCAAGACCAATTTGTTTTAAGTCCTAATTTAAGATAAGTAAACTAAGTTATTAAGCTAAATTATTATTGTGAAGCACAAGGGTGGGAACAAAAAACAACCTCAAGAAAGAAAAAAAAAAACAGCTAAAGAAACTGTGGCATTTTTGTGTAAAGTGTCATTGCTTTGCTAATGATTTGGTGTGGCAGATTGTAGTTTTGAGAGTTGAGAGATTTCAGAAATCACCCCATTTGGAAAACTGTGTGGATGTGTTCTGAGGTAAACAAGTCTGTGTGTACTTGTGGAAATAATAAATGACGTTTCCACAAAGGCTTCCCTGTGTTTGTTATGATTGTCTATTGAGTGGCCTCGTGTCTCACGTTTCAGCAATTGTTTATCCCATATGCACATACTTGCAGCTCAGAAAGCATGTGATTTGCTATGTACAATAATCTTCTTTTTTTTGTCACCAGATACCCACTTGACTTCCACACAGGCTGGCCAGCCCGTGGGCATCCCCTTGCCTCCACCGTCAGCCGGCCGCAGGGCTGGGATGCATTCGCCACCACCGCGACGGGCATTAGTCAGGGAGTTCAGTGGGACTTATGAGAGTCTGCCAGCAAGATCTATACAGGTGGGAAGCACATTTGCATAGAGCATCCTGATACAAGGATCATGTGATTAATTATGGCAAAATAAATCCAGATGTCTGGTTTTAATTTCAGGAGTTCATTTTTGTTGCCCAGTAATGTTTATTGTGAACAGAATCGGTTGCCATGACCTGTTGTGCATATTTTATTTTGGCACATAAGGTCTGTAGATAAATGTTAGAGTTCAAATTAAATTTAAGTGTCTGTTAGTGTTTAAGTGTTTCAACATGAAACTAGAATCAACCCTATTTATTTAATACACATTTCTGGCCTTATTGTATATCATTCATCTGCAAAATATTCCAAAAAATAACCCCAAAACAAAACATGTTTGTCTTTGTAATCTTGTTCTGATGGTTAAAATCAAGTCCTTTCTCTTTGAAACTCAGAAATATGTTACATTATAAAAGTAAACAGGTTTGTGGAATCATAAAAGAGTGAAAGATTCTGGTTCTGCTTCTGATTCCTCATAACAATTCTGGTTCCTTAACGGTTCCATTAATGATTCTTTTAGTACTTTTATGGGAAAAGATATTGTTAAATTATCTTTAAATATATATTATCATGAGAACATTGTTGTTATTGTTAACTAAATCTTAAAGGGTTAGTTCACCCAAAAATGAAAATTCTGTCATTAATTACTCACCCTCATGTCGTTCCAAACCCGTAAGACCTTCGTTCATCTTCAGAACACAAATTAAGGTATTTTTGATTAAATCTGAGAGCTTTCTGTCCCTCCATTGACAGCTACGCAACTACCACTTTGATGTTTCAAAAAGTCCATAAAGAGATCGTAAAACTAATCGATATGAATTGAGTGGTTTAGTCCACATTTTCTGAAGAGATTCGATCGATTTATATGATGAACAGCTTCAGGCTTTTATCCCTTTAAACTATTATTAAAAATAATTTTCATTAATTGAAGTAAAACAAAATATAAATATTAGATGGAAAACTTAAACTTAAAAAAACTTAAAATTAAAAAAGGACAGAAAGGCCATTAACTGAAGTACTAAAAATAACTAAAACTGAAATAAAATTAAATTAAAGCTAAATAGAAATATAAAAAAATGAATGAAAATGACAGCACAATTATTAAAATTTAAACTTAAACTAAAATGAACTTAAAATATTTTTAAATAAAAGCTAGTTCCAAATAATAATAAATGCTATCATGGTATATAAATAAAGCTAAAATAATGCATATGAAGAACCAGTCAGTAACTACACTAATTTAAAACTCTCAGGTAGTTGTGAGCTGGATGTGTTTGACTTACTAAAAAGAACTTATGCATATAGTTTGGGAGTCGGACTACACTGATGATGATGATGATGATGCATTTTATTTATAATGCGCTTTTCTCAAACCCAAAGCGCTTTGGTTCTGGTTTTCGTTCTGCTGTTTGTTTTTGATTCATAAAAGGTACTGAGATGCTGACTGATACGAGTCTTAAAGTGATGATACACGGGGCAACTTTTTGAGCAATGTTGCTTGGGCACTTTCCCATTGAGAATGAGCAACAAATTTATATCTGGATACTTTAGATAGGTCGTGGGCAATTTTTTGAGATCCTCCAATCAGAATGCTAGCAGCCGATCACGTGACCGGCTTGGAGATTTCAGAAAAAATTCAAACAAGATGGCGGCCTCTCAGCGGCAGTGGAGCGAAGAAAAGGAGCGTGAACTTATATCTTTTTACGCTGGTAAGTTGTCATGTGTCAACCCAAAACAGGGAATTTACCTCATTTAATGCTTAAAATACCAACAGGTGTCCAATTTAATGTGCGCAGGCTGTAATTTAGCCATTGAATGTTTTCAGTTAAATACTAAAAAGATGCGTTCTGTTTAACGTCTGCAGTGGCGAAGGCTGTAGGGCGTATGGCATGTGAATGTAGCTTTTGATGCGATCAACGCGGGTTCGAATCCGCCTACTTGGACTTTTGCCAAACTTCCTATCACAAATCAGATTGGAAAGGCATTTATATTTAAATAAAAACGAAGAAAATATTTTAAAAGTTTAAATAAAGTGCCTAACAAGTGTATTTATTGGGTTGGCAATAGATTTGCTCCTCTCTGATTGGTTGCTGCCAACTGTCCGTTGCCCTAATTAGTTACCCTGTGTCTCACCAGGTTGCCCATTGACGGCAACATTGCTCAAAAAGTTGCCACGTGTATCATCACCTTTACATTCGGGAATCCTATTACACTGATTGTGCTGTATGTTTTTGATTCACTAAAAAGTCTGTTCTGGTCATGCTGTAGATTCCTTAGTTGTGTTGCAGCGCTGCTGTGGTAGTTCAATAATATCACAATTATTTTAGGTATCAGAGTCTAGAGTGCTTGAGTGTCCTAGCATCCAGATCACCACTATCTCCCCTGAAGATGACTCAGGCCCAGCGGGGGGAAGTTACTGGGACCGTGGTGGTGGCTGGGACAGGGAGCGTCTATACCTGCCCCTGCTGGATTCCTACCGTGATGTCATGACAGGGGCAGGTTCCCTCAGCCCCAGCCCCAGCCCTGCTTCCAGTTCCTCATCTCGTGGATGGCTGAGTCCAGCTTCCAGCTGTGATTCTCTCCTGGTGGAGGAGGAGGAGCTCAGTGAAGCTGCCGCCCACTTCTGCCTATCGCCCTCCTCGCGCCCTACATCTCCTGGGGGCAAAAAGCGCAGGAACTCCCCAATAGCTTCCCCCAGCACCTCCCGCAGAAGCAGCTACTCTGAGGATCTCTCTTCCCTCCCGGACGCGGGAGAATCCTCGGCTCAGTCTCAGGCTCCAGCGAGCTGTGAGCTCAACATCCCACAGAAGACCAGGAAGACCTCTCTGGAACAGGTGATCCTCTTGAAATCGTTAAATTCACTGATGGTCCATTTTTGGTAATCAAACAAAGAAATTAGTGTGTTATTTGAAGAATTATTTCTGTCACATGACAATCTTGGGTTGTCTCTGGGTGTTCACCAATCCAGTTGTCATCAAGAGACATTGAACCAGAGCTGACCCCCGTTCAGAACTCTACCTGCCCCCTCCCAGATGTCGCTCAGCTGAGAAGGGAGGCCCCCACACTAGGGATGGACTACCTGTCTGTGCCTCCTGCTCTGGGCTGGGGCAGAACCAGGGCCAGCGCTCACAGTCCTCTCTTTAGGTTAGCAAACATCTATTTTGCTTCATTTTTTGATTAAAGGGTTAGTTCACCCAAAAATGGAAATTCTGTCATTAATTACTCACCCTCATGTTGTTTCAAACCCATAAGACTTTCGTTCATCTTCAGAATACAAATGAAGATCTTTTTGATGAAATCTGAGAGATTCTGTCCCTCCATTGACAGTCCAAATTTTCTGAAGAGACTCGATTGCTTTATAGGATGAACAGATTTAATTAAAATATATCAGAATAATGTCTTAGACTTCCTAACTCACATCATCTCTGCTTCCTCAATACTTCCACAGATCTAATGCACTGCCTCCACTTGACTGGCCACTTCCTTCACAGTTTGACCAGTATGAACTGCGCATAGAGGTACAGCCCAGACCACACCACCGCGCTCATTATGAAACTGAAGGAAGTCGAGGAGCGGTAAAGGCATCACCTGGAGGCCATCCGGTGGTGAAGGTAACGCTCATAAGCTATAAATAATGTACAATCCTGTATAGTATGTGCTGTTACTTCATAAGTGTGTGACTTGCTTTGTAAGTGTGTGACATTTTACCGTTCAAGCAATCATTATACCCTATTGTAATTGTTAAAATTTCCAAGGATCAGCATTCTCCCCTAAAAGTGATCGGGCAGACCAAACCGTGAGTCGTAGAGACTTGAAACTTTGAGGGCTGGTAGTACTCACACCGCCTACAACGTCGCCAAGGCTTGCCTCGATCGGCCAAGGCTTGCCTTGATGGGGGCGCTACAGTGGTCAAAAGTACGAAATCGCTCATAACTCCTAAACTGTTTAGCATCGGCTTAAGTGTCGTATATCGTTGGAATCCTTGACTCGGATTTGATCGTCGCTCTGTTCAAAGTGGGCAGAGCCACTTACAAAATGGCTATAACTCATGAACGGAATATTAATGTTTTATATATATATATATATATATATATATAAGAGCTTTTTTCCCGTGAAAAAGGATGCGGCGACTGGACACTTGGTGTCACTATAACATGGAAAAAATTAAAAATGGCTATAACTATGCAACCTGAAGTCTGATTGACTTGAAAATTGGCATGCGGTGTCTTTGTCCAAGGTGCCAAGACTGCCTTTGAGGACATATCTCGAAAAATGCGGCCGGCGGCAGCCAATGAAGTTTGAGCAGCTATCAGACAAGGTTAATGGAGGCCGATCGGAATGAAACTCGCTGGGCTTTTTTGACTCATGTCCCTAGAGGCCTGTGAGAAATTCGAAAGAAATCGGCCATCAGGAGGCGCCTTCGCGTTTTTTACGTGCGTAAAGGATTGTAGATCATGCCATTTTTCGCACAGGCCCACGACATTCATACCACATGGTAGAACTCCTCATTTTGAGCAACTATGACTCTAGGAGCGCCGCTGTCCATCGAATCGTTTGTTAAATATTGGAGATTATTTCAAAAACCAACTTTGGTGAACTAGTTCTAGGTCCTTGAATACTGTTAAAAAGCTTTATAAACCATATGTTTCCTATGGTAAATTGCCTCTATTGGCTAAAAATGGTCTTTATCATATATGATCAAGATGGTTACAGGCTTGCTAATTTAAACATTATACCTTTTTACGCATGTGCTTAAAAGCCTTAAAGCGCTTGAACCCCTATAATTGCTGCTTGCAGCTATATTCTGTTGTATTACTGTATTTAGATTATTTATGAGCTTGTCTTATTTGGAAACGGCCACAAATTAAAAACTATTTTTAATTACATTTAATAATTAACATAAAAAATATGTCAAATTAATTAAATTAAAATAATTTCTTCTAATAATTGAATTGATATTCATTTTTTGATCTTTTCTCTCTGGCATCCAGCTCGTGGGTTACACTGAGAGACAGCCGCTCTCCTTACAGGTGTTTGTAGGAACTGCCGATGACAGATCAATACGTCCTCATCCTTTTTATCAAATACATAGGTAAAACTCTTGTATGATATTTTGCATTATTGAACAAAAGTGTTTTTAGTAGATCCATGGGTTGACATGTGATATACTTGTCTCTCACACAGAGTAACAGGGAAGATGGTAGGCACAGCTAGTCAGGAGAGCATCCAGGCCGGCACCAAAATCCTGGACATCCCACTCAACCCGGAGAACAGCATGACTGCCCTGTGAGATGATATTTGACCTCTGATTGAATGTCATAGACACCTCAGTAAGAGCTCATACATGAATTCCTGTGTTTCCCTCTCAGCATTGACTGTGCAGGTATTCTAAAGCTGAGGAACTCTGACATTGAACTCCGGAAAGGAGAGACGGATGTAGGAAGAAAAAACACTCGAGTGCGTTTGGTGTTCCGCACACACCTCCCACTGTCTCCGCCCATCGTCCCACCAGGACGAGTCTTAGCCCTGCAGGTGGCCTCTTTACCCATTGAATGCTGTGAGTGAAGCAAATCACAATTATGCATGTTTAACTGCAACTCCTATGTGTAATTTACCTCTTTCTCTTTTTAATTTCATCCTATCTTTATTTGATGTTCACTCAAATTTAAGCTTAAATTTACGCTTGTTTCTGCCTGCAGCACAGCGCTCTGCACAGGAGCTTCCTGTAGTGGAGTCTGTCAGTCTTACTTCCTGTTCAGCAGAGGGAGGGGAGGAACTACTTCTAGGTGGGACCAACTTTCTACCCACCTCCAGAGTTTTCTTTATGGAGAGAGGATCAGGTATTCGAGTAGGCCTACATTAATGCACATTTTCAAGCAAAAAAAAAAAAAAAAATTTAAGGCAGCGGCTATTTGCACTGTGAAAATAGCATATTTTCTTAGCGATAGATGCTATTTACACTAAGTGAAAATAGCAATATAATCTATTTACACTAAGTGACAATAGCAGCATTTTCTTAGCAATATGCTATTTACACTAGGTGAAAATAGCGATAGATTCGATCGTATTAAAAGCCAGGTCAGCGAGCCTCACTCACTAATGCTGCGCCAAAGAAAGCCGTTGACTTCCTCGTGTAACGAAGCGTCACTCGAAGTGGGATCCATAAGCAGGCTTTTATAAAAATCGTTGTCAAACAGGCAATGGTCAGACAGTTTGTATAGGCCAGTGAATGAGCTACAGCTGGGCAACGTAATCAGTGCCAGGTACGGAAATGTAGTGTGTATGTGTAAGAGTCAATATTCGGGTGAGGAGCCCTCTGATGGCCAGAGGAGGGAAATCACTGAGTTCGTCTCTGTGACACCGCGCATCTTTTTTTAAACTTGAGTGGCCCAACCAGACATTGGTGGGCGGAGCTAGTGTAAATAGCGTTTGCCAACAAGGGACGCTATTTGCACTTAGTGTAAATAGACACTCCGAAAAGGGCAAGCTGAAATTTTGAAAGTGGAAACTCTTTATGCTTTTTGGCTGTTCAATTACACAACAGTGTTTTGGGGGCCTGAAAACGCAAACTTTTGAAAACGGGTTTCAAATGGCAAGTTTTTGAAAACAATACCGTTTTTGTCACCACGGCTGTGTCCGAAATCGCCCCCTATACCCTTATGTAGAGCACTATTTGAGGGGACAGCCATTTGTAGTGGTGTCCAAAACCATAGTGGACATTATCGAGTGCACTCATTCAATCCCACAATGCACTGGAAAAATGAGTGTACAACCTTTGTATGCTCAACGGCTAGAGAATACCCATGATGCACTGTGAGGGTCGTTTTGAATGAAATCCCGCATCTCACCAGAAGATGGCGCCCGCAGCTGAATCATCCATCCATCCATTTTCCAAATCGCTGGTCCAATGTGGGTACAGCGTAATATCATACAGTTATAAATTCCTTTTTAATTGATTATTAAATTGTTTAATTAAGGTTTATACATGCTAGTTTCCATGACAGAGTTCAAGATAAATCTTTTCATTAATACTGGAGCTGCCAGTTTGCTAAGTTTCGAATAATTATTAAACGGCAAGCACAAACTATGCAAACTCACTCGTTTTCATTTACTCCTTCAAGTGGACTATATTAATAGAGTAATGTAGGGAATAGTGATAAGGGTATAGGGTGTGAATTCGAACACAGACCATGTAAAACGCAAATTTGTGAAATGGTGATGTCATGCGCATGCAACGTGACATCGCCAACTACTGGCCTGGCATGCATAATACAGCGTTTCTAGTCGTTTTAGCGGATCCATGTGAATGTGGAATGTTTTGACAACTTTGTCGTCTGTACGCGAAAAATGCAAAGAAAAAAACGTTTCCGTTTTAAATACATTGTTGTCTAAACGTACCCTAATACTTTTATTCAGCCAGGATGCATTAAATTGAAAAGTGACATTAAAGACTTTTAAATTGTTACAAAAAATTGTTCTATTCTTTGAGAATAGAAAGAACTTTCTATTCTCAAAAGAATCTTGAAAACATATATTAGTTTCCACAAAAGCAGCGCAACTGTATTAAACATTGATAATTAATAATACATTTTTTGAGCACCAAATCAGCATATCAGAATGATACATGAGCGCATAAGAAAGAAAACACTATAATATCACAAAAAAATGTTGTATTTATTATTATTTTTATTTTTTATTTCTAGATGGCAAAGTCCAGTGGGAGGAGGAGGCACATGTGGACAGGGACAATAGCAATGAGGTAAATCGACCATATACCTTAACTATGACAAGAGTTCGACTCTGCCTAGAACTTGTAAGGAAATGGACTAATTCTGTCTATATTTACTTATGGCCCAGAATTTGCTGTGTGTACGAGTGCCAGCCTATAATGAACTTTCACTGAGCCATCCAGTGTCTGTCTGCCTGTACGTGTCCAATGGGAAGAGGAAGAGGAGCAGCACGCACTGCTTTAAATATCTGCCCAGTGAGTGTTACACAGGCAGCAGTCAGCTGTGCTTTCACATGGTAGAATCCCTCTGCGCATGGTATTAATCGGTGCTGACCAGAAATGCAAAATATGTCTTTTGCATGCCATGTGTAATAAAGAACCTGTTCTCTTTCATAATCTAAAAGCGTGTTCAACTCAAGCATCATGTGCTGCTTTGACCTTGCCTTTGATCACAGAAGAGCAATTTTAAAATGACTCTTATTAATATTTTTTCTATTTTTTTTTAGTAAGGATGCATTAAATTGATCAAAAGTGACAGTAAAAACATTTCTAATGTTATAAAAGGTTTTAGTGTAAAATAAATGCTGTTCTTTTGAACTTTCTGTTCATTAATGAATCCTGAAATAATTGTATCACAAAAATATTAAGCAGCACAACTGTTTTTGTTCCTGAGCAATACATCAGCATATTACAATGATTTCTGAAGGATCATGTGACACTGAAGACTGGAGTAATGATGCTGAAAATTCAGCTTTGATCACAGGAACAAATTACATTAATATTACATATACAATATACAATAGTTTTCTGAATGTCATAGTACATCTTTGATGTTGTGTCATGCAGCTCTATGTATGTAGATAAGCAAAGTCTGTTTTCTAATGCAAAACCGGCTCAACCAATGTTGTGAATTTGGGGGCGGGACTATCTGTTTGGCTGACCAATGGTAGATGGGGAATGCACAGCAAAGTCACTAAATGTTAAAATCTGTCCATCTTGGCTTATGTGTTTTCCTCATTTTCTAGTCATGTTTAAGGAGGAAGATCCACTCCTATCCCGTCCCTCCATCTTGCCCCTGGAAGGGGTGACGCTTTGCCCTATGAGCAGCGACATGAGGTCAGACCTATCTGTAGATGACAGAAGCATGTCTTTCCACCTGCCTCCATATCCCAATGAGTACTCTTACTCCTCGCACGGCTACCAGGAGGACTACTGCCGTAAACCAGAGGTTATTGAGGACGGTGGGGGTCGCGGCGCCCTGACCGAAAGGCATCCCAGCTTTGAGAGCTTGGAGCTGGGCTTCACGGAGCTTCTTCCTCCTATGTACCCAAGAGCCTCACAACCTCTTTCCCCCTCCCCGTCTCCCTCTCCGTGGCTTGACTCTCCCTATCTGTCCTCTTCACCTTCTCCCTCACACTCTTGTTCTTTGAGCCCGTTCCCTGCCAGCAGTCCGATCTCCACCTCGCCTCTTCCTCCGCTCTCTCACTCCCCGTATCCACACTGTCCTTGCCCCCAAGAGATGTGCTCCTCACCTCCGTCACATACTAGCCACTATCAGGACCTGTGCCCACCTTCATACGGCCAGTACGAGAGCTGGGAGCACCAGATGCGTCCTGCTGAAAGAGACACCGGCTCTAGCCTTAAGTTGGAGGGACCCCCGGACTTCACGGGCCCTTCATCAATGCAGCATATCACATTAGAGGAAGGTGGGTATGATTGATGGTATATGTGATACTAGGGATGCACTGATATTTAAATTCTGACTGATACTGATTAGACAATCATTATTTTCAAGTTATGGTCAATAACTAACCAGTACATGGTAGGGCTGGGAAAAATATTGATTTCTCGATTTCAATCGATTCTCATTTTTACGAACCGATATCGATTCTTAAATTCCATGAATCGATTAGTCTAGTCTGTTTTTAGTTGATGAATGAACAGAACATTGTAGCGTGCCTCCCATCAAATAAATGGCAATGATCTTTGTGCTTTGTTACTTTTGATATGAAGCAAAGTCTCAGATTTCAAATTCTGTCTATTTCATTACGAAATTAAAAAAATAACCATTTTGGCGCTGTTTAATGTGGCGTGACAGATCACTGTAGCGCCTCAGTGAAAGAGGCGGCAGCGCAAAGCGCACGTGAACTGATCATCTCATCCGCTTTGATACCAGTTACAGCGCGAAATAAACATGGATGAACACCTGAAGATATGTTAAAAGATACAGTACAACTTACCGAAATCCGTATCTTGTCTCATGTAGTCGCTCAATCAGTGTTTCAACCATGCAAAGACGTCAATAAAACAGCTTGTAAACAATATGTCACGTAACGTCACAATTACCTCAGAAAAACCATATTCAGTGACCATAACTCGTTAGTCAGCTAGAAAAATGTACAGAGAAACATTTTGCTAAATATAGTTTTTATGATAGCCACCATTTAATGTTTATATTTCAAAAAACACATTGGAGTAGAAATATAATTAAGTAATTGTAAAGTTAGTATTTTAACTTTATTAGGCTATTATAAAAACTTCCTTGAGTGTAATTTAAGTGTTTGTATACAAATCAGTTCATTTTAACCTTCAATATTAGGTAATGTAGTACCAACTGACTCCCATGTATAGTTTACTGCATTAGTTGAGAGATTTTTTTTCCTTGAGAAAATTTGCCATGTACTGTTCCTGATATATATCCAAAATAATTGATAATAAATCGAATTGAATCGGATTCGAATTGAATTGCAAGCTTGTGAATCGAAATCGAATTCTGACATTTGTGTCAATACCCAGCCATAGTACATGGCTCATATTCAACTTCTATACTATTTTTGTATAAAAAAATGAAAAATTAAAAGATGCTTCATCTCAAACATCATGTGCATCATTTGACCTCTAATAAAGTGTTGAGATAGTATCACAGAAGAGGTTTTTTTCTTATTTCTTCACGCATAAATTCAAATAAATGCTGTGCTTTTAAACTTTAAAAAAATCTTGAAAAAAAATGTATCACTGTTTTTATGAAATTATTAAGTAGCACAACTGTTTTCAACATTGATAATGATAAGAAATGTTTCTTGAGCAGCTAATCAGCAATGATTTCTGAAGGATCATGTGACACTGAAGACTGGAACAAAATTACATTTTAAAATATATTAAAATAGAAAACATTTTAAACTGTAATAATATTTCACAATATTACTGTTTTTACTGTATTTTTCATTAAATAAATGCAGCTTCTTTAAAAACATAAAAAAATCTAAATGACCCCAAAGTTTTGAACGGTAGTGTAATTATTTTAAATAATTATTTAATATTATATATAATTATATAGAAAATGGGTAATTACGTAAAATTTTGTATTAAATATTATTGAATGTAAAAAAGTATTATTATAATATTTAATAATACTGAATGTCATGATACAGATACCAATAAGCCAATAGTTATTTTTCATGTTATATCTGATAACCAATAAAAGGCTCATAGTAAAATTCTATATAATTTTGTCTAAAAAAAATAAAATAAAATCTATAATCAAATGCTACAAGTGAATTTAGGTATCACAACATTATAATTTACAGTATATAAATGGATAATCATTATGAGATTTGATAAAGTATAACTAGAGTCTCATGATATCAATCATTTAAATGATTTCTACCGTAATTTCTCATCCCTACAGTGACTGAATTCATCGGAGAGGATATCAGATCCTTTCAGATGGGGTCACACATGGACAGTCGACCTGGATGACAACATCCTCTCAGTTGTAGTCCAATGATAATCAGTGTATAGATAATATCATATCAACATTTTCTGTATAATTTTTTATGGTATATTGCTAAAATTTGGCAATAATAATAAAGACTGTGCTACTTCAGTGGTGAATCTGTGGTAAAACAGAAGGCAGGCGTACAGTATGTAACTGTTACTGCTTCCTGACTGCATATTTGAATGGAACTAATGTTTTTAATCTGTATGCAAAATAAATTATCCTTATATTATTATGTTTTGATCCACTAATATGTCAATTTATGGGGGTTATCAATTTAATGAGCAGGTAATGTAGAACAAAACCTTATACTTTTCCCCATTCCCTCTTTTATCTGGGAAACTGACTTAATTTTTGCAGTCTATTTGTGGGATCACTGAACATGTCCTTTGTACACAGTGTCTTGGTAGTTTAAATGTGACTTCTGCACCCCTGCTCCCACACAGGAAATATTACGACCCTTTCAAACATCTAAATATTTGCAAAGGCAGAATATCAGATTTATAATCCTTGAATTCATAGTCAGAAGACCATGTGGACGTACTGTGATTTGTGACTAGTTTCTGTCATGGTTGAGGGACTTTGGTGTAAATGAAGTGGAATATTTGTCTATTTGGACGACAAGAAGGACTCTGCCCCCTAGTGGAAAGTCAATGTCTATGTTTTCGCATAACATTTGTATTAAATTCATATTTTTGATTCATAAATGACAACAACAATACTTATTAGATGGTGCTTGTTCCATTTCAACTATTCAGAAAAGAAGCCTACTGTGGAAACACCATGATACAGTGACTGAAGGTAAGTACGAGATCGATTGTACTCGAAATATAGCCATTCAAGGTATTTTAAAGCTATAAATAAGTAATCCATAAAGACACGATATTGCCATGTACAACTGTATTTTTTACAATTGTAAAAAAATTTAATGTTTTTACAATTGTAAAAAATAGAGTAGAGTTTCTATGCCATGTTATTGTTGGTGATGGGGGGCATACATTACGGATAGTCTTCTCAGCAAATCTAAATAATACATTTAGCCTCGTGACATCACGCCATTTAGATGTTTAACAGAGGCCAAGTTTAGTTTGAATGTTTCAGTAATGGAGAGCAATGGGTGAGAGGGTAAAGCAGGAACATTAGAAATTTCTTTACAGTAGTTCTGAAGACCATTATTAAGGCTGATTTATACTTATGCGTCGTTGTCCGCGCCGATTTTTCTTTTTGACCTGAGGGAGGGGTTCTAGCGGACCAATCACAGCGCTTGAGGTCCGCGTAGAATTTACGCGTTGTTACGTTTTTACGTCAGGCTATACGCGCGCTACGGAGTAGTATAAATCAGCCTTTAGCATTCATATGCGCGTTCAAATGAGAGCTGTACTAAAACGAGCTTTGCAGTCCAGATGACTGAGATAAAAGATTTAGCAAAAATAAGGCATTTAATGCAACTTGACCTTTAAAAAATCTGGATTTAATAACCTCAAGTTGTAGAGCTGATAAGCAAATAGTTTCATCTCAGTTGTAAATCAGTATAATTAATCTGACTCACCTCAGTAACTATGTGAAAATCTGTCTTGTGGGAATGTTGTGTTCTTTCCAAAACAAGCAGGACTGCATCTTGGTGCACTGCCAAAACCTATCAGCATATTTTCAGCCCGAAACTGGCGCTGGTAAACTATTGTAGTGTAACACGGTCTGAAACCACTATGTATGGTTCCTCAGTTAGTTTCTCACACTGGTTATCCCAAACATCATTCATTCAGTCTGTCAGTGCATTCACATGAGCTTAGATAAACTAGTACATTATATGTACATGTTCATACTATATTATGTATTACCAAAAAGCACTTTATTATCAACAAAGTCCCTTTCAAGGAAAGTCTGTTCACTCGGCGGCCATATTTGCAACGCCTCCGGGCAGCTATTTTGGGCATCCAAGACCAAGTCCTATCTATTTGAATGAGGGAATCCTGAAATCTCAAAAACTGCTTGGCTAACACACAATTAAACAACATATTTCAAATCAGCAACACAATCTGACATGAACTGTCCCATAAATGTTGTTTCTTATGCTCAAATAGCATAAAAAAAATCTTATTTTTTCAGCCTAGACTAGCCAATGCGCATGTGCAGTCCTACGCGCGTGTCTCACGTTTCTATGGGAACCGGATCTTCTGACTGCAGCTGCAGTGACGCAATGACTTTATCAATCAGCGATTGGCTCTTTTTACTTAGAAGGCGGGGCATATTCCGCCATATTGCGCGTTGTAGTTTCTTCCATTCATAACTAATGGACCCTTTTCACAGACTGTGATGACGCGTTTTAACGGTCATCAGCATCGTAAATCTTGCATAGTTTTTTATATTTTCTTTTTTTTTTTTTAAATGTATGTACACTATACTTAGTATTGTATTACCTTTTCATCAAATTACAAAAAAAGTTAACGCTGTTGTGAGAGTGTTTCTAATACAGCGGCTATGGGAGTGACGGTAAAAAATTACATCTTTCTCTCTTCTCTCTTATCAATCCCTCTCTATTTTTTCCCTCTTTTTGAAAGTTGTGAAAACACGGTTGATTAGTTTTTCTTTTGCTATTTGTGAAAATGGGGACACAAAAAATATATTTAATGTATTCTCTCATTCACCGCCATAGAATTTTACCCAACTAGGACGACTTCTGTTTCGAGAAACCTGGACATGTGAAAAGGGTTTATAGGAGTGAACCGTCTTTCTATATCTATAGTGTTTGTTATCAACCCACAACGTTTCATCTCCAAAGTAGCCTACTTAACCTTCATCCAGACTTCCAGAGTCGTTCTCTGAGAAATGTTGCCCCACATGTTCTTGGCACTCTAAAGCAAAATTATAGTGAATATATTATAGTCATTTTTAAACAGTTTATAGTTCACAAATTTATTTTTAATCATCTGATACTAAAGTATGGCCTGGTTTCACAGACAGGGCTTAGGCTAAGACAGGATTAGGCCTTAGTTCAATTAGGGCATTTAAAGGTGCAATGTGTGAATTATAGGAGGATCTATTGACAGAAATGCATTATAATATACATAACTATTTTTTCAGTGGTGTATAAAGACCTACATAATGAACTGTTATGCTCAACATCTTTGTCCTGTGTTGGCCACCGTAGCTTCTCTATACTGCAATTTGCAACCTCACCGCTAGATGCCGCTAATATTTACACACTGCACCTTTAAGTAGCTTTTATAAACGTACCCTAGAAAAAAACATTAATGGTGTGTGCATCTTGAGACAAAACAATGTCACTGACATATTTTAAGATAAATAAAGCTTTCAGTTAAAACAGCTCCAACATGCACTTTAGTCTACGACAAGCTTAAGCCTTGTCTGTGAAACAGGGGGCTTATGTTTTTCTCTAGTAGTTTTTCCGGTGCTTTTCCTCTGAAGGCCTGGTTTCAACCCTTTTGGCCACCAGAGGTCGCTGTTTCTGTTATTTTGTCTATAAGGCTTTGGCTGCTATTCAAGCTTCTTTCCTGCGCCATTTATTTGAGTACTGCTAAAACATACTAAATGTCATCAAATACCGAAGGGAAATACACTCTGCGATGTGAAGAATGAGGTTGTCTCTGAAAGGCAAAGCAAATATAATTCAAAACAATGTATTTTATTTGGATTGTTACATACTTTTTAATCATAACTGACAGAGAATAAAAGTGTAAAGGCAGTCAGACAATATTAACCTCAAGGGACATTCCACCGACAGAAATAACAGCAATTCACTGTGTGGTAGTTTAAATGGAAAGACATGATCATAGACATAAATGTGTTACAAGTGTTTCGCTGACGGAAAAAAAAGATATTTTGCATAATGTACAATTAGGAGTACACAATGTATAAGTAGCCTACCATATATAAATTTTTTTTATATGCAAATCATACTGAATATCCATTTTTGATGTCTAAATTCACTTAGCTTTAATGACATTTTAGTTTTTAGTACGTTATTATTAATTCATTTATACAAAATATTACATTTTATTTTAATATCAGCCATTAGCTATCAGTTATTGACCATAACATGAAAATAATTATCAGCCAAAATTTGAATATCGTGCATAGCCTACTTAGTAATAATTTCTTGCAAAAGTAGTGTTGATATTTGTTGAGTCAAATTTATCTTTAATCGTTTACACATTCTTTAATTTCCAATGCCAAATAGGCCCATCCTTTTTCCCTCACTCCAGCTGGCACAACTTGATCGAGGCTCCACAGCACACGAACTCAAAGCCAGGGTAGAGAGGTTGTGTGAATGTGGTCTGAACCCTGTGAAGGAGGGTCATTGAGTCATCAATGCTGTAAAAAGCTAGTGTCCCGGCCCTATGATCCAGATAAACACCTATCTTTGACGAGCCAGGCTCTGAGATCTTACTGACAATCCTGTTGTGCCAGAAAGCATAACCTCTCCTGCTGCAGAACAAACTCCAGGATTTGTCATTGTGACCGAAGTGAGCTTCACTGCTTTCCCCTTTCCTGGCAATGTTTTTGTATGCGACGGCAATGTTTACTCCCATCCCACTCCATTCCACCTCCCAGTAGCTGCAGCCTGTCAGGCCCTCAGTGCCCAGCACCTGGCACCAGTAATCAAAGCGCTCCGGGTGGTCGGGACGGGATTGCTCTTGGCTCTGAATGGCCACTTCTCTGTTCTCATTGGACAAACGAAGGTCCTTGTGGGCTGTTAAAGGATTTAGTTGCAGAGGGTAGGAATCTGAGAAATGGATAGAGGATAAGAGATAAAAAATGTTTATTCAAGGTGTATCATATTCAGATCATATATAAATTAGTTGAAGAATACTAACATCTACACTACCGTTTAAAAGTTTGAGGCCAATTAGATATATACTTTGGGCTTTAAAGTAATAAAACTTTACAGTAAAAGCATTGTGATGTTGGTCTGAATATCAGCATGGGTGTTATTGCAGGAAATTGGAACAACAGCGCTGTTGTTTCAGTTGCTTAATTAGAAATCAATGTTTAAATGTAAAATGCCATGTTGCATTAGTGCAGTAGACTGACTTACGGTGCAGGAACTCTGATCTAATTTTGGGCACTGTGCAGTGAAGGATCTTCATTGATCTAGCTGGAGAGAAAATGGAGAGCATGTGTATACCACAAGGAAATGATTGAACAAAAAGGCAGAATTACATAACAAATGCAAATCACCTAAACAGGAACTGCTTAGGCAGAAAAATCAGCTTAGGGTGTTTTCCACTCACCTGCTTGATAGATCCGGAGCCATTCCCCTTTAAAGACAGCCTCAAGCTTTTTCTTTAGAGTAAATATTGCATCATTCACCTTGCTAAAATCTGAGAGTGTAGCTATTGTGATGGGTGGGTTTGGAAAGCCGGAAGAGAAGGAATGACAGTTCTGTAAAGAGAGAGAAAGAGAGAAGTATTTGTCAAATGGCTCATTCTGAGCAATTTTGTTGTATATTTTTCAGTCAGCACTGGGTTTAGGGTTGCCTGAAGAACATGAACGTGATCTTCAGACTTCAGAAGCATCTCGAGCTCATGATCTCTCTGTTTGAGCTCAGTGATTTCTTGCTCCAGTGTCTGCAGCATGCTCTCCGCAGCCCTTTCTTGATCCTGGATCAGATCTCTGAATTTACACCTCCTCCTTTCAATAGACTGCATCAACTCATTGAAGATCTGTTCACCATTTTCCAGAGTAGCCTGTGCAGAGCTCTTTTAGGGCACAAAAACATTTATCCAGTGATTTTTTTAAAAATATATTTTATTTAATAATAATTAATTTATTAATACAAAGTAAAGAGTTAATTGATTCATTTTCAGGTTAACTGTTTTTGATTTAAAACATTTGATGCAGTGTTGCCAGACGTCTGATAATTATCGTATTTGTGCGATAATTTTGACCTCTGTACGATGTACGATCAATAACGGAAAAAAATCCCATAATGTATGATAATTTCAGGATTTTGTGACACTTCAAATGATGGTTGTAATCGGCTTATTCTCATTGATCTAGCTGTGGAACATGGTTGTAAGGAGAACGTGAACGTTGTTATAGTCCAGGTGATATGTGAAAAAAAAATTCACTTTTTCATAAAGGCATGAAATATGGTACAGTTGTACAGTTTGGGGCCCTGAACATTTTCAGAAATGGAGCCATCACAAAAACGCCTTGTGGTCACCATGTTAACCATTTTACTTTCCGCCATAACCAAATTATGTATTTTGTATCATATCTTCTGAATCAAACATGATAACACAGAAACAGTGACGTCTACCCCTATGCTTTGATGGTCAAGGATTACAATATACCATATAAAACATCATAAACTGTTCAGGTGAATAGTTAATGGTGAATTCATTGACGTGAGAAGGAAATCACAGTATCTGAGAACCTAGGTTAGACTTTATAATATCATGTCTGTTGCATGCATGTTGTGTAGTTTCAAAAGCTTAATCCTTTGGTTCATTAAAGGATTAGTTCACTTTCAAATGAAAATTAGCCCAAGCTTTACTCACTCTCAAGCCATCCTAGGTGTATATGTCTTTCTTCTTTCTGATGAACATAATCGAAGAAATATTAATAAATATCCTGACGCATCTGAGCTTTATAATGACAGTGAAAGGGACCCACGAGCATGAGCTAAAGAAAGTGTCTCCATCCACATCCATCCATCATAAACGTACTCCACACGGCTCCGGGGGGTTAATGCTACTTTACTTGCAAACGCGTAAGCGTTACTTACAAATGCATCGCTTCTGAAGCGAAGCGATGCGTTTGTATAAAAAAATATCCATATTTAAACAAGTTATGAAGTCAAATATCTAGCTTCCGCCAGAACGCCTTCGTATTTTTTTTTAGAAAATGACCGATCGCTAGATAAGACCCTTATTCCTCGTCTGGTATCGTTTAAAGCCCTTTGAAGCTGCACTGAAACTTTAATTTTGACCTTCAACCGTTTGGGGTCCGTTGAAGTCCACTATAAGGAGAAAAATCCTGGGATGTTTTCATCAAAAACCTTAATTTCTTTTCAACTGAAGAAAGAAAGACATAAACATCTTGGATGACATGGGGGTGAGTAAATTATCAGGAAATTTTAATTTGAAAGTGAACTAATCCTTTAACCCTGACAATACAGTGGCTGTAAAGAGTAGAATATTCAATATGTCCTTAGCAACATAGCTTAAAAAGAATGTCAGACACAAAGATTTACTTCAAAAAATCTATTTCACAAACACGTTTGTTTAATTGTTTTGTTGTTGTTGAACCTATTCTTCAGTCTTCTTCACAGTCTCCTCCACATTGACACACAGCTGTGCACTTTAAGGAAGCTTTTTTACATTTGCAGTGCCGACCGGCAGCCTTTCTTGCAGCCACAGCTTAAGAGTTCAAGTATCAATGGTCTGACTTGGCTGTGGAAGAGTTGACCACAATGGTCTCCAAATGTTTGGGTTCAACCAACCCCAGTCTGTTGCCACCAGTACATCCTTAGTTGGAGGGGATTTGGCCTTTGTTGTCATGCCTGTCTTTTTGGCCCTGGTTGCAAATGTTGATGCTGTGTCTCAGCTAGTGAAGGCATGACAACAGAGGCCTTCAATGCTCTGTCAAAGTTTCCAAAAAGCAATCCAGAGGAGGTGATTTCCATTATGAACCACTTCACAATTCTCCTCTGTGATTGCACCAGCAGCCAGCTCAACATCGATCAAGCTCATCTTTGCTTTGTTCACAAAGAAAGGAAGAGGAATGGAACAAATCCCCTCATCTAAGGATGCACTGGTGCAGTACCTCAAAAGAGCAGTGTACCAAGGAGGACACTGTTGGGGACAAGCGCTTGAGGTGGCACCAAAAAAAATCGCAGTCTGGGGTTGGATGAACACAAGTGATTGGAGACCATTGTGGTCAACACTTCCACAGGCAAGCTAGTCCACTCCTAAGTTGTGGCTGCAATACAAAAAAAGCCTGTGTCAATGTAGTAATGTCAATGTAGCTGTACACAGCTCTGTGTCAATGTAGAGGAGGATTAAGGATTAAGCTTTTGCAACTCTACACAACATGCATGCAACAGACATGATATTATAAAGTCTAACCTAGGTTCTCAGATACTGTGATTTCCTTCTCACGTCACTGAATTCACCATTAACTATTTACCTGAACAGTTTATGATGTTTTATATGGTATCACTGTAATCCTTGACCATCAAAACATAGGGGTAGACATCACCTTTTCTGTGTTATCATGTTTGATTCAGAAGATATGATACAAAATACATAATTTGGTTATGGCGGAAAGTAAAATGGTCGCCATGATGACCACGAAGCATATTTGTAATGGCTCCATTTCTGAAAATGTTCAGGGCCCCAAACTGTACAAGTGTACCAAATTTCATGCTTTTATGAAAAAGTGAACATTTCACCTCAAATTTAGCACATATCACCTGGACTATTAGGCATGTCTTCCATCTCATCTCATGTTACGTCTTCTCGGCCAGTCATCGTGGAGAATGACAAGACATTTCCCACTAAGGTATGCCTAGTTATTTATTTATTGTGGTAATTTGCAGGTCATGTCAAAAAGTTGTTGGTCTAGGTAAATAGCTGTATTCTGTACGTTTGACTCGTCAAGTCACCTTTATTTATATAGCGCTTTTTACAGTGCAGATTGTGTCAAAGTATAGCTTTACGGAGATAGAGGGAACATAATTTTGGCTGTACAGCAGCTAAAATAGTGTGATTGTCCAGCTTAAGTAAGTTCAGTATTGATTCATTCCATTGTAAAAATCATCAATTATTAATTTAGTTCATTTATCTATACTAAAAACTCTTGCAAATACGATAATTTTGAGCTTCTGGTACGATACTTGGACATTTCCAATCGGGCAACACTGATTTGATGATTCATTCATTTTTGTTAAGTTAAAGCAGTTCTAGAAGTATCTTACTTTCAGGGCATCTGCAGCTTGTTTAAGCTCCAGCAGGTCCTTTTCTTTAGTGTGGATTTTGAGCTTGTATTTCTGTCGTGTCATGCCTAATTCTTTCTGTGAAGAAACACAGGTGTTTTCATTGTAATATTCATGCTTCTTAACTATAACTAGATTGAAAAGTTTGTAGACAAACTTTAATGTTGGTTTGACAAAGCTGTATGAAAGTTTGAAAGTTTTATGAGCTTTAAATTTAATGAAGTGCAACGAGAAAGACATTGCTAGCATGAATTAATGTTTTAACACATTGTTAGCATGAATTACCATGTTTTGCTAACATGTTTTACCACGTTAGCATGTTTTATCACATTTCTTGCATGAATTAACATGTTGCTAGCATGAATTAGCACATTGCTAGCATGTTTTAGCATTTTGCTAGCATGAGTTAACATGTTGCTAGCATTTTTAGGATGTTGCTAACCTGTTTTATCATGTTGATAGCATGATTTAACATGTTGATAGCATGATTTAACATGTTGCTAACATGTTTTAGGACGCTGCTAGCATGAATTAGCATGTTGCTAGCATGTTTTACCCTGTTGTTAGCATGAATTAGCATGTTACTAGCATGTTTTAACATTTTGATACCATGAATTAGCATGTTGCTAGCATGATTTAACATGTTGCTAGCATGTTTTAGCATGTTGTTCATGCTAACAACATGCTAAAACATGCTAGCAACATGTTAAATCATGCTAGCAACATGCTAAAACATGCTAGCAACATGTTAAATCATGCTAGCAACATGCTAATTAACATGTTTGCTAGCATGAATCAGCACATTTGCTAACATGCTTAGCACTTTGCTAGCATGATTTAATGTTTTAACATGTTGCTAGCATGAATTAGCACATTGCTAACATGTTTTAGCATTTTGCTAGCATGTTTTAACATGTTAGTAGCATGGATTAACATGTTTTGCTAACATGATTTAACATGTTGCTAACATCTTTTAGGATGTTGCTAGCCTGTTTTATCATGTTGCTAACATGATTTAACATGTCGATACTATGAATTAGTATGTTGTTAGCATATTTTTAAGATGTTGTTAATATGTTTTAGCATGCTGATAACATGAATTAGCATGTTGCTAGCATGTTTTAGCATGTTGATACCATGAATTAGTATGTTGCTAGCATGATTTAACATGTTGCTAGCATTTTTAAGATGTTGCTAACATGTTATAGCATGCTGATAACACGAATTACCATGTTGCTAACATTTTGATACCATGAATTAGCATGTTGCTAGCACGTTTTAGCATGCTGTCCCAGGATAGTCATTAAGCTTTGCTAGCGACAGCTTAGATACTTACAAGTCTTATTGTACGAAAGTTTTGACCCCCTTAAAGAAAGTATAAAGCCTCGTATACGCCGAGACAATTATTGCACGTGCTTATCGCCAGTGTTTTTCGAGACGTTTTTCGTGTTCATACCCAAGCGATTTTCATTGGCGATTCGCCGAGTGAACGTGCAAGTTCACTCCCTAGTATATGGCACTTGTGCTGAACGTTAGAGCAAGTAAACATATTTATGATATTAATAAAATTAAAGAAGATAAAAATACAGATATAAAATGGCATATATGGCATATACATGACATGAGGAGATGGTAGTCAGAAACGGTAGTGCAAATAAGTCACAATGACAGTAATGCAAGTGAACGGTAGTGCAAATAAACATATTTATGAAATAGACATTCTCAACTATATTTCTTGAATGTAAAAGAAAAAAAAAACAGTAAAAATACAGAAATAAAATGGCATATAATACTCATCTATTGGTGTGGCCAAGAACTGGCAGAGCACCCATAGTTTGTAGGGGTCTTCCTCATCTGCTTACTTCCTCTTCGTCGTCTTGGTATCAATGTGTGCTCGGCAAGACCGTTTTGTGCTCGAGCGCCACCAAGTCGTGTTTTACTGTAACTTCAGCAGCTCCAGCTCCAATCTCATTGGTTGGCCAGTTTTTAACGCGGCGCGTCAAACCAAAAAAACGAACCTGAGGCATTTTTTTTTTTTAAATGACGCTTTTACGCCTGCCGTTTTTCGCATCGGTGTGCACACTCACATTGGCACCCTTTGTTTAGTCACGAGGCGTTAAACGTCGGCGATAATCGCGTGCAATATTCGTCCCTGTGTGTACAGGCCTTAAGGGAATTTTCGTAGTCTTAAGGCCTGTACACACCGGGACGAATATCGCATGCGCTTATCGTCTGCGTTTTTCGAGACGGTTTTTTTTTTGTGTTCATACCCAAGCAATTTTTACTGGCGATGCGCAGTGAATCATCCGTTTAACGAAAATCGTAAGTCGGATCAGTTAGAAAAGAGGTTTGGTGGTTGTAGCTTGAAAGCTCTAGGAGGAGGTTCTGTTTAAAATAGTCTCAGAAGAAGAAGAAGAAGCTTAAATAGTAGATCAATATACCAACATGATTATTCTGTGGAGGAGAATTAATGTGATGCTACAGAATAGACACTCTGCATTATTTGGAAATTTGTTAACATCTCTTAGGGTAACTTTATATTCTATTTGATTGTTTAACATGAGTTACTCTTGTCACAAACAAATGAGTGTATACATTTATATATGAGGATATTTATCTAGAATATTCAAAGTAGCTGACCACAAAGTCAAAGCCAACAGGTCAAGCCTCTCTGGTTGGTTAACAGGTAGGTCTGGTTCCCTCTTTTTGTGTATGCAGGTTGAAATTTGAATGTAAAGCAGGAAGTTCTTTTTGTTATATTATCCTAACCTTATAACATTACACTTATTTACATATACTTGTCTGGAAACCTGAGCTCAAGGGACAGCCTCAAAATCATCAGTTCAGTGCCTCATATTTTCCCCCAATTACTCTGTTGCATGAACTTTTCTGTACAATGAAAGCTGTTCATATTGAGCTGGAGTGCACTTTGGAAAATGTGCATTGCTTCAGTGGAAAATGATTTGGGCTACTAAAGAAGGTTACTGTAATTTACTGTGTCTTCCATAGAGTTTAGACCCATGAAAAAGTATCTTGTTAAATAAGACTACTTACACACTCAAAGCAAAACAAGAAAGATGATTGTTATTTTGTTCTTTACCTGTTTCTTTGTGCTTTCCACAGCTGCTGGTACTGTATCGTGTCCTTTGTGGTCATCCATCACACACATAAGACATAGGCACTGATGATCAGTTCGACAGTACATCTCCAAATATTTGTCATGATGAGGACAGATCTTCTCCAGCAGGTTGAGGTTCACAGAGGCTTCAATCATCTTGTGTTTCTTCAAGGCAGGAGATTTGTTGTGTGCTTGAAGGTGATTTTGGCAGTACGATGCCAAACATACCAAACAAGACTTCACAGCCTTTTGTTTGATACTTGTACAGAAATCACAGGTCACATCACCTGGCATGCAATCACTACAAATCTCAGAGTCACCTGGAAGTTCCAGTTTCTTCGGCTCGTCCACCATATCCGCCAGTAGGGTACTTCTGTTCAGAACAGGCCTGGGGCTAAATGTCTGTGCGCACTGGGGACAGCTGAAGACCTCCAAATGATCATTTTCGTTCCAATAATCATTAATGCATCCTATGCAGTAGTTGTGCCCACATGGGATAGCCACTGGATCTTTCAGCACATCCAGGCAGATCGAACAGCATAATTCTTCTGTATCCTGGAGCCCTTCCATTTTGTTGTTTTGTAATGTAGGGAAATGTTTGAAATGAGTTCCGTCACTGAGAAGCAGTTCCCAGTTTCGCATGAATGGGCCACACCCCTCTATTCTTCCTATTTAGATTACAGATAGGTAAATGTGTGTCCCTGCTGCACTGTAATTGTAATAAAAATGCTGCACTGTAAACTGTAAATGAAAATCTAAAATTGAAGCACCATTTAGGGTTCCTCAGATTGCCACACTGTGGAGAAAATCAAAATCAGTGTTTTTCGACCAGGGGGCCTCAAAAGGAATTAAAATGATACTAAATAAGACAAAACAAGTTTTAAAATATGCCAAAATATCAAGACATTTCTTCTTTTTATTCACACCCTTAACATTTTTTTTTTCTTTGTAGAATCAGGATTCATATGGCCTTGGACAACCAGGATGTCTAGACCTGGAAAAGTCATGTAAATTAATAAAATCTTGAAATGTCATGGGTATTTTTATAAAGAATTTTTCTAGTTATGCCATTTACTGGGTACAAATTCTGAGTAAAATATATTTTTAAAAATTCTTAGAATAAAAAAGTGTAATGAGTGAAGTGGCTGCAATAAAGTGCACGATGAAGGAGTAAACAACAAAAACATAGTAATCCAACAAGAACACACAGGAGATTTCAGAAGTAATGGTATAACCACATAAAGACGTGAACGAGGCCAAACAAAGAACTGAATGAACTTAAGGCTTTAGCCCTGGGTATACTTCATTTTTTTACGCATACGCTAGTGACGCACAGTCAAACGCACAGCCTTGGAAAGTATAGTTCATTTGACTCGTACGCATACACAGGCGTTTGACACATGAGCAGTTTTGAGCAAACTCTGGTCATAAGTTACAACCCATGTAAACATCTTTGTATTCTTTCATGCTAGAGTTGTACAAATGAGGGTACTTTCTAACCTCTTCACAGAATCTGTCGTCTCCATTGTCGCTGTAGCTTGCATGTGTTCCGGTCTGTTCTGTTTATGCAGTTTTTCTTTGACTGTGAATCGATGCCCCCAGGGCACTGTAGGCACATCGCCGGATTTTGTAACGATGCACATGCGCATTTAATTTTTTTTTGTTCTGAACTAATTACTGCAAAAAAAAATAAATAAAAATAAATAAATGCGCATGTGCAATGTTACAAAAATCCGGCGGTGTGCATACAGTACGCACATACTCTTCTGATGAAATACAATGTGCGCTGACCCTCGCGTACGCGTAAAAAGTGAACTATACTTTGGGATTTAAATACACAGAATGAGTAATCAACAGAAAACAGAACAGATGCGTAAATTAGGAGCTATGTAATCTAAAAACAGGGAACTCAGGCAAACCAGAACAGGGAAAACAGAACCAAAACACATTGAAACAAAACAGACAGAACTACACGTTACAAAAAGGTTGAGAACATCTTCTCTAGATGTTTATTGCAGTGACTAGGTGGTGCCAAGTGTCAAGTCATTATAAGTGAGTCGTTAATTAATTGATTTGATTACTTCAAAATAGCTAATTCATTCACAAACAAAATAAGTGTCGGCGAGTCCGAAATCGTATACTGTCTGAGTAGGTACTACATTTGAATTTGAATTTACTTTGCGACCAATAAAAAAGTACGTTCTGTATAGTATGAATGTGGGTAGTATGAATGTAATCCGGACGTACTACATCCGCCATGTTGTCATGATCATGTGACCTACCAGCGTCAGTTGCGTCGGTTCAACTCCATTCATAAATCCTCTCCCGTGGATAGCGGATGTGATCGCAAAGTGTCCACTGAATGCGCACTTCAGAATCTCACCGGAAGTAGTTGGCCATCCAGGGACTTATCGCCTACTGTTTTTTGAATACTATGAATTCGGACATACTACTCTGTTGGCGTACTGTTTTTCGCATACCATATAGTAGGGAAGTATTCAATTTCAGACGCAGCGTGTCTTTATGAGTAGGTCATTGAATCATTTATTGAATTGATTCATTCAAAATAGCTCATTCATTTACGAACGAAATGAGTCTTACTAGGTGTGTCCCAATTCAGAGGCTGCATCCTTCAAAGGCTGCAATCGGACTGAGTGGCGCGATGAAAGCTGTCCCATTTCGAAGGCTCCTTCAAACACAGCCACCAAATGTGTCCTTTGTTTCCCGTGCAATGAAGGATACAACAGAGGGATCCTTCGCGGCCTTGCCTATCCTAGAATTCATTGTGCGCCAGTGAAGACAGGATTTTTTTGAGAGAAATTGTTGAATTACACTTTTAAACTAAGTATTGGGTTTCAACTTACTCAAATATAATAAGTGTTAAAATAAAAAAAAAACCTTTAAAGCAGTTCAAATGTTGACATATCTTACTAAGATGTGATTATATATAGTTTATACTCTTTATTATATAAAGAGTAAAAATGGACCATGGTGAACATATTTAAGTCACGTTTCCACTGCATGAATTTCCCCCAGGAACTAGGGACTTTGGGGTGGTACTCTGTATGTCGGTCACAGGAACTAGGGTCTAAATGAAGTTGCGGGTAAAAATAATTCCCCTCAGAAAGTCCCTACTCACAAGGTGATATACAGTATTGTCACAGAAAATGAGAACAATGTATTCCACCAAATAAAAACTAACTTACTGACATTAGCATTACAGTAATCAGATAATAATGCTCAAAGAACATACACAAAATGTATACAAGCACTAAAAGTAACTATTTAACTCTGGATGTAAATTATCTTCAACAGCTTCGTTACAGTCACCAAACAATGACAGAATATAGGCCACAAACGCCTTAATAAGCAAATGTTACTCAACTCTTTTTACAAACACTGTAATTACAATCTCTGACGATATCAAGCGTTCTGTCACGTCGCAATCCCTCGCGCAGCAGCAGCCGCGGGTGCGCCGATGCATTTTTTTTTTTTTTTTTTTTTACCGATTTAAAATACAAGTACATAAATGTCTTTTGACACTGTAGGTTTTGCATATGCCAAGTACTTTACTACAGAGCAAACAAAGGCTGTCCATCTCGCTCATTGACAGCAAACTGATTCGTCCATTCTTCTTACCTTCGCTGCCGATGCTACGACTCTTCTTATTTGCAATGTGTTCCTTAATTGGTATGTTCTTCATTTCGTTTTTCTCCTCTAATATCAAATTTGTCCATTTTGCTAGCTAAATTTACAAAAATAATGGCTACTATTGGAATTCTGCCAAAGCGCGCGCTTGCAAATGTTCGTTAAAACTGAGTGCTCAGTATATAGTAGGTCTGCGCATGTCTGAAAATAATATGATCACGAAAATGATTTTATATGACAAAAAACATTATAGTTCAAACTTATATTCATTTAATCCATTTTAATTTAATTTAAAAACAAAAATAAATTGTAAAACTGGAATATATATTTTTTTAAATGTGGTCGGCATATCGTGGGCCGCATTGGCATTTGTGATGGGCCGCAGGTTGAGAACCACTGCTTTAGACAGTTTGTGAACCCCATTTTGTTTTCAGACAGTTTAATAGAGTACCTCAGGGATGACGTGTTTTTGTAGGCCAACCCGGAAGTTAGCGGCGCACGGGTTCCCTCGATCGAAAGCCTATGCATTTTTCCCATAGACTTTTGGAAAATCTCAAGCTCTGTGTTTAACAAAGGGTTATGACACTTACACATTTTGTCTATCAAGATAATCTTTACAAGTTAACACAACATTTATACATTTTGAAGCCTAAATAAAGTCGTCAGATATAAAAAGCTAACAGTAGGCTATAAACGGACTACAGCACACCATGGTCGTGGATCAACGTCACCACCACCAAGCTTCCTCAAACTTTGTTTAAAAAACAACTTTATTTAAAAACATGCTCGCTGATTATGATCTGCGCTGTGTATGAATACTTATCCACTTTTTCATGAGAAATGCTGTCCAAATGTCCTGTTTGTCATGATGACGTCTAAAGTCCCCGCCAAAGGAAGTAGTCCCTTTTAGCAATTTGTTAGCAACTGCTGTTTTTAAGACACAATAAAGGTTTTAAAAAAATCACAAGCGGGTTATAACTGGTATGTTTTATGTCATAGATCAAAACGTGAAAATATTTAGAGGCTTTGTTAACCACAGACCTTATTTCAGGCGATTTAGCAAAAACCCATTCAAAAAACCCATAGACTTTAGGGCGATGGAACCGGAAGTCCTAAAATGCTAACTCACTTCCGGGTTTTGTCTACAAAAACACGTCATCCCTGAGGTACTCTATATACCTTCCAAAAAAAGTCCAGTACAAACGTTACTGCTAGGCAACAAGAACAGTCCTCTGTAGGCTAGACTGTCCCATTTAACAAAGCTCGTTCCGACCTTCAAAAGATGCAGTCTCTGAATTTGGACGCAGCTTATGAGTGAGTCACTGAATCATTTTTTCAACTGATTTGGACCAAAAACTCTGATTTATTTAGAAACCTGAAACACCATAAGGCCGAGTTCATGTGTCTTGTTTGTATGATCAAAATTCACCCATTTGTGTTTTTACAGATACCTATGCAATTGAATTCAAATTAAATGGAGACTTTTCAATTTAATATTCTATACTCTTTCTGTATATCAACAATTGTTTGATTTTTATTTCTCCTAAGAGAAAAATATCTAGCCAAGGTGATTCATTAATTCAACATAACTGAACAATCCAGTCTCCTGAGCTGTAAAAGAGAAGCCTCTGAGCACGTAAATGTTCCTCTGGGTGAGTGCACTGTATCTGAATGTTCTAGAATGTGATTAATTAGTTCAGGGATGGAGAGTCAACAGATGTTCTGTATCTTTTCACACAGGCATAACTTTAAACAAAGCATGAGTAAATGGTTGGTAAGTCTGAATCACTGTATACAACAGTAAATGAGCGCGAATGCACAGAGATCACACTTGTTTCTTCATCATGGTTTTTATTCAGAGCTTGATTACACATTCAGACAACGCTGCGGTGTGCTATTCTCCTCTCAGCACAGAGAGATAGAGACAGTGCCACACGTGCTTTCTCGCTCTTTGATAACACAATGAAAACATTCTCATTCAAGCATTGAGGACTGTGTAACAGTCTGTGACAGGCACATGCAGATCCCAGAGACTTACAGCACAGCAAACAGCATTTCATTTTCTTTCTTTATCGTGAGGTGTTTGTGTAACTGATACTGTCCGCTGGTGTACAAAAGAACAGCAATGGTTTCTGTAGAGATTTGACAAGAAAAACATTTGTAGCATATTTGCATACTTCGCAAAACCATATAGCAATAATATGCCATAACTATGAATCCAGTACAATATGTATATAAGAATAACAATATATTCAAGATGTCTTCAAAGTTTAATGATATGTCCAAATATACATTTATATTTCCCTTCATCGTCAATGTGTCTTACGTGACAGAAGTTACATTTTAGGAATGAATTTTAACGGTTCATCCCATTATATGTACTTGACACATATACAACAAAGAGCAGTGTAATGTACTGAAACATATCAAGTATTACATAACAGACATTAAGTGCAAACACAGTTTTTAACGAATGCTGATTAACCTGAATGAGCTCAAGGGTGTTATATTGTGGTGATTGGCAATTTGACATTCTCTCATTCAAACTCATAAAGCTATAGTAGTTAATAAAAGAAGAAATCCTTCATGCAAAGCAACTTAAAGCACAAAGAAATTAAAATAATATTTTTTAAAAAAGTAAAATGTAACAAGTGAACCTAGTATTTACTTGTATGTAAATAACAAAAAAAAAGAGAAATTTTTTGTCAAACATATATATATATATATTTATATAAATAGAAAATGTTTTTTAAAGTGTAATAATATCTCACAATATTACTGTTTTTACTGTATTTTTGATCAATTATGTGTAGCCATATATATATATATATATATATATAAAATGCTGCATTTAATTGATCAAAAATAGTTACAAAAATATTATTACATTTAAAATATAATTACATTTTAAAATACATTTTCCATTATATATATATATATATATATATATATATATATATTAGGGCTGTTGATTATCGTGTACAAAATAAGAGTCTGTGTTTACGTAATATATGTGTTTGTTCTGTGTATAATTATTATGTATATATATAAATACACATTCATACATGTATATAGTTAAGAAATATATGCATGCATGTATGTATAAATATATATATATTATATATTTATATTATATATAAATATTTTTTATGTAAATATAATGTATTTTTCTTAAATATATACATGAATGTGTGTTTATTTATATATATAATAATTATACACAGAACAAACACACATATATTACATAAACACAGACTCTTATTTTGTACACCATAATCATGATTATTGAACAGCGCTAAATATATATATATATATAATATTTTTGTCAATCATCTATTACGCAAACTATTTTTTTTACATCAGATGCACAAAATGTATTTTAAAGTGTAATAATATTTCACAATTTTACTTTTTTTTTTACTGTATTTTTGATCACTTACATGCAGCATTATATATATATATATATATATATATATAATATATATATATTTGTATAACATTTTTGTCAAGCGTCTACTACGCAAATTATTTTTTACATCAAATGCGCATTTATATATATATATATATATATAATCATTCATTTGTCCAGTTGTTACATTTTACACTTTTTTTAACAAAAATAAAAAGTTTTAAAAAATCCAACTTTTTGCCTTCTGTACACGATTGCTAAACAGGCTTGACAAAAAAGAATATAGCTAACAGTGAATATAATTTATGACCTTTCATTTCAACATCGTTACTCTCCAACCCACTTCCCTCTTTCAGCCTTTTAACTCTTTAAGGTCTTCTATTAATTCTTGCTAAACCCCTTAAGCATTAACAAAAACCAGCCTGGCTGAGTAGATGAGATCAGCCAGATAGAGAATGAAGTTGAGAGCGCTGAGCACCGAGATGGCCAGCAGCTTGTCCCACGGGCACAGGCCGATGCTGGAGCCACAGTAGTTGGGTCTGTGGCTCTGGCCTCCGTGCTTATTGTCAAACTTATATATGGGCCAGATGATGGTGGCGGACAGATACATGCCCACAGCCAGGAGGGCGTATGAAGACAGGAAGCGGGCGAAGGAGAAGGGCAGGCAACCTGTGCACTCTCCCACACACATCACAATGATGGCTGCCGACAAGATGAAGCAGATGCAGTACACAGACAGGCACCACTGGGTCGCCGCATTCTGGTCATACGATACCGGCTCGCTGATGAAGACGAATATGATGCAGGCGACGAAGGTCTCGCACACCTTTAGCAGCCCTGGTGCTGTGGCCATGTAGCCGGCCACCTCTCCTGGACGAGCCTTGCTGAGACTCACCTCGCTTAAGTACGCGATAGTGGCGAGGCAAGAGAATACGGTAGACACGATGCGGCAGTTGATCATCTCGCTGCGACCGGCATAGCCCTTCAGGAAGTAAAGGGGAAATATGATGGAAGCGGAGAGGCAGAGAAGGGAGGCATAGCAGGCGAATGTGATGGGAAAGTTCTTCCATGAAACAGGGGCGCGGGTCTGCAGGCCAAACATCTCCACTAAGATTATCAGAAGAGTTCCAACAAAACTGAAACTCCAGCAGAACACGCACCAATCACCCGTGCCATGGGTTAGATTCCCTCCGTATAGAGCTACACTGAATGCTACACAGGCGAAAACCATGGCAGCCACACGGGCCCACAGGAGAGGCGAGGAACGCAACACCACCGGCATGATGGGCTGACAAAAAGAAGATTTACAGGCCAATTAATGTCAACTGTGAGTAACAGGAATGGATGTCCACTTTTATTCCGTCTCTTCTTGGTTGTCTAGGAGAAAATGAAGAAAAAGTAATCAGTCAGTGGCAGGGATTGACATCAACACCCACCAACCTTCCAAACGCGGGTGGATTTCAGCAGTGGCGTGTAACGCAGTCACTAGCCACTTCGGAGGGTTGAATTTTATATATAATATATACATTTTTTAATTGTAGTCTTTTAAAAAGGCATCTAAAATAATAAACTAGCTATGTGAAATGTAGTGTTGTCAAAAATAACGTTTTTCCGATACACATCAATACTGAAATAACGCTTCCGATACTCATTTCCCACAGAATAGAAACACAATACCACCAGATGCGCTTTCTCGCTCTCTCATCTCTCCGACAGCGAGTTGACACACAAACCCGCCTCCCCTCACTCACTTGTTTCATTTGCTCCCGATGAATATTGGTGTTACAGGGCTTGAATTTCAGTGTGGGATTGCGCGTATTGCGCATAATTTTACTCATTCCCGCAGATGTTGTGCTCACACTCAAAGTGCGCACTCATAAAGCCGCCTCTTAGTACTAAATTGACCGTTCGCAAAGACCCGCCCCCTTTAGTTACTGTTGCTACTTCCGACAAGCCACGCCACTCTCACGCCACACATCATATTCTCACGCAGTGAAAAATACATCACGGAGCAAAGAGGACACTGATAACATGTCGACAGACAAGACAGAGCAGGTTACTTTTGATATGAAACGAAGTCTCAAATTTTGTAATTTTTAAAGAAATTTGAACAATAAATACCATTTTGTGGCTCTTTAATGTGTCGTGACAGATCGCTGTAGCACCTCAGTTCAAACGGCTCGTGAACAGATCATCTCTTCCTACTAGTTCATTTATAGCATCAAATAAACATGAATGAACATCAGAAGGAATGTTGTTTCAAACGCGGAAAGACTTCAGTACACTATTTTCAAGTTCAAGTCCACCGATGTTAATCTGCTAACTCCCCTGGCTGCTTTGTCGGACAAAACGGCAGATTCGGCGTTATGATTGGTTAGATCGCCTGTCAATCAAACTCCCGGCGAAGGGTCAATTGAGTTATTTTTCACTGCTTATTGCACTTAAACAGTCAAATACACACAAAATAATGTCAAAATGCCGGTCTTGGCAAGTATTCACGTAAACACAGTCAGTATGTGTAACAGTATAATGGATCCGTGCGTCAGGTCTTAAAGTGACAGCAGCCTAATATACCTACTGCCAAATTATGAGATAATATTAAAAATATCTGTATGGCAGTTTTCCCCCATGGTATTGATTAAAAATTGTGGCCAGTGAAAATGCTGAGTGGCTAGTAACTTTGGAAAACCACCAGTGAGCAAAAAGGTTAATGTCAAGCCCTGGTCAGTGGTAAGAAAAAAATTATATTTACACACAAAAATATGAACAAAACATCTATAATAGATTTCTCACAGATTAAAGGGATAGTTCACACTGTCATCTCTGCAACCCATGTCGTTGCAAACCTGTATGACTTTCTTTCGTCTATGGAACACAAATGCAATGAAAGTCAATGGGTTCTAATGTTGTTTTGGACCCCACTGACTTTCAGTTGTAGCTAAAACGCAGAAGAAAGTTGCCAGACTAGTTGCAAAAAACCAGAGCCATTGTAGGCACTCATAGTTGATAGATTTAGCAGAAAATTGTGTTGTGTATGATGGGCACAAACTTTTTTTAGCTTCAGACTACAATTCTATCCAGTCGGAGGATGTCAGACATGTTTGATATTGAATATTTATGCATTTAGCAGAAATGTTCCAAAATCAGCTCAAAATATCTAAATATTAAACATGTTTTGAAAACATATTTTTTTCATTTGTAATGCGTCTCCTACTCCTAGCAATAGTAACCAGGCACATATTTACTACGTGATTTTTGTGTATGATGCCAAGAATCTGTTCAGATTATAAAAATCATGTGTTCCTCCCTCATGCAGGATTGCAAGAAGAGCTTGAGTAAATGATGACTTGAATTTTTGGATATCAAGTCTGAGTGAGGTTGTTTACTGAGTATAAGCAGAAGTTAATCTGTGATTACAATAATTTCATTTTGGTCACATGCGTAGTTGTAGAATAATAAGCCATATATTCATGCAAACTAAATGGTCACATACTGAATAAATTGGTGCTCTACAACAAAACGTCTCTGAATGTCGTTCGGGATTCCAGACTGGGAGTCAGTGAAATTATCTCTGTAATGTATTCGAGCTATTTAGACATACTCGGCACAAGCGAGACCTTTACTCAACCCTACAATCCATCTGTCATCAACCTCTGTGGGAGGAGCCAGATATGCTAACAATCGGAGCATTGAGACCCCAGTCCCAGCCCTCCTACACAGTTCTGTAACAGCCAGGAATACCTCCTTCATCTTGTCAGAGAGGTTCAAGTAAACAATAGAGGCAGGCATGTTTACATTTTCGGGTTAAGTGGATGGAGGAGAACATAGTTAGGAAAAAAGGGACAAAAAGTAATAAAGACATGGTAAAAAAAAAATAAAAAAAAAAGCCATGCAGATATGGACAGACAAAAAAGAAAAAAAAAGCAAAGAAAAAAAAAAGCATGTCCTTTCACCTCACGACGACTCATATTTTAAACACAGGCGGGAATAGCTTAGCTGTGAGTCATTTATCCCTTGCTCCCTCATTTTTCCCACCTCTTTTGTGCTCTCTCCCTGCCTAGTGTCAAATTTTCCTACTTGCAGATCTATTCCAGATGTTCTGCATCCCATCATACTACAAATTAAGAGGGATGTGAATGGTGTTTTCCACTGAATTCCCTTACCTTACTTGCAGTTCCACCACACGCCCACCCTTCAAAACTTTTTCCTCTTTTTATACTTATTTCATTCCCTTTCAGAATTGGTTCCTACAGAAACTGAATAGTGAAAGGAACCTCCTTCGCTTTGCTTTTGTCATTTAACACGATGAGAAGGAAAATGCTGCTGAATTCATTTACTCATGTTCTCCCTGTGCAACAGAAATTGCCTGTGTCAAGGGAAAAAAAAATTGGGATCTTTAAATAGATCCAAGGAAAGTATGAGAAAACAGGACATGGCATGACATGGAGAGCTGGACACAGATCTAGACGAGGTCACGCTGATGTCTGAGACATGCCATAAGTAACTCAATTTTCTTAATCTGGTTACAGTGCTGTTATTTTTCTGTAGCTACAGAAAAGAAACAAACTCTGTATTGCCGTATTTGCCTACCTGGTTCAGAAAGAAAAAACGTGCCCTCTGTATGTTGACTGCCAACAGGTTTTACAGTGGAAAAATGTACGTTTTGTATCATAAACCTATGTTTGGTCTAATGTAAAAGACCAGAATGGAAGCCAAGCTTAAATGGAAAACAAAATAAAATTCATTTTATGTATTATGGAAGCAGTAAATCAAAACAAACTGCATCAAATGAACGGATCAATTGAATAAAATGGCTAAAAGTTGACAGAACATGAAAATGACATTTAGCTAGATATGAGATCATCATTCTAACGGACACGAGCCGCTATAGTGGGCGTGCCTCTCCACGTGACGGACCCATTAATACAAGATACATGAATTTTACTTCAAAATTAAAACTTTAAAAGTCAAAAATGTCTAAGTAAACTCAGAAAAGTACATTTCTGTCTCCGTCATCATTCTAGATGCAAGATTTTCACATATGAGCGCAACACGTGACGGGCGCGCGAGGAAATAGGCTATAATGGATTTTACATTTTATTTAATTTTATCTGTCTGATTGTTCGCTACGGATGCACACTACGCCAAAATACTGTAATAATTTATCTTAAAAAGCATTTTATCGCCATCATCATAATCCAAAACGCATGTAAAACACTCTTATAAGCTATAAAGAAACTGTGTCAGTAATAAACATAGGTAAACATAACGGTGCTGGCTGCTCGAAATGTCTGCTTTTAAAAAGATGAACACATGTAAACTATCCTCTGCCTGTTTCTTACCGGCTTGTCCCGTTATCGTTCTCTCGAAGTGCTCAGTCTGAAACAAGTAGGCGCGGTCTTGGATCTGACTTTTCAATCAGTGAGGACACTTTTAACCCCAGTTTATGAGGGATCCCCTCCACCCACCGCCAATCCGCCCATTACATGCCAAATTAGGTAAAATGTTCTTTCTTTCGCGCTCTCTCTCTCTCTCTCTTGCTCTCTTTCTTCAACCCTCAAATAAAGTGCAAATGCTCCTCACAAAAAAATTCTGAGTATGAGCAGACGATTTACTCTCTCATTCATGCAGTAACTCAGCTGAATTCTTGTTTTATTGGCTAAACTGAACTAAACTTTACCACTATCTTTCATATTCTATCCCAGCAGCCTGGATAATAAGAAATCTGACCTGTCTGTTTAGGATGACCTACCAATAGTTTAAACAAACATAAAAATGTACTACCAGGAGCTGGGTTGAAGACCTCTACTGCTCTAATATCCTCCTGACACCCAGCTATGGAGTTTGGTCCTCTGTAGAGGACATTATATTTTAGTGAATTTCTCTGAGACCTTACATGTCACAGTTTTAAGTCCTGTAAAGAGCACATTCAGGGCTTTTCAGAGATACCAAATGTTCGGAGGTTTCACCATGACCACTCCCTCTCCTTGCTCTTTAAAATGGCTGACATTAATTTAGTGATCAAATTTAACACCCTCATGGAAATATGAGAATATTTTGTAATTATCATTTAAATCTGACTTATTTTCAAATTATAAATCAACATCTCAGGAAAATGTCATGGGGTTTCAAATCAAAATATGACTTTCTGTTACGAAACAGGACATTGATTTCATAACTGTGTCGACACCAGGACTTAAAGCATGTTTATTACGCATTTTGGGAGACATAGGGAAAGAAATTATATATCAATATCCCTATGAAATTTTAGATATTATTATGAGAACCTTGCTGATTATTACTCCAGTTATTACACTTCTTTTTACATTACATATTGCCCCAAAAACACATGAATATGCAACTTATATAGTGTATAAGATACATTGTATATTATGGGAAAACACGTTTATGACCATTTTACACACATATTGCATAAAGCAAAATGGTATATCAAATCATTCTGTTATATCTTTCATAACATAGTTGAGAATCATCTTTATACAAAGTTTGGTATCTGAAACCTACAAATTTATTGGCGTTTAAAAAAAAAAATAAAATCCTATTGTTCTTGCCTTTTCATGTCTATTCATGTCTTATTTTATTTTTTAAAAACTGAGTCCATGGTGTCCTCTACCGAGGTCATAGCATAACATATGAATAAAATAACATTTTTTCAAAAATGTTATTTTTCCATTTTTTGCTTATGCTCTAAACAATGTAATGACATGAAAAAATACTAAATTCACAAACCTTTTTTTTCTGTATAGTCAAGAGGATATGTGCTGAAAATGAATGATGTCACGCAGGAATACCTATCAGGATGTGCTTCCACCATGACTTGAGTATATCTTGTGAGACACGACTAACTCACAAATCTACCCTAACATTAAATCAATGTGTATATAGTGTGTGTATATATATAAGTGTACCTGAGAGTTTGGTCAGTAAAACATATTTTATCTCCCATAAAAAGGTCTAATGAAACTACAGTGCAAACTGACATACTGGTAAAAGGCCAGTGAATAAACTCTAAATGGCCCATATCCGGCCTCTTGGTTGTGTAACTATTGTTATTCTACATCATCAAGCACTACAAGTATCTTAAGTGGATTCTGGTCAGGAGATTTTAACAGAAATGTTAGCAAATTTTTCTTAAATTTTTTTTTTGGAGGGTCCATACAAGCTGGATATAAGTATTACAATCTCACTTAAAGGGACAGTTCACCCAAAAATGAAAATTCTGCCATTATTTACTCACCCTCATGTTGTTTTAAATCTGCATGAAGTTCTTTCTTAAAGGAAGATGTTTTGAAGAATGTTGGTAACCAAACAGTTGATGGTCCCCATTGACTACCATAAAGGCTATAGAAAAAAAAAATACTATGGAAGTCAATGGGGACCAGAAACTGTTTGCTTACCAACATTCTTCAAAACATCTTCTTTTGTGTTCAGCAGAAGAAAGAAACTCATACAGGTTTGGAACAACTTGAGGGTGAGTAAATGATGGCACAATTTTCATTTTTGGGTGAACTATCCCTTTAAGTGCAAGTTATTGAACTAATCTACATTAAAACCAATAAATTTTATATAAGAAAGATTTGTCAAGACAAAAGTAATTTAGTGGGCTTATCCACGCACATTGATGATAAATATCACATTCGCAATTACAAATACTTTACCAACAAATGCCCTAAACTAAAAAGAGGTGGTGTATATCCATTTCATATTCATATCCATTTCAACTACATGTTATAAGATTGCGGGATGTTGTGTTGTAACTTTAACTCGCATTCCAAACCATCATTCACATCAATAACATAAAAATCCACAACCTTTAGAAATGTGCTCTGGTAAAAAAAGTGCACACTAGAAGTTTTCATGCAATAATATCTACATCTCGGTATTTATTTATGTTGCTAGGATGCAGAGCATGTCACTATGGAAACCAGATGTTTGTTTATGCTGTAATGTGGTTAGAGTGATGTGTGATTCGGAGCACATGTCCGCTTGCTGAGAGCTGCTGCAAAAAAACGGAAACAGTGATTCCCCTCTCTCTTCTAACCACTCCCTTCCTCACAAGCTGCTACCATACACACAGAAAGAGAGAGAGAGAGAAAATATATAGAGAGAGGATAAGAGATATGAGAAAGGAAAAGTGTATACGTAAGAAGATAAAAATAAAACGCCCATTTGCACATCTCTTTCGATTTGACAGTCCTGTTTGATGTAATGTTGTAAACAGTGAGTTGACAACAGTACTAGTCTTCCATGACAACTAACGGTAAACTCATGCAAACTAGCATCATTTGTTTTTTTATTTTCAAAGCTTTATGAAGAAACACATTAGAAACACATAGTGTTTTTGATGAAAATTTTATATATAATTAAATATATATATAGTGTTTTTTAAAATGTTCAGGATTACAGTCTTTAATCAGACTGAAAGACTTGTAATTATTAAACAAAACAACAACAGACAAAAGATGACACTGTTACAATACAGACAGGTCGGAGACGGAAGATCACAGGTAAGGTTGTTTATTGACACAAGCAGAGGTATACGGGAACACAGGTGAGTCAAACAGAAGTTGTTAAGGTGAACGATGAATGAAGGAATGGTGATACTGTCCTTTGTGTTTTGCAGAGTGAAGATCCAAGTGGCATTCGTAGAATTGAGACGTTGGAGGATGATGACACACACACACACGGAGAACACAGGAGGTATCTTGGAGACGCTGGAGACAGGTAAGTATAACGCTGGAAGTCCTTGAGGTAAGCATGGAGGTAAGTCCTTAATGCGAACGAGACCGGACGGTGACTGTGTGTGTGTGAGTGTCTTTTATGTGCCAGTTGATTGGAGTGCTGATAAGGTGCAGGTGTGTGTGATCAGTACTCTGGTGAGGGAGTGCGTCGTGATTGGATGGTGCTGGAGCCTGGCGTGTCTGTGACAGTACCCCCCCCCTCCACGGCCCGCTCCTGAGGGCCGAGGACCCCGACGTCGTGGTGGTCGTCCTCTTCCACGAGGGGCAGGTCTGTTGGGATGAGCAGCGTGGAAGGTGTCCAGCAGGTTCGGGTCAAGTATGTCGTTGCGTGGAACCCATGAGCGTTCCTCGGGACCATAACCTTCCCAGTCCACAAGGTACTCGAGCTGACCACCACGGCGCCGGGAGTCCAAGATTTCACGAACCTCGTAGGCAGCACCGTCGTCCAGGATGAGTGGAAGGGGGGGTTCGGCTGCGGCTACGCCAGGCTCTGTGGAGAGAGGAACAGAAGGGTGGTGAGGTTTCAGGAGTGACACATGGAATGTGGGGTGAATGCGATACTCAGGAGGGAGTTGAAGCTTGTAAGTGACCGGGTTGATCTGCTCCGTGATGGTAAATGGGCCAATGAACCTGGGACTCAGCTTACAGCATGGTAGACGCAGTCGGATGTCTCTGGTTGACAGCCAGACCTTCTGTCCAGGTTGATAGGCTGGAGCTTCGGAGCGGTGAAGGTCTGCTGTCATCCGGCGTCTACGTAGAGCACGTTGTAGTTGATGGTGGGCTGAGTCCCAGACCCTTTCGCTCTCTCGGAACCAGTGGTCGATAGATGGTACGTCCGAGGGTTCCCCTGACCAGGGGAACAGTGGGGGTTGGTAACCGAGCACGCACTGGAAAGGTGTGAGTCCGGTAGATGGCTGTCGTAGGGAGTTCTGTGCATACTCGGCCCAACCCAGGTACTGGTTCCAAGAGTCCTGGTGGCGGTGACAGAAGGTACGAAGGAAGCGACCAATCTCTTGAATCTTCCTCTCCGTCTGTCCGTTCGACTGCGGATGGTATCCCGATGATAGGCTGACGGTCACACCCAGGAGTGAGAAGAATGCTTTCCAGACTCGAGAGATGAATTGAGGTCCTCTGTCCGACACGATGTCCTCTGGAATGCCAAAGTATCGGAAAATGTGGTTAAACATGAGCTCCGCAATCTCCATGGCAGTAGGCAGTCCCTTTAAAGGAATTAAACGGCAGGATTTAGAGAATCTATCAACTACCACAAAGATGCAGGTACAGTCCTTAGAAGCTGGCAGGTCAGTAATGAAATCCACCCCTAGGTGTGACCATGGTCGGTTGGGAACGGGCAGAGGAAGGAGCTTGCCAGATGGTAGATGACGTGGACTCTTCGAGATGGTGCATTCCTTACATCCCTGCACGTACCTTCTGACATCGGATGCCATGTTGGGCCACCAGAAGCGTTCTTTCAGCAACGAGAGGGTTTCATTGACCCCCAGATGGCCAGTGCCTAGTGAGGTGTGAGCAGAGTGGATGAGTGGAGTGCGCCGTGTCCTGGTGATGTACTGCAAGCCTGGCGGGCAACCCGGCGGAGTGTTGGCGGAGGCATTGGAGGAGGGTATGGTCTCCGCTGACCAGGTGATAGGGCTGACGATGAGCTTTTCTGGGAGAATGGCTTCAGGCTCTTCAGAGTTTTCCTCCGGTGTATGTAAACGTGACAAGGCATCCGCCTTGACATTTCTGGATCCAGGACAATAGGAGATCGTGAAATTGAAGCGGGTGAAGAATAAAGCCCAGCGGGCTTGTCTGGGGTTAAGTCTTTTAGCCACTCGCAGATACTCAAGGTTCTTGTGGTCAGTGAGTACCAGAAACGGGTGTCTTGCTCCCTCCAGCCAATGCCTCCACTCTTCAAGTGCCAACTTGATGGCCAGAAGTTCTCTGTTGCCGATGTCATAATTCACCTCCGCCGGGTTGGGCTTGCGGGAGAAGAAGGCACATGGATGGAGTTCCCCTGCTGCTGGGAAAGTACCGCTCCTACTCCTGTGGTAGAGGCGTCGACCTCCACGACAAATGGCTTGTCAGGATCGGGATGGACCAGGAGAGGAGCGGTAGTGAAGGCTTCCCTGAGAGTGTTGAAGGCTTCCGTGGCAGCTGGTGTCCAGGACAGAGACTTGGGCTTATGTCGGAGGAGGCTTGTAAGTGGACTGGCGATGGAGCTGTAATCCCGGATGAAGCGACGGTAGAAGTTGGCGAAGCCGAGGAAGCGTTGGACTTCCTTTATTGTAGTGGGTGTTGGCCAGTTCCTGATGGCATCCACCTTCCCCTCGTCCATCCGGATGCCACTGCTATCGATGTTATAGCCAAGGAACTGCACTGAGGGCTGATGGAAGGAGCACTTTTCGGCTTTCAGGTAGAGCTGGAACTCCCTCAGGCGTTTCAGGACCTCCGCAACATGGTGGCGATGTTCGGCCATGCTCCGGGAGTATATCAGAATGTCATCGATGTAGACCAAGACGAACTTGTGGAGGAACTCCCGGAGCACCTCATGTATGTACCACCAAAGCTTTTCGGGTGGTATGGGTAGGTTTAAAGGTGCAATATGTAATATTTTCTGTCCGCTAGAGGCCTATTCAAAACAAAGGCGTAGCTTGATGACGCCAAGTTTGAGTGCGGAATCTTGGGACATGTGGTCTTCACCTCAACGGACGGTGGAAAAGAATTGGGATAGGAATCATGTTCATGGAGGCGATTATTAACGTTACTGTAGTATGAAGCAGAGCAGGACCGAGTGTTGTGGGAGCTGAACGAGGCCACCGGAGCGATTGCGCAACACATGCCGCGAGCAGCGGAACTTTTATTATGCCACAGTCGCCGCTTCCGCTTTTCCGGTCATGAGTATGAGGTAACACAGCTCTGTTTATCATATTAGATACATCTGAGTGTGTTGAAAATGATGTTATAACGTTACTCTGTGCGTTCGCTCGGCGGCTGCTGTGAGACACTTGTTTGAGACACACTGCAGTAAGATAGATCAATTTTAGAATATCATATTAATAAATGCTGGATGGCTTGTGTTGATAAATGGCATGCAGTTCATTTTAAAACATACTGTATGATGGAGAAAATGCTGTATTACTATTACTAAAAATAAAGCTGCATCTGATTATGCTATGTTAGCTACTTCACAAAATAGTGTTTTTTTCTGAGGCATGGTAAAGCATGGTACTTGCAAAAAATCAAGAAAATTAGATTTAAACAATAAGACTAAACGTGTTGAGCTATATAACAATAATTAGTTTTCTGTCTATAAATATATCAAAACAGTTGTTCCCTTGCCTATTAAAACATGTAAATATTAAAGAGTCTTTGGTGTTTCCATGGTTTCTACAAAATAAAACCAGAAACCGAGGGTAACGCGGGTATGACGCAATTGACAGGCAACTCCTCACACGTCCCGGAGCCTTGGTTAAAATTGCAATTTTCTCACGATTTACAAATAGTTGCAAACATTTGGGATATTGTAAGTACTCAAGTGAACAAATAACACTAGCCTAGTGGTTTTTGGATATTTTACTGCAAAATTCTTACATATTGCACCTTTAAGGGTAGGGGTAAGGTGTAAGGGATGGGTCAACAGTGTAATTATAAATGTAATTACAGAAATTAATTACAGATGTAATTACATGCAGGTGTTTTTAAAATATAAGTAAAATATAAAAACATGTATGTACACAATAAATGCATTGTAGCAAATGATTAATTTAAATGTAAGTACATAGTAGTTAAGGCCACTTAATATAAAGTGGGACCGTTAATTTCTTATTAAAATGGTTATACTGTGCTATCGAGAAAATCGAGCTTTTATAGCTTTTCATTTTCATCTCAATAGTTAGGGACCCTTACAGACTAAAGGGAAGCGATTGGTGTTGTATGCTACCACCTACTGGTGAGAACCAAAAATGCACGGTGAAGTCACACACTAATCCATGACCTCACGTCAGGGTTTCCCAGTTTAATGAAAAGCTAATTAAATCATAAAATAAAAAAAATAAAAAAAAAAAAGTCAAAATAAAACACTTAAGCCTACTAAATATATATATATATATATATATATATATATATATAAAAAAATTTAAAAAGGGTTTACCTGCATGTCATGTGACCATTAACCGACGTCAGAGAACGTTTAACTTAATTTTATTATTATTATTGACTCTCAGGGGGTACTTCAAGTATATATTAGGTCAAAGAAGTTCAGTTCATTTCATGTAAGTATGAAATGACGGGAATATGTTGGTATAGTTTGTGTTAAACTTTCAAGTTTACCTCAGGTGTTTACCTCCTTCAGCGCGTGACAAATGCAATGGCAGTGTGAATGCAGGCGAGGGCGGCGTGTCATCACACACATCAACTACAATTAAAACACTCTGCGATGTCAGGAAGTAACAAGTCGCCAGTGTCGTCAACATTCTAGAGGCGAGAAACTAGTCTTCCTTATCTGGCGTTGAAGATTTTTCCGTTTCAGTCACTTATAATGTTAACAGACTAATTGTTTTACCTGTGCCGTGTATGTCGGTTTATTGTGTCCGGTTACGCAGTAATGCAGGTGGACGGCTTTTACTAGTAGTTGACGCGCTGGAAGTTTTTGTTTGGAAAGCACGATAGGGATTTTTTCCTTGTTGGAAATGACTTCGCTGTGGATCTCAACGAGGGTGTTTTGAAAAAGGTAAGATTTATTGGTGTTATTTTGATATAGGCTGGTTTCATTTTTTAAATTGCCAATCCTTTGAAAGACAACTATAGTCAGATTTTCTTAACTATAAGTAGATGATGTTAAAACGCGTCGTTTGTGTCGTGTTTGTTGATTATTGGATGCGTTTTATTGCGCTGTTGTTTATATTAAAATACATTTGCATTGCCAGGATGGAATTTGTACTTTTTGTATTTTTATCTAAATTTCAAATACACACACACACACGCACACATATATTAAAAATAAAAATAAATATATAATATATATATATAGAATATAAATATAAAAACACCCACATGTAAAAATACTATAGTAATTTATAGTAAATATTATAGTTTTACTATAGTAAAGTACTTAAATTAATTTGTGTGGTAATTTTACAGTTGCTTTAGTAATCTAACAATTATAGTAGCCTATTATAAATAAATTACCCAATACTGTACTAGTTTTTTTTACAACTATAGGGTATATTATACCACAGTGAATACACTACAGTTTACTGTAGTAAAAACTAAAGTACAGTATGCTGTAGCATTCATTAACAAAGTGTTGTAAATACTATAATATATACTACAATTTACTATATTTTGCTATAGTAAATACTATAGTATTTTTTCATGTGGGCAAAAACCTGTTATGAACCTATAGGAAAACCTTTTCACATTATATTTTAACATGATTCACATCACACGTAATCACATGCAACAGTAAGAACGAATTAACCAAAATAGACAGAGAAAAACAGTAAAGAATAAATAAAAATATAACCAGCAGTACTTAAATGCTGAAATTAAAGATATGTTTTTATTTGTGTCACAGTTTATGCTTGTTTATAAATTGCTACATTTGCCACATTAGACAAGTATGTACATGTACACTGGTGGCCTGACTGCTGTTTCTTGCTCGAACTTGCATTCTTGTCTTGCATCTCCAGATCTTTATCATGCTGTACTGTGCAGTGCGGTATGCCGATGCATGTCTGTGCTTTTAAAGAATGAATTTCACAAACGGCGAGGCGACAAGCTGCCAGGATGAAACGCTCTGCACTCTGCAAATTTACCCCAGGTTGTCCATCAAACCTGGGCAAGGCTGCATCCTCAGGGTCCCAAAAGAGGCAACAGTTGCCACTGTCATCAAGATGGCTCTCACCACACTTGACCTGGACACATCCAAGCCTTACGTCCTTGTGGAGGTCCAAGAGTACGGCGGAGAGGAGTGGGTCCTTCAAGCGAGCGATCTTCCTGTTCAAAGAGTCCTGCTCTGGCCTAGAAAGGCCCAAGATAAGCACCCTCAAAGTGACGGATACTTTTTCGCCCTTCAAGAGGGATGCAACGATGGATCCATCCAATATGACGTTATGAAGTCTGTACGGCGAGAAAAGGTGGCTCAGGGACTTGTGACTCGAGGTTTTGTTGCGCAGCAGCCTCAGGAATACAACGATTTATGTAACCTCCCCGAGCTGACGGAGGAGAGCATCTTGGGAACCCTACGCCATCGCTTCCACAAGCAGAAGATCTACACATTTGCAAGCAACATCCTTATCGCCGTCAACCCCTTCAAGTTTCTCCCCATCTACAATCCCAGATATGTCAAGATGTATGAGAACCACACGCTGGGCAAGCTAGAACCTCACATCTTTGCCATTGCGGATGCTGCCTTCCACACAATGCTGAACAAACGGGTTAACCAGTGCATCGTTATCTCTGGAGAGAGTGGTTCTGGTAAAACCCAAAGCACCAACTTCCTTATTCACTGCCTGACTGCCCTCAGCCAGAAGGGCTATACTAGTGGAGTGGAACGAACAATTTTGGGGGCAGGCCCTGTGCTTGAGGTAAGTTCTGCTGTGGGTTTGAGGTTTATTACTGTTTATTTTCTACTTTGAAGTCTGGTAGCAATCTAGTTGTAATAGGAAACCAAGAAAGTGTGTAAAATGGGAAGTTATGTTGAGCCCCTGATGTATTTGCTGTTTCACGAGGATTATGTGCTTTGGATGAATGGCAGCCTTGTTCAGGGTTCAGTAATAAACGGTGTTTCTTTAACTATGGGCTTTTTTGCACTTCAAGAGACTTGTAGTCATTTCCACCACATTTCAAATGATGTATTGGGTTTAATAGTGTTTCTGTAGTGGAAAAACGGACATGTTGAGATCAGCTTCAGGTTGAGTCCAAGACCAAGACCATGAAAATATCATCTTGAACTCAGACTATGTATGTTTCATAGCTAGAATTTTTGTATCCTTTATAAGCAATATTAAATAACATGTTCAGTGTCCAAATCAGTTTTATTTTAGTATTATGTATATACTTTTATATTAGTATTATTCATATTTAGCTTTTATTTTAACATTTTCAGTTTTCATTTTAGTTTAAGTTTTAGTAATTCTGTTATGTGCTTTTGGGATTTTAAAATATTTCTATCTAGCTTAATTTATTTTTATTTCAGCTTTATTTTTTATTCATTTTAGTAATTAAACTTATTTAGATCAGGAAGTCAGTTTTAAGGTGACCTTCATATAACAAAAATAAAAAAAAAAAATAACAAGTTTTAAATAGGACTTATTATGCACCTTTTCACAAGATGTAATATAAGTCTCTGGTGTCCCCAGAATGTGTCTGTGAAGTTTCAGCTCAAAATACCCCACAGATCATTTATTATAGCTTGTCAAATTTACCCCTATTTGGGTGTGAGCAAAAACATGCCGTTTTTGTGTGTGTCCCTTTAAATGCAAATGAGCTGCTGCTTCCTGCCCACTTTCCAAAAGAGGGCGGAGCTTTAACAGCTCGCGCTTCGGAAGTTGAAGAAACACCCAAACAAACAGGGCAATAGATCCACTACTTTAAGTTTTTTTCCTGTACGCTCTGTATCACATTTGTGTAGTCTCATTATTTATTATTGGGTAGCTTGACTCATCTCTATATCTTGATGTAATGATACAGAGTCACTTTCGGGCGGAAATGATGTCCTCTCTGCAGGAAGTGGCTTGCCCTCTCAATGTATTTTGCATGCTTTTAGCTGTTCATCTTGATGACTGTTAACAGTGAAACTCTGAAGTGTTTGACACTGTCCTTAAATCAAATGCAACAAATTGTGTGAGGATGGTTCCCCCTTTCCTCCCTTAAACATGGTCAAATAAGGATCTAGAAACCATTCGGCCACGCCACACACCAGGGCACTTTCACAACGCTTCCTCTGCATTTCCCAGGGAAAAGGGGACACCAAACAGACCTCTGTCTCCTTGAACACTTTAAATAGACACTATAGATCATGAAACACACTGAGTCACAGTTTAAGGGTTTCAACACATTGATATTTTTAGGTGTTACCATTGTTAATACATAAACAATGAAGTGAATTCACAACACTCTTAGGAGTTTTTGTTTTTCCACTGTTTATACAATGTATTCATTACAAGTATGGTATATATCTCTGAACAGTCCACTTCCTACATTTCCCGTGCAGAATTTAGTATGAAGTGCTACTAATGTGCAAATGAAGTTCTACTGAGGAAACGACTCATAATTCATGGGTTTTCTTTACTGTGGCCCAAATTCCCGCCCTCTTAAACTGAGCTGCCAATCACCATTTGTCAAGCACTAACCAACTGGGATTCTCAATCTGATCCTAAACCGGTCTAACAAGTTCTGTTTTTCTTAAAAGCTTTCTTTTATCAGCACGTCCCAGCCCCTTTCAGTTCTGCAGTACTGCTTACAAAGAAAGTGAATGGCTAAGAGGAACAAGCGACTTGCGTGATGCCTTCCTGGTTTAAAATAGACTTTTTTACAAAGAAGGATGAAAAAAAACATTAGGTTATATTATGTTACATTACAGGAAGCAGAACAAGCAGTCAGATTGAAACTAGGGTATGGTCATACGTTGAAGTTGTGACCATTAATATTTGATGTGTATTATTCAAATAAATAGATTAGATGATTATTGGATCTCATGTGTCATAGAAAATTATAAATAAAACATGCGCTTGAAATGAATCATTGAAGTCCTGTTTGTCCCAGATTAGGTACCTTGATACCCTACCTATGCACAAAATAAGCTCATTTCAAATTTGATGCATGCTACAGGTCTCAAAATAGTTGGGACAGGGGCATGTTTACCATGGTGTAGCATCTCCTCTTCTTTTCAAAACAGTTTGAAGATGTCTGGGCATCGAGGTTATGAGTTTCTGGAGTTTTGGTGTTGGAATTTGGTCTCATTCTTGCCTGATATAGGTTTCCAGCTGCTGAAGAGTTCGTGGTCGTCTTTGACGTATTTTTCGTTTAATGATGCGCCAAATGTTCTCTATAGGTGAAAGATCTGGACTGCAGGCAGGCCAATTCAGCACCCGGACTCTTCTACGACGAAGCCATGCTGTTGTAATAGCTGCAGTATGTGGTTTTGCATTGTCCTGCTGAAATACACAAGGCCTTCCCTGAAGTAGACGTCAGAGGGGAGCATATGTTGCTCTAAAACCTTTATATACCTTTCAGCATTCATAATGCCTTCCAAAACATGCAAGCTGTCCATACCGTATGCACTTATGCACCCCCATACCATCAGAGATGCTGGCTTTTGAACTGAATGCTGATAACACGCTGGAAGGTCTCCCTCCTCTTTAGCCCGGAGGACACGGCGTCCGTGATTTCCAACAAGAATGTCAAATTTGGACTCGTCTGACCATAGAACACTTCTCCACTTTGAAACAGTCCATTTTAAATGAGCCTTGGCCCACAGGACACGACGGCGCTTCTGGACCATGTTCCCATATGGCTTTCTTTTTGCATGATAGAGCTTTAGTTGGCATCTGCAGATGGCACGGCGGATTGTGTTTACCGACAGTGGTTTCTGGAAGTATTCCTGGGCCCATTTAGTAATGTCATTGACACAATCATGCCGATGAGTGATGCAGTGTCGTCTGAGGGCCCGAAGACCACGGGCATCCAATAAAGGTCTTCGGCCTTGTCTCTTACGCACAGAGATTTCTCCAGTTTCTCTGAATCTTTTGCTGATGTTATGCACTGTAGATGATGAGATTTGCAAAGCCTTTGCAATTTGACGTTGAGGAATATTGTTTTTAAAGTATTCCACATCTTTTTACGCACTCTTTCACAGATTGGAGAGCCTATGCCCATCTTTACTTCTGAGAGACTCTGCCTCTCTAAGACATCCCTTTTATAGCTAATCATGTTACAGACATGATATCAATTAACTTAATTAGTTGCTAGATGTTCTCCCAGCTGAATCTTTTCAACATTTCTTGCGTTTTCAGCCATTTGTTGCCCCTGTGCCAACTATTTTGAGACCTGTAGCAGGCATCAAATTTGAAATGAGCTCATTTAGTGGATAAAAGTGTAAAACTTCCTCCTTTTAAACATTTGTTATGTTATCTATGTTCTATTCTATGTTCTAATATTGGCTCATGTGATTTGAAAGTCTTTTAGTTTTCATTTTATTCAAATTTAAAAAACGTCCCAACATTTCTGGAATTCGGGTTGTACTTTTATTCAGCAAGGATGCATTAAACTGATCAAAAGTTACAGTAAAGACATTTACTATGCTACAAAAAATTTCTTTCAATAAATGCTGTTCTTTTGAACTTTCTGTTCATTAAAGAAGCTTAAAAAAAATGTATCACACTTTCTACAAAAAATATTGAAGATTAACATGGTATTGTTACTGATGCTGATTAAACATGATGCCAGCAAAGCAAGTCCAGTTTTCAGGGAATGCACATACTGATATTAAGTCACTTTATTTAGTATATAAAAGGTCTCCCAACTAAATAAATTTTCTATTTATTGTAAAAAAAAAGAAAAAAAAAAAACAGTGGTTGTGCTGTGATACTTTTAAATAAGAGTTGCTTCACACTGGTTTCTATGGCCTCTGCTTTTGGTTTTGTTGAATGAAAAACACCTGTCCCTGTGTTCCACTTCACTAATTCATAGAGACCTTTGTGTATTGCGTTCACGTGGTATACCCCTCTAACAATATGCACATTGTTTGTCCAATCGTGTTATTATCTATTATGCATCACCGCTAGAGACTCCACCTCCTCGATAATTGTGTTTTATGTCTTGATTCAAACAGCTTAGCCCTTGTACAGATAATAGAATTTTATAGCTCTAACCTCTAGAGAGTTCATCATTAGACATCCATTACCATTCAATTTAGGCATAATTCATACTCGTTCTGTAACTCTAAATGCTATGAAATTGAAAGGTAGCACCGTTTGTAGCAAAATAAGAAGAGATATGTCTGAAATAGAGCCAGGAAAGGCAAGGTGGGTGGCATATATGTTATGGAAATTTTGGGCAAGGCAAACATCCTTTTTTTTTTTTTACTGTTTATATTTAGGGTTAGAACGTATCCCCAAACTTATGTCTTAAACCTACTGCTGCAAGTTTGATCTACAGATGACTAATGATGTCTCAAATCATGAGACTTATTGAGGAGAGATTTGCTTTTATCTTTCTGAGTGATCAGCCTGATATGGAAGCTTGTTTCCGCCACTGAATTAAAAAGGTAATTGCGACTTTTTATCTCACAATATCTCACTTTTTTTTTCTCACAATTGTGAGTTTACAATCTTGCAATTATGATTTTTTTTCTCTCAGAATTGCTTGATTTAAAGTCACAATTGCATGTTATAATGAGAAAAATGTCAGAATTGCAAGATATAAATCTCTTTTCATCAGAATTGGACTTTATAACTTGCAATTGTGAGTTTATATCTCAGAATTTTGAGAAGAGAAGTAAGAATTGCAAGATACATACTTGAAAAAAGTCAGATTTCTGACTTTATTTCTCTCAATTGCGACTTTGTTTCGCAATTTTGACGTTATAACTCACAATTGCGACTTTATGGCCTGGTTTCACAGATGGGGCTTAGCCTTAACCAGGATTAGGCCTTAGTTCAATTAGGACATTTAAGTAGCTTTTATAAACGTTCACTAAAAAAAAATTACTGGTGTGCATCTTGAGACAAACAATGGTACTGACATATTGGTAACACTTTATTTTAGGGTCTTTTAACTAGTTGCTTATTAGCATGCATATTAATAGAATATTGGCTGTTTATTAGTATGTATTAAGCACATATGAATGATTTATTCTGCATGACCTTATTCTACATTCTTAATCCTACCCAATACCTAAACTTAACAATTACCTTACTATTAATAAGCAGTAAATTAGGAGTTTATTGAGGGAAAAGTCATAGTTAATAGTTTATATGTGTTCCCTATACTACAGTGTTACCAACATATTTTAAGATATGTCAGTACAAGTTGCTTTCAGTTAAAACAACTCAAACATGCATTTTAGTCTGGGACTAGCTTAAGCCTTGTCTGTGAAACCGGGGGTATATCACAGTTTTGAGAAAAAAAAGTCAGAATTTCTCACAATTGCAAGTTTATATTTCGCAATTTTTTTTTTTTTTTTAAGATTTATTTTTGGCGTTTTTGCCTTTATTATGATAGGACAGTGATTAGACAGGAAGCGAAGTGGGAGAGAGAGAGAGGGAGACGGGATCGGGAAAGGACCACGAGCCAGGACTCGAACTCGACTTCGCCCGAAGCGCATTGGCGCTACATGTCGGCACGCTGCCCATGAGGCCATCGGCGCCGACATATTTCGCAATTTTGATATTATAACTCACAATTGCGACTTTATATCACACAGTTCTGAGAAAAAAGTCAGAATTGCAAGAAAAACATCTGAATTCTGACTTTATTCCTCGCAATTGCAAGTTAATATCTCACAATTCTGACATTATATAATAATAAAAAATCCCATAAACTTGCAATGAAGCAGTATGTAAGCCTTATGTAGTAACCAGAATATCCTAGAGAGTTAAAGGTAGACTTGAGTAAAGTATTAACCACGTAGAACACTCCAACAACTCTTTAACAACATTTTAAAAACTTTACCAACTGCATATCAATGTGCTAGAAACCATGTGCAATACTTTTGTAGGGACAAACACCAATTACATTTTCTTCTTAAAATGTAAAAATCTATATAGTGTTGGAAATGTACTGAACAGATGTTTATGAGAAACAAAACTGGGTCACAAAAAACTGGGTCATCACATCTTGAGAGTAAAATTTGTTGCAATTGCACTGAATTTCTACTCTCACTTTCACTGAACTTTGACTTTTGACAGGTTGTTTTTGCATTTCAGTTTTCAGTTTCATTTGGTAGTTGTGAGAGGTGCTAATGCTCTATTATGGCATCCGAGAAGTGCGGTTGTGACCTTTGTCCATTTACTTCTACAGTGTGAAAGGGATAAGGGAAAAACAGCAGTGTCTATGATTGAGGCCACGTTGTTGAGCTCTTAAAGGGATAGTTTACGCATAAAATGAAATTTCTGTCATCAATTACTCAACTCTTATGTCGTTCCAAACCCGCAAGACTTTCCTTCATCTTCGAAACACAAAGGAAGATATTTATATTGAAATCTGAGAGATTTCTGTCCCTCCATTGAAAGTCTCTTCACTCAAAACTCTGACAAACATTCATAAAGAGATAAACAAATCCATATGAATCGAGCGGTTGTCTTCTGACGTCTTCTGAAAAGACATGATCTCTTTATGAACGTTTTGAATCATCAGAGTTTTAGGTGAATAGACTTTCAATGTGGATCTTCATTTGTGTTCCAAAGATGAGCAAAAGTCTCACAGGTTTGGAACGACATGAGGGTAAGAAAGTGATTACAGATTTTTCATTTTCGGGTTAACCAATTTTCATGTGTAGAAGCCCTGGGCGTTGGCTTTGTCAGAATACCAGAACGAGTCGGCATACGTCAACATGTCAAGACGGGCTTTGTCAGGCCAGCTGATAAAAACGTATCATTTGACAGATATAACCTCTTTTTCCGTTCTCTCTATTCAGCTGTTTCATGACCTTCTTTCCTCAGTATTTCTCTTCCTACACAATTTTAACAAGGAAGTGGGACACGGAAACTATTTGTTTAAAAACAAGTTCACAACAAGATAAAGTCCTGACTCCTGAACGATGGTAATGGTACAGATCGTGTTAAAAGTATGCACGTATTGAGAATCAATAGAGAGCAACATGAAAGCCTGTTGGTACATGTTACACATGTCAGAGTCCTTCTACAGAAAGTTTAGATTTAAAAACTGCAGTGTGTAATTTATTATACCTCACAAATCAAAATTTCAAATGGGGTTTCTCAAAAACTCCCCTTGTCTGCAACAGTTCTGGAAAAATTAATGAAACCAAGATGTTCACTGAATAATGAATTTTGGTCTGTTATACACACACACACACACACACACACACACACATATGGGTCAATGACGTGACGGGTCGTTTTTTTTTTTTTGTCCAAAGGCCTTAATAATAATAAAAAACAAAGATATGACATCCACAATATGTACATAATATATATGTACACAATATGTTCCTACATATAAAGGTATTTTAAAGATTTTGAAGTGTCAAAAGGTCATTCGGTTTAACCGTCCAAAGGCCAATACAGCCACTTCATTTGTGATTAAAATATCTTAAAATGTAATAAATGTGTATATTTTTTATTCCGGCATGATTTTATAACATCATATATCAACATAGTGCGAAATGGTATTAAAATGATGTGTAGAAGTTGTTGCTTTGTTATGAGAAAGAATGTCCGGAAAAATGAATTTCATTGATGTCATTCGGAGTAACCAATATAAAGGGACCATTTTGGATCAAGTCATGCGTTAAATATCATGTGACGGGATGTGACATCATTCAGACACCTGCAAAGCTAGATACCAGCCTGTTAGCATTGTTTGAAAATATCGTCATTCGGTATAACCAAAAGTGTCATTCGGTAAAACCGAAATTTTGGTTAAACTGAATGACTTTTTTGGTGACAGATTTTGTCCATCTTGTACAAAATGACAAAAGCAGTGTAAATTGATTATAAAAACCACATAATCTCATTGTTAACACTTAATAAAACTTCAAAATTAATTATGTCTCTGTTAGGTTTTTTTTACACTTTTAAAAACCTTATTCGTCAGTGACCCATATACATATAGGTAATTTTTATAAGTATTTTTGAGTGCTTTTATGGTTTTTTTTGAGCGGTTTGCAGCCACTGGCCACAATATGTTTTCATTGTATGGAAAAGAGTGGTTCAGAGAGTCTTCAAAACATTTTATTTAATGTTTCATTCATACAAGTTTGAACTGACATGGCTGAATAAATGATGATAAATTTTTCATTTTTGGGTGAACTCTTACTTATAACTGGAACAGGAAGAAGTATTTTAGCATGGATAAAATTACTCATACATTAGCATTAACTACATCAACTAACAAATCAAAATGGAGGCCAAGGCCATCTGAGTTAGATGTATTTGTTTGTGGTTTCTGTGGGTGATACAAAAATGAGCTCTGTGCTGCCCACTAACATTTTTTTTCTATTGAATTCTTGTGATCTGTCTATGACAACCAACTTTGTGTGTGTAGTTTGAGAAACCAATAATAATGATAATCTAATGTCAGTATTCAGCAATGGGAAGCTGTTGGCTGTGTTTTCAGGATCAAGTCTCTGTGTTTGAGTCTCTAGTTAAGTTGAGTTAATTAAGTTAGGCCACCATTTTTGCCTCAACATGAGTTGTCTGTCAGCATTCATGAACAGTTTTTCTTTTAGTCTAAAACATTTATCTGTTCCTTCAAAAACAATTTGCATATCTGATGCATTCCTCTTCTCCGCAGGCCTTTGGCAATGCTAAAACAGCATACAACAATAACTCAAGCCGCTTTGGGAAGTTCATTCAAGTGAATTATCTGGAAAGTGGCATTGTGAGAGGGTGAGTCATCTGTGTACTTCTGCCCATCAGAACACCCACAACTGCTCACATGAGACATTTTCTGAGTGTGATGACAATGCATTTTATGTAATGAGGAAATGCTTATTTATTAATGGGAAATAAATGTTGAGCTGTGATGCTCATACTGTTAATTCAGGTTCAGATCCACCATATGACATTTTCTGATCTCATTCCCCTTCTTTTTTTCTACAAAAATTGACAGAAAGACATGCCAGAATTGATCTGAAATTCCTAATACTGTTTGCTCAATGTTTCAGGGCTGTGGTTGAGAAGTATTTACTAGAGAAATGCCGTCTAGTATCCAGAGGAAAAACTGAAAGGTAAAAAAACTGGAAAATCGTCATCTATATCCATTTTACATTTGAATCGAATGTGCTGTATATGTGGAAAATGTTTTACAACAACATGAATTCCATGCCTGTTTGTTATGTAACCTGCAGGAATTACCATGTTTTTTACTATCTTTTGATTGGAGCCTCAGAAGAGGAGAAAGTTGAGTTCAAGCTCCTGCGGCCTGAAGACTACCACTACCTCAAACAAGTAACTCTCAGAGCAGCCATCACAAAGAATCAGTGTTCATTAATAAAGCTGTTTCAGGTTTAATTAGTGTTAACGATGTTCTCAGTTGTCTTCGGGTCAACAGTGAGATTAAATGGAGAGCAAATGGAGACCTCTTCTTGAGCTTGTCAGATTTTTGTCCTGAGAAAAGAGCCATTCTTTGTCCTGAGTGATCATTTTTCCAAGACTAAATTTTCTGGGCTGTCCTGTCCATGTTAATTGTATAGTTGTTTATTCATACTTAAAGGGTTAGTTCATCCAAAAATAAAATTTCTATCATTAATTACTCACCCTCATGTCGTTCCAAACCCGTAAGACCTTCATTCATCTTCAGAACACAAGTTAAAATATTTTGATGAAATCCGAGAGGTTTTTGGCCTCCGATAGACTGCAAAACAACCACTTTCAAGGTCTAGAAAAGTAGTAAAGACATTGTTAGAATAGTCCATGTGACTACAGTGGAGCGGCTCATTATTTGCCGGCTCCTGCGTCAGCGTCGTACTGCACACGTGACCAGCGTCGCCCAATAATGAGCCAGCATTCTGACGTACAACCCGGAAGCGCTGCACTGTGTTTACAACGTGAATGGCGTTGGATAGTGACATGGAAGAGAAGAAATTATTTAATAAAGTTATTATTTTTGTTGTTTTTTTGTGCACAAAAATTATTCTCGTCGCTTCATAACATTAAGGTTGAACCACTGTAGTCACATGGACTATTTTAACGATGTCTTTACTACCTTTCTGGGCCTTGAAAGTGGTAATAAAAATTGCAGTCTATAGGAGGCCGAAAAGCTCACGGATTTCATCAAAAATATCTTAATTTGTGTTCTGAAGATGAATGAAGGTCTTACGGGTGTGGAACGACATGAGGGCGAGTAATAAATGACAGAATTTTCATTTTTGGGCGAACTAACCCTTTAACTGCATGTCAACAATTGTTGTTTTTGTTTGTTTTGTTTTTCTTTCATTAATTGTTCGCTCTTCTATGTGTACCCCACACAGGAAATCCCAATTTTGGAGGATCAAGAGGAGATGAAACATGAATTCAGGAGACTTCATCAGGCCATGGAGATGGTCGGTTTTCTGCCTCCGACCAAAAAGCAGTAAGTGAAAAATGTTTTCAAGTAAAACTATATTTTTAAAAATAATATCGGCTATGGGAATGCTGTTTTTTATTTTGAACTCAGTCTGCTTCTTAAAGTATTATTCTTTACATTATATTGAATTATTATGGTTAATTGCTAACATAATATTTATTAACACAAATTTACCTAATACGTGATGTTTATTTAGCCCTGTTAAAACCATTACATTTACAATTAACTGTACTTCAACAATTACCTATAAATAGCAGACATCTAGAAATACAGAATACTTCCATGGAAATAAGATTTATGATGTATAATTAGGTTTGTTCTGGAGGGCTTAAGTTACACTGCTGAAAATTTACCATCTGTATGCGTGACTAACAAATGAAGAATCCTTTTCTGGTACATGTCTGTGCTTGTCATGGAGGGGAAAATTACATCAAGACTTTCAATGTGCACTGTGCTCTTTTGACCAATGATGTGCAGAGTGCAATAATTTCAGACCTGACACATTTAGATCATTATGAGCTGTCTTCCAAGGGACAGCAACGTTTCAGTGTTAAATGTTCTGGCAGCTAATAATTATTTGTACAATGTTAGAAACAGTTACTAATGTATTCAGTTATATTCAAGATGCATTCCCATGTGCCATACGATTTACAATGTAAATTGCCTAAAATTACCAAAACGTACCATTGTTATATCATGTAGCTTGGAAATGTTTTATTTAAGGCACCTTCCAAAGAATATATTTCGGATTTAATGTGGTTCAACGCTTAATGGTCTTTTTCAGGATATTCTCTGTGCTCTCTGCCATTCTGTACCTGGGAAATGTCACGTATGAGCCAAAAGATGCTGGCGAGGGTCTTAAAGTTGGGCCAGATCATGTCCTTTCAGCTGTCTCTGACCTTCTCAAGGTACCACTGGCTACTTTAATGTTCAATATAAATGGGCCACCACCAATATTAACTGGGCCACCACCACTGCACGCTCGAATAAACACCATCATCATTACTAACCTCAACCCAAATATACAATTACATTTCATATTCAACAGATATTGTAGGATCAAATAAGAATCATTTTAACCAGTTGGGTTGTGATTTTTCCATTTGGATTCTCTTTCAAATTTTCCAGTAGGAATCCTTTACTCATTTTGTACTTGAGTTGTTATTTAGCTGTCATTTGCAACATGAAGTTACTTATAGTTAGTAGAGTGTCTAAAGTGGACCATCAAAATAAACTGTAACCAAACAAACATTACAGTAATAAAGCCGCATTCGAACATAGTGACAGGAATCTGTCACCTGATCTGTCACAGAATGTGTTATTCTTAAAATGACAGCCAAATAACAACTCAACAAGTGCAAAATGAGTAAAGGATTCCTACTGGAAAATTTGAAAGAGAATCCAAATGGAAAAATCCACTAAGAGTCCTCTAAAAATCATGATCCAACTTATGCTTATTCGAGATGTTTATTCAGTGGTGGTGGCCCAGTTAATCAATAGATGTCACTGCACACCATTTCCAAAGAATTGTGGGGTGAGGTTTACTGTTGAGCATTAAACTATTTAAAGTATTTCTATATCTGTGTGATTTACCACAATAACAGACCATTTAACAGACAGTTACCATTTGTTTTTATATCATTGCTCTTAAATTACAGGTTAAAGTGGAGCTGCTTGTGGAAGCACTCACTACAAGGAAAGCAATGACTGCTAACGACACGCTAATTCTGCCTTACAGCCTCAATGAGGTAATTCATCTAGAATGTGTTGGGTGGTGCATATGATGACATTTACCAATTATGCATTGACTAGTCATGTGTTAAATGCATATCTATCATACCTTATGTGTGAAGTCAGCTGTTTGAAGAGGTCCCTTGCTGCTCTGTCCTCTCCATTTGTCTTCTTTTCATTTCTGTTCTCTGAGAATTTGCTGACCTCTTGACTCTTGTCTTTAGGCCATCACTGCCAGAGACTCTATGGCCAAGTCTCTGTACAGTGCACTGTTTGACTGGATTGTCCTGCGAATCAATCATTCTCTACTCAACAAGAGAGATTTGGAGGAGTCTGTCCCGGTATGGGCCCTGTCAAGATAATTTTATATATGTGTATATACAAAATTTTATATATTGTATTTGCGCACACACATTTTGGAGATATTTAGACTTGCATTTTGAATATATTTCATAATAATAATAATAATAATAATATTGAATAATATATATTAAAAAAGCAAAATATGTCAAGTGCATTATATTAAAGAATATATTATATAGAATAGTAATAATATTAATAGTAATAATAATATTACATTGTACAAAATGTAATATTATTATTACTATTAAATATATTTTCAAGATCAACATTTAAATGAATTAATCTTTAAATTTATATTGTGATTACTCTATATAATATTCTTTAATATAATGCACTTGACATATTTAGCTTTTTATGTATATTATTCAGTATTATTATTATTATGAAATATATTCAAACTGCAAGTCTAAATATCGTATTTAAATTTATCTAATCGTTTAATTCTTTTTTTTATGTTTTTTGTGTGTAGATATATTTGACTTGTTTCATGCATCTAAAGTAGCAAACTGAAAGCATCTGCTTTGACGCTTTAAATCCTTTGACATTGTATTTTAATATTAATATCATTGTATTTTTATTTTATTCTGTTCCTCACAGTGCTTATCCATTGGTGTCCTGGACATATTTGGATTTGAGGATTTCAAGACAAACAGCTTTGAACAGTTCTGCATTAATTATGCTAATGAGCAACTACAGTATTACTGCAATCAGCGCATATTTACGCTCGAACAAGTGAGTTATGTCATCTCAGTTGTACTTTGATGTCACTTTTAATCGTGGTGGATGGGAATATCTAGAGCTCTTCGTACATCTGCTCATGCTTGCATTGTGTTTTAGGAGGAGTACATGGCAGAGGGAATCACATGGCACACTGTTGACTACCCTGACAACATTGGCTGCATCAGTCTCTTCAGCAAGAAGCCCACAGGGCTGTTTTATCTGCTCGATGAGGAGAGCAAGTGAGTTCAATCCCATAAAGCAGCGTTTCTCAACTCTAGTCCTGAGGACTCGCCTATCAGAATGATGAACTAATTAAAACTGATTCAACTCATCAGCTTCTTAAACACCCCCGTGGAGAAAATCATGTTTTTAACGTTGTTTATATGTCTATGTGGTGTTTTAAATATGCTTTAAGACAAACCATGTGCACCACCAAACTACCTTGTAACCAATCACGTCAAAGTGCGGGTGGGCTTTAGCATATCATTAACTATGCTCTGAAGCAGTGGAGTCTTAAAGGGTTAGTTCACCCAAAAATGAAAATTCTGTCATTTATTACTCACCCTCATGTCGTTCAGAACACAAATTAAGATATTTTTGATAAAATCCGATTGCTCATTGAGGCCTCCATTGACAGCAAGATAATTAACACTTTCAAACGCCCAGAAAGCTACTAAAGACATATTTAAAACAGTTCATGTGACTACAGTGGTTCAACCTTAATGTTATGAAGCGATGAGAATACTTTTTGTGCGCCAAAAAAAACAAAATAACGATTTTATTCAACAATATCTAGTGATGGGCGATTTCAAAACACTACTTCATGAAGCTTCGAAGCTTTACGCATATCAAACTGCAACGTAAATGTGCAAACGTGTATCAAACTGCCAAAGTCACGTGAACCATTGAAATTTCGAAACGTTTCGAAACACTTATGATGTAACGAAGCCTCGTTTACTGAAATCACGTGACTTTGGCAGTTTGATACGCGCTCCGAACCACTGATTCGAAACAAAAGATTCGTAAAGCTTCGAAGCTTCATGAAGCAGTGTTTTGAAATCGCCCATCACTAGATATTGTTGAATAAAGTCGTTATTTTGTTTTTTTTTGGCGCACAAAAAGTGTTCTCATTGCTTCATAACATTAAGGTTGAACCACTGCAGTCGCGTTGACTGTTTTAACAATGTCTTTAGTAGCTTTCTGGACCTTGAAAGTGTCGGTTAAATTGCTGTCTATGGACGAGTCATATACCGAGTCATATGCCTTGTAGAGAGCGATACATAAAACATATTACCATTTCTGATACGTCAACTTAGACGTGCATGTTTCTGGTTCAAACATATATTGCTGAATTAAACCAGTATTTCCACTTGCTACTGTGCAGCGTTTACTACAGTAAAGTTGACCAAGTGGATCTCTGAGCTGGTGTGAGTGAGTGGAGGTGGGGCTAATTTGCATATTCATGCATGTATATAGTAAAAAATCCTTCAATTGGATCTGGCAAACCATTTAGGATGTATAATACAGTATGTGAATTAGTATGCTTATGTGGTTTTTAGTAGTCCAGTTGTTAATGTTCAGTGTTATGGCCTCTCTAGTTTTCCTCAAGCCACAGATAGCACTCTGCTAGAGAAGTTTAAGCAGCAGCACCAGGACAACGCGTTCTTTGTGCAGACCCCAGTGCGGGAACCGGCCTTTGTCATTCGGCATTTTGCTGGCAAGGTCAAATACCAGATAAAGGTAAAGGAACAGACCCTGAAACTAAACTTTCCCTTTGCACAAACATGTGGAGTGTAGTTGTGTTACAAATGATGTGTCTATGGTGGGAAAACAATACTGAGAAACGTTTGTGATGTTGCTGCCCTATAGGACTTCAGAGAGAAGAACACAGACCACATGAGGCCAGATATTGTTGCGTTGCTTCGTAGTAGTGAGTGCAGCTACCTACGCCAGCTGATCGGGGCTAATCCAGTGGCTGTGTTCAGATGGGGCATCCTCCGGGCCACCATACGCACACTGGCCGTGTTTAACGAGGCAGGACGCAACTGGGCGGAAAAAAATCCAAGTAACGATCTACTAACACATTTTTACTTACAGCTTACAGAAGTGGATTAGCATTGATTTAACATGTTTGTTTTCCTATCAGATCAGATCAGGCGCTACTCCAGACTTTCTCTAGGGGAAATGAGGAGACCCAGCACTGTGGTAGAGAGGCTGAAGAGGTAAATGGACTGAATCAGTTCCTGTAGACGTATGACTTCTTGATGGAACAATGGATTTATGCCAAATGAAAGTGTTTGCTTTAAGTTTGATCTATACAAATGGCAGTTCAAGTGCTTAAAATTGCAATTCAATCTCTACAGCCAGAAGTCTTTGATTGAATTTTCCTTTGATCGGTCTGAGGAGGGTCCACTCGAAGCATTTGAGGACATTTTTGCAACATTTGAAAACAAGAAGTAAGTTCACCATCACTCGAGGATCTTGGGTTCTTCTCTATTTGATTATGATTTCCGTCTGTGGATTAAGAATCTCTGTGAAATGGGTGATTGAACTGACTAATTCCAGCTGTTTACTACCTATTGTTTTTGTTTTATTGTGTTTTATCTCCTTTCTAAACTTTTTCTGATTTGGGGTTGGGGTGAATCAGGGAATTGCATGCCAAAGTTCTCCACTCCCTAAAGCAGTATGGTGGTGAAGTTCCTCACAAGCTGCGTCTGTCCACAATTTCTGTGAGGAAGTCTCGTCTCTTCTCTCAGTGAGTGGGCCGCGTGTTCTGTGACCATCTGTCTGTGGCGGCACTACTGCTCTCTGTTTCCGCTTGTGCTAATTATGTGCAATTTAATTGGGGAAAAAATCAATTGGGGTATTCTGCTCTTTTTTTTTTTTTTTTTATTCCAAATTTTCATTGAAATCAAATCTTAATTATATGTTGCTACATTCTAGGAAGAACAGGCCAAACAGACACAAGCAGCTAATTCCTAAGGTAAATTCATGCATCAGGACTTATTGTGGTTTTTGCTAAGGCTATTTTATAGAGTTTAATACTTGAATTCAGCAGTGATACCTTAAAGGGATAGTTCACCCAAAAATGAAATTTCTGTCATTAATTACTCATCCTCATGTCGTTCCACACCCGTAAGACCTTCATTTATCTTCAGAACACAAATTAAGATATTTTTGATAAAATCTGAGAGATTTCTGTCCCTCTGTTGAAAGCCTATGCAATTGCAACTTTGACACTTCAAAAAGTTCATAAAGAGATTGTAAAACTAATCCATATGAATTGAGTGGTTTAGTCTAAATTTTCTGAAGAGAATCGATCACTTTTTATTATAAACAGATTTAATTTTTACTCGCATATAAACATTGATCAGCAAACATAAACAAAAGCTCAACCGAACCTGAATGACGTGCGAGAACAAACGTTTTGCGGAAGCTCAAACATGCTGCGTAACACGAGAAAGAACCTCATGTTATGCAGCAGGTTTGAGCTTCTGCAAGAGGTTTGTTCTTGTTTTGATAAAATCTCTCAGATTTTATCACAAATATCTTAATTTGTGTTCTGAAGATGATCGAAAGTCTTGCGTGTTTGGAACGACATGAGGGTGAGTAATTAATGACAGCATTTTCATTTTTGGATGAACTAACCCTTTAAATTTGACCAATTGTGACAATAAAGACTTTTACATTGTTACAAAACTTTCTCTGTTAAATAAATGTAACTTGTGTATCATGGTTTCCACAAAAAACAAAAACATTTTTCAATAATTGAAAATGTTAATGTTATAAGTGATAATGTAATGTTTTTTGAGCACCAAATCAGCATATTAGAATGATTTCTGAAGGTGACACTGAAGACAAGTAATGATGCTGAAAATTCAGATCACAGGAATAAATTACATTTTTAAAATATATTAAAATAGAAAACATGTGATCACAAGTTTTGTGGAATCACGAGAAACAAATTCACTTCAGGTATATCCAAAATTTGACTGGTAGTATACATTGCAAAGACACCCAAAACATGTTTAGGGACAATAATATCAGAGAATTGGACATTTTTTGACTTGGTCCAATGAGTAACCAGCAAGCAATGCGCCAGCAACATGTTGGAAAACATTAAGCAACTCCCTGTCAACTACCCAGAAAACCCTAGCATCAAAGTGGCGATTTGTACATGAGCGAGACCCACTTCAGAAAATGTAAAAAAAAAATAATAATTATATTTTCTATTGTGTGTTATATCTGTATTAGTTCTTCCTTCATTATATTTTAAAACATGAGTGATTGCATTAAATGTTATTCTTTTCTATGCAGAATCTCATAGATTCACAGTCTCTGAAGTTCATCATGGGCCTCACGCAGCACAACCGGGCGACCAGGTCCCTGCTCCATCTGCACACCAAGAAGAAACCTCCGAGCATCAGCGCTCAGTTCCAGGTTCAGTATTATTATTATTATCGTAGTGTGGAAAGCATAAGCTCCTTCATCATAGGGCTCAGGATTGGTTTGTTCCATCTCTGTGTGAAAGCCTCTTTTTGTGGTAGTTGTAAATGGGATAAAAGGCTCAAACCCCCTGAGCTGTGGGGAGGTTTTTGATATGATTTACAGAGGTGTAATGGATGCTGATGGACAAATCAATGAGTCACATGATTTCATATCTAATACTGTCCAGGCATCTCTAAGCAAGCTGTTGGAAACCCTGAGGAAAGCAGAACCGTTCTTTGTCCGCTGTATCAGATCAAATGGTGATAAGGTATGGTGGAGAGCTTTAGTAAGTTTTGTAAAGAATCTATTATGTGTATTGGGTGATAGATTGTTGTTCTTTTATAAATGTTGGTGAATGTGTTTACAGAGGGAAATGCACTTTGATGATGCTCTAGTCCTTCAGCAGTTGAGGTACACAGGCATGCTACAAACGGTTCGGATTAGGAGATCCGGGTATGGAGCCAAATTCACCTTCAAGGTAATATCACATGACTTTTTTTTAAATGAATAATTATTAATTAGGACTGTCAATTTAATGGATAAATGGATAAATAATGAGGTAAATAACCCATTTAAATCATGCCCCCTGACCTTTACGTACATTTCCTAATAAGGAATATAATTTTAACTTAATATAAATAAAAAAAACTTTATTACAAAATGGATTGCTGTGGACTGTATGCCAGTAATACACATATATTGATTTTTTTAATGTCTATTTAATGCTTTACTAGTCTGCAGAAACAAGGCTCCTAATGTCATCCTCAATTGAAGAAGACTTCTCAGCAGATGTTGATATTTTTAGAGATTAATTTGACTCCTTAATAAGTGTATCATACCCAGTGTTAGGAAAAGTTACTTGGAAAAGTAATGCATTGCAATATTGCGTTACCCCCTTAAAAAGTAACTCATTACATTACTTAGTTACATTTTAAGAAAAAGTAATGTGTTACATTACTTTTGCATTACTTTTTCTCACCTGGGCTGGGCTTGTTTGTTTGTTTTTTATTACAAAAAAGTTATATTTTTGGGGAAATGTAAAGGCCCTTTCACATCAAAATTGAAATAATAAGGCTGAAGGAAATTCAAATTCACGCATGTACAGTAGAGGGCGCAGCTCAAACAAACCTTTCAACTGTGCCGGCACTTATGGATTGCAGAAGAATAGGATGCGAGAGAAGAAAGTTTAACACTTACTTCACCAATAAAAACAATGGTTTAACTGAATCATCGAAGGTCAGCAGCAGCAAGTACATTGGTCATTAAAGTGAAATTAAATGCTTAAAAATATTTGTTTTATTTAATATATTAAATCATTGGAGGTTTGTGCAATCTTCTGATTTTGCATTTCACAGATTTTATTCCTTTTGAGGAATACTGAATCTTTTTTGTGCAAGTGAGATGAGTAAATGCATGTTCACATTTAGTCTAGAACTACAATACCCATCATGTTCACACACAACGCCTCTGCACTTACTCTCGATTTCACAGGAGAGCTGTCAGTCAATACATGGGAAAACAAAGTAACTTGCTTTACCTCTTTGAAAAAGTAACTCAGATATTTTGCTGTAAATCTAAAAGTGATGTGTTACTTTACTAGTTACTTGAAAAAAGTAATCCGATTACGTAACTCCCCAACACTGATCATACATAATTTGATGTTTTATTTGATTGATAGCCCTGCTATAAATATTAGTTAATATGAAAAAATACATTTGGTAGACAAAGAATGCAATTCTTTTTTTCTTTTCTTTTTTTTTGATCAACATTTTATTATAAGTTTCAGCTGTATCAGAAACATACTATATCAAAGCTTCAATGAATTATATACAAATAGATACCATGAAAATTGACCAGACTAAAAATAAAATAATTAGATGAAACAAATACACATAAATTAGGATGTCAAGTCCTATTGGCAGTTTTGACCAGCTTTGAATAGCTCTGTCCTAAGAGCAAGGGGTCCTGAGGTATTTTCACATGTAAAATTTCAGAGAGGACAATACATACAAAGGTCAATAAAGGTACCACCATAAGGCATTCCCAAAACGCAAATGGCTTTCATTATTTGCTTTATACAGACATTTCAAATAGTTTCATCTTACATTGTCACTGCAGGAGTTTACAGATCAGTTCAGAGTGCTGCTGCCAAAGGAAATATCAACACCTCAGGAGGCTATCACTAACCTGCTGATGAAAATGGGATTACCCAGCTCCAGTTTTCAGATTGGCCGAACCAAGGTTTATTTCAATTTCACTCTTCACTGAAGAAATACCCACAATCTGCATATTGTCATTTAGATACGTTTCCAACTTTCCGTAATTGACCGCTCATCTGTGTGCACAGGTGTTCTTGAAAGAATCAGAGAGACAAACACTTCAGGAAGCCCTTCATAAAGAGGTGATGCGGCGCATCATCATCCTGCAGAGATGGTTCCGTGCTTGTCTGATGAGGAAACAATACCTGCGTGAGAGGAAAGGAATTATAACCATACAGGTACCATTCATTTGGTTGGCCTGGGGTTGGCTGGGGACTTTACACAATCTTAAATAACCTTGTCTAAAAACATTCAACCAGATCAACAGTGCATCTTAATTCTAATTATAATTTGACGTATGCCTTTTTTTGTCAGCTGAAACCCTATGACCTAGATATTACTTGCTTCCTTTCACAAGTTTCAAGCAATGTTTTAACCTTAAAATAATTTATTTTGAGAGAAATTAATACTTTATTCATGAAGGACACATTAAATTGATCAAAAATCTTACAAAAGATCTCTTTCAAATAAATGCAGTTGGGTCATTCCATGTCAGATCAACCAAATTTTGGAAACTTCCCCAGTTCAAATTTTTGATTTTGTTAATATTTTTTTTTTTTCTGTATAAAGACGAACGTAAATAGTGATGAAAACCAATGGTTCTTGACCATTGAAAATTGGTAAAACTCAACATTTTGGACATGGAGTCACATTGGGGTCCCAATATTTATGGGACTGAACTATATAGGGCCTTAAAAATGTTTATTAAGAATGAGAATCTAGAAAGATATTAAGATATCTTGAACACTTTTAGAGTTACAGGCATGCGAACTTTGGAAAAGAAATATTTATGGCACTCAGACAGGTATGTTTTATGCAAATGAGCTGATAGAAAAACACGAGATACATTTCTAGTTTCAACATTATTTGTTCTTCAGGTACTCTTCTTTAAAAGGAAAAAGTATCAGCTGTATACAAAGTGACCCACATTTGGTTTTTGACCACTGAAAATGTGTACAATTTACCAATTTACTCATGGAGCTGCATTAAGATCTCCATATCTCTGGGATTGAACCATCGAGGGCCTTTAAAATGAAGATACCAAAAGGAAAGTTTAAGAACCAGAATCTAAAAGGATATTGAGATATCTTTAATACTTCTTGAGTTACAGGCATGCTCAAGAAGTGCTTTTTGCCATTTTTGAACGGTCACTGTTGGCATATAATGAAACAAAGATTGTGAAAGTCAACAGATACCGATCTCTGTGTAAAACTAAAATAATGATGCTGCCATCTTTCTAAAGTCATTTTTACACCCCTCTAATTTGGTCTAAATCTCAGATGAAAATTGTCATTTTGACCTCTCTCTACAAATTAGTGTATTACTCAGTAAATATACATCTGTGACATTTAATATTTTGGCTTTCATCACTATTTATTTAGTTTTTTCTACAGAAAAAATATTAACAAAATCAAAAATTTGTGCCGGGGACCTCTGGTTGAATTGACAAAACTATTAATCAGTTTTCAACATTGATAATAATAATAATAAATGTTTCTTGAGCACAAAATCTGCATATTATCTATTGACTTATGATGACGTGTTGTCAGGCTATTGACTGAAGGATCATGTGACATTGAAGACTGGAGTAATGGCTGCTGATTCAGTAATCGGTTTTGCCATCACCAGATTAAATTACATTCTAAAATATATTAAAATAGAAAATAATTATTTTCAATTGTAATCACATTTCACCATATTACTGTTTTTAGTGTATTTTTCATCAAATAAATGCAGCCTTGGTGAGCATAAGTGACTTCTTTCAAAACTTTTTAAAAAAAGGTCTTTCTCTTCCTTGTAAACAAACCAAAAATATTTAAGACTACTATTACACAGATGTTCCAACAACATATTCTCATTTTATGTAATGCTATTGTGAACCATCCTGACCCTCAAAGGGTTTGTGAACTTGGTTGGAAAAAATGATTATGTACCTGAGCAGATTTTCCTGTTTCATCCCTCAGCGATCATGGCGTTTTTTGCGTGAGACATACAGATGCAGAGCAGCTACTGTGATTCAGGCTACATGGCGAATGTCCAAGCAGAGAGCAGAGTATTTGAAGCAGAGAGAAAAACTCAAAGCACAGACGTAAGTCCGAATTACCTTTGGGTGTTTTTTTATTCTAGGTAAAACAATATTAGTCATTTCAATTGTTCTTTCAGATCTCAAACAAAACTGGGCGATTTGAACAAGTTAGAGGAAAAAAAGCCAAGTCAGCCAAAGCCACTGCCTGACGAATCTCGAACCCCTGAACGAAAGAAGGTGGAGGATCCGAGCCTGCAGTTAAACACCAAGACCAAGCCTAAGGTTACAACAGAACCAACTCCTAGAATCACAAAGCAACTTAGCATCAACGAGAACCAACCTGCTCGAGATGATAAAGGCAAGATTGACATTAAAGCAAGACAACCATCTCCTTCAGGCCTCCCTCGGCCTGTGTCGCTTCCACTGAACATGAGCCAAAGTGCTTCTGATGAGACTCAAAATCCTGTACACCTACAACGCTACAACAGGACATCCAGGTTGAGGGAGAAGCCTGAGAAATGGAAGGAGAGGAGCAGTGAAGCACAGTTGGAGAACATCAGTGCTGAGTTACTACGACTTCAAAGCCAGAGGAAATTGGGTTTACGGTAAGTTTTGATCATTTTTTTTTAAAGTAAAGACTCATTTTATGTTATTTTTTCTTTATTACGCAACTCTCTGGAATACTTGATTCTGATTGGTCAGTCTGTGGTCAAATATTTTTGTATAAAATGACCACTAAATTGTATATTTGACTGTTGTACCTGAAAATATCATCAATATTTAATCTATTTTTTAAGCAGCCATGTAATAATTTTCATCAGTTGGTCATTATCACACATTTTTACCCTGCCAGAGTTTATTTTGCGGTAATGACTGGCTGGTAGTGCATTATCCCTTATTTATTTGTTACCATTTCTTATATGTTAGGAAATGTGGCATTTCTCAGTCCCTGGATAATGTGTCCAAGATGAGTTCTTCAGAGTCGGACAGCTCCGCTTCGTCATCCAAAAATGAGGTACTGTTTAAAAACTATTTGTGGTCTTTCTGTTAAATGAAAAATGTTATGCTAAATGTTAATGCTAAAAAAAATTTACTTTCATATTTTTGCCCCACAAAAAAAAAAAAAAAATTATATAATATACGTATATACTACCGTTCAAAAGTTTGGGGTCAGTAAGATTTGTTGAGATATATATATATATATATATATATATATATATATATTTTTTTTTTTTAAAGACATTTATTTTAAGACATTTATTTAGCAAGGACACATTAAATCGATTAAAAGCGACAGTAAAGACATTTATAATGTTACAAAAGATTTCTATTTCAAATAATTGCTTTTCTTTTAATCCTGAAAAAAGTATCATGTTTTCCACATTTATATTAAGCAGCACTGTTGTCAACATTGATAATAATAAGAAAATGTTTATCAAGCACCAAATCAGTATATTAGAATGATTTCTGAATGATCATGTGACACTGAATACCGGAGTAATGATGCTAAAAATTCAGCTTTGATCACAGGAATAAATTAAAATAACTGTTTTCCATTTTAATATATTTTAAATTGTAATAATATTTCACAACATTACCATTTTATTGTATTTTTGATCAAATAAATGCAGCCTTGGTGAGCAGAAGAGATTTTAAACATTAAAAAAATCTTACAGATCCCAAACGTTTAAATCAAGAGAATTTCATGGACTATTTTACAGTGTTTATGGATAACGATCAGCAGGTACAGGTTACTCTTTTTTTCCCCACCTAAACCGGTTCACGTATCATAGGTTATGGTTCACGGCCGTAAGCACCTCAGACACAAGCGCCGGCTAGCACGTCCCCGCAGCGGGATGAAGTTGGATTATTCGGATCTAAGCGACACAGAGTACTGGAGTTTTCCCCTACCTCCCATAAGCCCCTCCACTCCCAACCAGTCTGGTATCCACGGGGTACTGGAGACTGTGGTAAAAAACTGACCCAGTTACAAAGGGACCATAAGAGCTGCTGTGGGCCTTGCTTTTGCACGCAACAGCTAACATAACATAAGAATCAACATTAGACGCTGTATATGTGAATCGTTTCAGAGTCTTTGTCTTTAGAAACCAGACTGATCCTGTACTTGGATGTTTCTGAATGAAAGCTGGTTTCTGACCTTTTTTGTATCATTTGACACCGTACACGAACACTGAGGCCGTTGCTAGTTGTGCTAATGAGTGAATGTAGTAGATAAATGTAAGAAGAATAATGTTGTGGTTGTTAGGTTGCAGACATGTTTTAAATGTTTGACTCTATATACCTAAAACTGGCCAATGCTTTTGATTTTTGTCTGGCTTAAAGGCACAATATGAAAGATTTTTGGATTAAAATATCCAAAAACCACTAGAACAATTATTTTGTTGACTTGTGTACTTACATTTTCCCAAATGTTTCCAAGAATGTTTAAATCCAAAGAAATAAGCAATATTAACCAGGACACGGACCGTGTCCGTGCGACGCCTATCAATGACATCATACCCGCGTTACCCTCGATTTTTCGTCTTTATTTTGTAGAAACCATGGAAAGATGCTTTATAGTATGTGTTTTATTAGACAGGTGAGCAACTGTTTGGATACATTCATTGACAGAAAACTAATCATGTTATATAGCTCAACACAGTTAGTCTTTTTGTTTAAATCTTGTTTTCTTGATTTACGGCGAGTACCATGTTTTTCCATGACTAATATCAATCTAGCTTACTGCAGTGTGCAACAAGTGTCTCATAGTAGCTGCCGAGCGAACGCACAGAGTAACATTATAACAACTTTCAACACACAAACGTATGTACTCATGACCGGAAGAAGCAGAAGCGGCCATCTGCGGCATAATAAAAGCTCCACTGCTCTCGAGCCGTGTGTCACACTCGTCTCTCATTAGCAATCGCTCCAGCGGCCTCGTTCAGCTCCAACAGCTTTCAACTCCACCCTGCTTCATACTACAGTAATGTTAAAGGGGACCTATTATGCCCCCTTTTACAAGATGTAAAATAAGTCTCTGATGTCCCCAGAGTGTGTATGTGAAGTTTTAGCTCAAAATACCCCACAGATAATTTTTTTATACTATGTTAAAATTGCCACTTTTTGGGGGTGAGCAAAAACGCGCCTTTTCAGTGTGTGCCCTTTAAATGCAAATGAGCTGCTGCGCTCGGCCTAAGAGGGCGGAGCTTCAAGAGCTGATTCTCCAGTGACAGGAGTCAGTCAGGACGCACTATAATGTCAGAAACTGTGAATATATGCTGCATGGAGATAGAACAGGTATAGTTTAGTTCAATTACGGTTATAACTTATATTGTCTTCTTGTTTTTATCCACTATATTATAAAATCTCTGTAAGAGCTTAAAACACAGTGCAAGTGTGCATTAAAATATTATTCATAAACTCTCTCTCTCTCTCCCTTGCATTATCATCAACATACATAGAGAAGTACACAGAAACACTCGTTACAACTAACAGTATACAAATATATAAAAGACATTATGCCTTTTCGGGTGGTGCTTAATAAACTGGTAAACTTTATGTCCGTAAATCAACTCCGATGAACTGTAATAAAGTGCTCTGACCTTCATTACTGCCGTATCCAGTATCACTCTGGAGACTGTAAGCTGGATCACGAACAGTTTACTGATCTATCCTTGAGTGACACATTTTTAGCAACACCTCAGTTTTGTATTGTCCCTTTGTATTGACATTCGTTCACAAAGCAGTCCGGTGTGAAATGATTCACGCAGACATAAACGAATTTCGGTAGAGTTGAGGGAGCATTTTCTTCGAAAACAAAATGAATCCACCTCGTCTTCAGCGGCTCAGATTTCGGGAGTAAATGGAGAGAGCTATGTGGATTAATCCATCCAGCTACAGAACTCCTAAAACGCTTGGGAGACGTTCTCGTCAGTGCAGCAATGGCAGACCGTGTACAACTGGCTGTGAACTCCCTCAGGGCGGTTCTATGTTAAAACGGCAGTGTCTGTCAACATTCGTGGGCGGGGCCTGTGGCTAATGTGACGTCACATTGCCAGGAACCTGCAAATGGCTTGTTCTGAGACACTACTTATGATTTATGGGGATTAAAAAAAAAGGAGTGGTTGGATTTTTATCATTATAGGGTGGTTGTGTACACACACTGCCAACACACATTTATAGCCAAACACCATGCAAAAGTGAATTTTGCATAATAGGTCCCCTTTAATAAATCTTTAATACATAAGCTCATCCATTAATATGATTTCTGCCCGAGTCTCGTCGATTCTTTTCCACCGGCTGTAGACGTGAAGACGACACCTCCAATGATTCTGCGAAATCAAGGCGTCATCAAAGCTACGCCTGTTTTGAATAAGCGACCTCTAGTGGCAAAAAAACTACATATTGTGCCTTTAAACAATTTGTATCATTATATAAGGGATTTAATCATCTTTTATAATACTAATTGGGTCTTTTATAATACTAAATGGCTTAAATAATATTATATGCTAGAATGTAATAATCATAATCACATTTTATTTTATATTAACTTTTTAGTAACATTCACTTCCTCAAAATTAGCTCCAAGCTTTTTACAGCCCCAGTATCTGTTTTTGTAAGGTTTTAGTTTCTTATTTATTTACTTTTTAGCCAGAGAGAATGATCTCACAATAGTGGATACTGTGGCTCTGAAGAGCTTTGCTAACTAATTTAACAATAATTGTCAAGTTTTTTTCAGGATTAAGAAGACAATATTTTTTTTCAGCAATCAGAAATATTTCTAAAACATGTAGCAAAAAAGGTCAACATGGATTTTGGGATTCAGCGTAGGAGGTTTAATGTTGGTGGTGGCACAAATTGGAGGAAATACGCCCAATCAATCTGCATTCTCAGTGAACGTTATTATTACACAACATTCTTCGCTAAATGGTTGTCAGCTAAACTTGTTGCATCCGCTTGAATGTGGTCTTGCTTTTTCTGAGCTGTCTGTGGTTGGTTTGCTGATATGAAATGCATGGTGGGACTATGGGTAACAAAGTGGCATATGCTGTAAAAACTCATTTTTATTTGTAGTTTTGATTAGAGTGATTGTCAGAAGTTCAGGATTTGGCTGAATGAACCACCTTGTTTTTTTTTTTCTGCAGTCTCATGATAATCATTTTCAGTCTCTAACTTGTTTTGGTCTTTCAGATCCAGTCACCTGCTGAAGCCGATGGGTGCATCAGTATCAAAAGAAGAACGCCAAGTGACGAAGTAATTGCAACGCCCAGCACACCAGAAAGGTGATTAGTCCTGTTATCTCGCTGAACCATACAGTTCTAGATCTTACCTGGAACATCACTAATGTGATTTTGGTTTTTAACAGTTTTTAATATTTTATCGATTTTCTGTTTATAGGCGGGGATTCCTAAAATATTTTAAGAAGCGTCTGACACCCCAGGATGGGAATACTACTATGGCAAAGACATTGGCAGAAAAAGAGGAGCTAGGTTGTATTATACACCCAGACCTACTTCATTCATTCTTTAATGCATTTATTGATTTATCTGTCTATTATTTCCAGTTGCAATGACTCTCCTCCTCTTTTTCTCTCATTTACCTTTGTTTCTTCGGACCAAAAGCCAGTGGCTCTCACTCGTATTCTCCACGTGCCAAGAACTCAGCCACTTATCCTGGACCCCGTCGCAACCCCACCATTAAAATTAGCCGAGCTACTCGCGTTCAGGAACAGTGGAACGCTTCGCTGGACAGAGAGATCACCGATACCAATGAACTTCGCCACCTGGATGAGTTCTTGGGAAATCAGGTTTGTGTTGATGTTTATTTTCTTCCACTTTTGTAAATGCATTGTTTTAATTCCAAAGTTGGTGCTTCCAGTAGTTCCTTTTTGTTGATAGTCATATCAACGTTGTACTTTTAAGTATGTAATCTGTTGGTGTGATGTTAAATCCAGATGAACGATCTAAGCACCCGCACAAAGGAACTCTCAGAGACAGAAAAAATCTTCTTCTCAGCCACCACACAGTTCAGAGACACCATCAAAAGCATGTACTCCATCTCAGTAAGTTCATCTGTGCTCATCTCTGACCTTACCCTCATCATAGTTTCACAGATGCATAAATTGAAATGATCCATTTCCTGCTCCCAAAAGAATCCCAATATCGGCTATAAGATCCTGATGTCAGGTTACCAATCAAAGGTAGCCAATCTCGCAGGGCTGAATAAAGCGTCTGAGGTGCCGCTGGTCGTAAATCTTTTCCAATCAGTTCTGGATGGATTTATCAGGGGGGAGCTCAAACGACTGGAGGCAGAGCCTTGTAAGGTAACTGGAGAAGCTTAATCTTTGTGCGACCTTATGGGCATTTTTGTCTCTTTCAGTTTTGTTTTTAATCATTTTGCCTCTGTTAATGCCAACTACATAAATTTTGGCTCAGGTGTGCATTTTTTTTATTTTATTTTATTTCCTTTAATAAATCTATTTTACACTAGTAACACAAAATAGTTCCTTTCAGGACCTTAAGGACAAAAATGTCCCCATTAAAACCCATTAAATTTTTAATCCCAGGGCCATTTAACTATAAAATGGTGCAATCTTTGTTAATAGGCTTTCATTCTGTTGGCAAGGTTTCAAAAATTTTTAAATTTTTAGTATTTCTTTTTTACCAGATGGTGCCATTTTCTCGGGTTTGGCCTATAAAGCAAATACTCGCTTTATTCCTGTTTTTTAGATGAATTATGCAGCTATAATTGTGTGGGTGTGTTGGTATGGATGTCAGAATGTGGTTTGTATGTATGTATGTAATAAAAAAAATTGAGTTTTGCTGGCATCTAATGGGGAAAATTTGGTCCTTCGCCTAATATAAAAATTTTACTGAAAGCTGATTTTTTGAGATATCAACCTCAAATTTGGAACATAACTTGTTTAGATTTATGGCTTTGATTTTCTAGCAGTTTTTGAGTTCAACATGTTTCATAAAATATATATTTTATATAAAATATTGCTCATGAATAATTTTCATAAATGTAACCTCTATAACTTTTTTTGGGTTTTACTTTTTAAACTTTTTTTAGTTTCTTCAACAGTAATCTGACAAGGGTCAAGGGAACTATGTGTAACAAAATATACCCAACTACATTTGAAAGCTTTTACCATATTGAAATCTATTTCACATAATTCTGCTAAGTTTCTTATGCTCACCAAGGCTACAATTATTTGATCTAAAATGGAGTAAAAATTGTAATATTGTGAAATTAATTAAACTTTTTTAAAATGTAAATTTAATATGTTATTCTTCTAATAGCAAAAATTTTCAGTGGCATTTACTCCAGTCTTCAACGGTTAAACGGTAGTGTTAGAAAATGTGGACCAAGCTGGCAGATTTCCTGTGAACCTAGTTATCATTTATCCTTGAATTTAACTTGCGTGCCCCTTTGTCTAATTTTCAGGTTAAGGAAAGGAATAGAAGAAAATCTAAAAGAGATGCATGTGTAAGTTATTTTCATGACATAGAGACATGTTTATATTTATAATATATGATGTGAAAATATTTATCGCACCTCTTTCAAAACAACACTCATTTTTTACTCTCTCTGTTAGCCTGACAGCCCACTGGGTCACTTATTTAACACATACCAGGTGACCATTATGCAATCATGTGACCAGTGCAGCTCATACATATGGGGAATGGAAAAGGCCTTCATGTGCAGCTGTAAGTATCCACCATCCTTTTCCTTGACCAATGCAAACTGACAAGGATTCTGAGGTACTTTATGCTGCGCTTTCTGTTCCAGCTTGTAAGATGGTGTGTCACAAGAAGTGTCTGAGCAAGATAACAGTAAATTGCACAGCTCAGTGTGCCAGGAAGGTGAGCAGTATTACTGTATCACATACTGTGTATTCACAGGGAAAATTCTGCCATCATCTACACAACCTCACTAACATGAGTGTAGTGATTGTTTAATTTCTATCTGTAATGATTGATATGTTGGATCATATAATTACAGTTTATTTGTATATTTCCAATCTTCAGAAAGAGGGTGAGCACACCCTTCACTTTGGTGTACCTGTCTGCGCCTTGGCCCGCACAGCTAACTCTGTGCCCTTCGTCATGGAGAAGATGCTGGTACATGTCGAAATGAATGGATTGTACACAGAGGGCATCTACCGCAAGTCCGGCTCAGCCTGCCGAGCCAAAGAGCTTCACCACATACTAGAGAAAGGTAATAGTGTGATTTGATTGCTCTTAAATGCCTCATTATCAGAAATTAGAGGGTGCTTTTTTTAAAGTAAGGCCCTGTTTACACCTGGCATTAAGATGTGAAGTATTAATATTTTTGGTTGATTGGATCACAAGTAGACGACGCTAAATACAGATGTAAACGCGGTGTAAAACGTTTTGAGCTTATCCACTTTCGACCACTTCCAGAGGTTGTCGAAAACGCATTGGACCGGATTGCTTTCGTAGTGTAGGGTATGTGTCTCCCTCGTCTACTTGTGATCCGATTGACCAAAAGCCATCTTAATACCAGGTTAAACAGGGCCTAAAAGTTTTATGACCTTTGTCATGTACTTTACTGTCGACTTAAATCTCTTTTCCCCAGTTTCACGGACAAGGCTTAAATTAGTCCCAGACTAAAATGCATGTTTGAGCTGTTTTAACTGAAAGCAACTTGCACTGACATATCTTAAAATATGTCACTGCCATGTTTTGTCTCAAGATGCACACCAGTAATGTTTTATTCTAGGGCACGTTTATGAAAAGTACTTAAATGCCCTGTCTGTGAAAACGGGCCTTAAAATCTTAAATCTCATTTAAAATAACTGCTTGACTTTTTTGCATTGAAGGTTTTTGTTTTTTCCCCTCAGATCCGCAGACTGTCTGTCTTGACAATTACCCCATCCACACCATCACCGGCCTGGTCAAACAGTGGTTACGAGAACTACCCGATCCACTTATGACTCACAGCCTCTACAATGACTTCCTGTATGCTGCGGGTAGGTTTTTGACCATATGCAATTTTGGGTGTAAAGTCTATAACATTTATGCCACATATGTTAGAAAGAAGGCATATTTTCCCCCCCTTCAGATTTGCCAGAATCATCCGAGCGGTTGCGTGCCATCTACCGAAAGTTAGATGAACTACCTCCCTCAAACTTCTCTACTCTCGAAAGGCTTATTTTTCATCTTGTGAAGTAAGGAACCATTGCATATGACTGGGCTGAATATTAGACATCCTGTGCATTGCTTCACCTCTTGCCCAATTTCTTTTTATGTTCAGAGTGGCAAAAGAGGAAGCTCACAATCGAATGTCAGCTAGTGCTCTGGCGATCGTGTTTGCGCCTTGCATTCTACGTTGCCCAGATTCTTCTGACCCTCTCCTGAGTATGAAAGATATAAACAAGACCACTCTGTGAGAATCATTTTGGTTTATTTGCCTTCCTTGTTTATGACCAGCTTGTTTGTCTGGTTTGACTTGATACTGTTGGTTGATGATAAAGATAGGAAAAGGTACTAAAAATACATAAATAATGTGATTATCTAATAGCAGCTAAATCGTTAATGTCATTATTCAAGGTAAACAACTTAATTTGACTACATTGCTTCGTATATGAACCTTATGGTTAACATTTTTGTGCAGATGTGTGGAGATTCTGATTAATGAGCAATCAAGGCGCTATAATCAGAAAATGGAAGAAATTCAGCAGTTGGAAAATGCAGAAGCGATGGCCAATAAACAGCTCAAGCTCAGGAGACAGAACACGGTAAGAGAAGCTTCACACACTAGGCTGCAAAATACTACAATTCAAAAGATTAAAAAAAAAAGAAAGAAATTGGTAAAACTTTACAATAAGGTCTCATTTGTTAACATTAGTTAGTATTAACTAACAATGAGCAATACATTTGTTACTGTATTTATTAATCTTTGTTAATGTTAGTTAATTGTTTGTTCATGTTAGTTCATAGTGTATTAATGTTACCAAATACAACTTTTTATTTTAATAATGTATTAGTAAATGTTGAACTAAGATTAATAAATGCTGTAGAAGTATTGTTAATTCTTAGTTCATGTTAACTAATGAAACCTTATTGTAAAGTGTTACCAAGAAAAAATTGCACTTTTGTTAGCAAGGACACATTAAATCAAAAGTGACAGTAAAGATGTTACAAAATTTTAAATGTTACAAAAGATTCCTTTTACAAATAAATGCTGTTCTTTGGAACTTTCTATTCATCAAAGAATCTTGAAACAATGTTTCATGGTTTCCACAAAAATATTAAGCAGCACAACTGTTGGCAACATTGACAATAATAAGAAATGTTTCTTCATATTAGAATGATTTCTAAAGGATCATGTGACACTGAAGACTGGAGTAATGATGCTGAAAATTCAGCTTTAAATTACATTTTAAAATATACAATACTTCTGTCTTTACTGTATTTTTGATCAAATAAATGCAGCCTTGGTGAGCAGAAACATTTAAATAGTACTTTTAAATAGTAACCTTAGTAAAAAAGTAATATATTTAAAATGCATTTATTTCATACCAAGTATAGTTTAAAAATCTATTAACATATTTACTGACATATCGCTTGAGACTTATATTGATATATAAAAATTATTATAAACTTATTTCAAGTACTACTTTTGCACAGTGCACATTTCTTAATATTAAGCCTAAAATGTGTTTTAATGTCACTATTGGTAAGAATTGAATGATCTTTGAATATCTGGATATTCAAAGTATACTTTCAATAGTTCCACTTCAGCACAATCAAATATACTTCAGTATATCTTTAGCTGGACCTCAGCACTAATTTTGCACAATTAAGTACAAAATTAGTTGTTCCAATTTAGCAGACTTAAAGTATACCAGTTTAGTATACCAAAAATACAACTGCAAGGTATTTTTATTAAGTACATAATATGTAAATGTATTTGAAATATACTTAGCACAAAATAAATGTATTTTAAATGCATTTCAGTATATTCATTTTTCATTAGTGAATGTACGTAAGAGATCAAACTTAAAGAACAGTTGTAAAATAAGCATTATTGCATTAGCATCATGACAACTATGGTTCCTCATGTGTCAATCCAGCTTTCCAATTATGCTGAAATATACAATATAGTAGTATTAACTTTTAACTTTAGTGTAGATGTCAGGGAATGTATTTTCTAGTGGAAAGATGATACTTAAAGATCTGATTAATAAAATAATGTTTTCATGAAATATTGTGCAATTAATATTTTTTAGTATGTGGTAACAATTTTATAAAAGCAATAAACCACTCAAGGCTCTGCTATTCTGAATATTGTCATAGCTGTAGGTGTTTCAAACACCCTAACTGTATTCATATCGGAGCAAAGCCTCTCGAACCTCATTGCTGTCATTTCTAGTCTAATATTTAGCCCCTTTGGTATAAGAGTTTGCAAAGTGCTTCTCATGGCTCTCATTTTACATGATTGCATGATCTCACTTTCCATTAGATATATGAGCGGCCAAAATTTGATCCAGATACCTCCTCAATGGATGGAGCTGAGCTTGAAATGGAAAAGAACCTGCTGGAGCGGATCAAATCCATTAAGAAAGAAAAGTGAGTTGAGAAATGCATGTTTAACATTTTATTTTTTCATCAATAATTTTTTATTGTCTTCTAGCACAGTTTTAAGTTGTATCATTTCACATGTGCATTTTGATTTTATGCGTTCAGTCTTCAGTAACTTTTGTACAGAGGCACAAAATAAGTTTATGCTGATGTTAAGAATTATCAGCACCTCTAACTGTACAGTTCAAAACTCATTCTGTCTGTGACATAGGAACGATCTGGCCTTCAGACTGCCTGAGTTTGACCAGGATAGCTCTGATGCTGAGAACATGGACTCCGAATCATTGGTCAGCTCTGAGAGTCTACTAGAAGATCATGTGAGTTTGGACTCAGAAGGTCAGTACTGAGGTACAGGAAATTTTAAGTACATTATGCTTGGATGCCCCGCATGCTCTGTGTCAAAGAGGGCTTGGATTCGCTGCTCTTGTGGTGAGCTGGTTATTGTGCTTGTTGTTATTTAACCTGCTGTTTTTACTAACCACGGATTTGCTCTGCTGCTTTTATATTAAATATTAGAATGCTTGTATTAGTGCTGTCGATCGATTTAAAAAAATTAACAAATTTATCGCACATTTTTTTTCTGTGACTAATCACGATTGAAAAAAAAACTAGTTTTTAATATTTTTATATTTATAATAATTTCACACTCAAAATTAATGTAGAAACTACTTAAAGATGGTATATTTTAAATATTTGTTTAATGGCATCTTTTTATGAATGAAGGCCAGAATCACTGATACTAATACTGCTACTGATGTTTGATTTAAAAAAAAATAATTATAGTAGTGCTGTAAAAAATGATTAATCGTGATTAATCACATCCAAAATATTTATTATGTATATATAAATACACACAAATACATGTATTTATATTTGTATTTGTATTTAAGAAATATTTACATGTATACATGTTTGTTTGTTTGTTTGTTTGTTTTTATATATATATATATATATATATACATATATATGTGTGTGTGTGTGTGTGTGTGTGTATATATATATATATATATATAATATATATATACAGTATCTCACAGAAGTGAGTACACCCCTCACATTTTTGTAAATATTTTATTATATCTTTTCATGTGACAACACTGAAGAAATGACACTTTGCTACAATGTAAAGTAGTGAGTGTACAGCTTGTATAAGAGTGTAAATTTGCTGTCCCCCTCAAAATAACTCCACACAGCCATTAATGTCTAAACCGCTGGCCACAAAAGTGGATCTGAAAAAAAGAATTGTTGCTCTACATAAAGATGGCGTAGGCTATAAGAAGATTGCCAAGACCCTGAAACTGAGCTGCAGCACGGTGGCCAAGACCATACAGCGGTTTAACAGGACAGGTTCCACTCAGAACAGGCCTCGCCATGGTCGACCAAAGAAGCTGAGTGCACGTGCTCAGCGTCATATCCAGAGGTTGTGTTTGGGAAATAGACGTATGAGTGCTGCCAGCATTGCTGCAGAGGTTGAAGGGGTGGAGGGTCAGCCTGTCAGTGCTCAGACCATACGCCGCACACTGCATCAAATTGGTCTGCATGGCTGTCGTCCCAGAAGGAAGCCTCTTCTAAAGATGATGCACAAGAAAGCCTGCAAACAGTTTGCTAAAGACAAGCAGACTAAGGACATGGATTACTGGAACCATGTTCTGTGGTCTGATGAGACCAAGATAAACTTATCTGGTTCACAAAATATTGACACTTTGGGCCCAATTTGGACATTTTCACTTAGGGGTGTACTCCCTTTTGTGGCCAGCGGTTTAGACATTAATGGCTGTGTGTTGAGTTATTTTGAGGGGACAGCAAATTTACACTCTTATACAAGCTGTACACTCACTACTTTACATTGTAGCAAAGTGTCATTTCTTCAGTGTTGTCATGAAAAGATATAATAAAATATTTACAAAAATGTGAGGGGTGTACTCATTTCTGTGAGATACTGTATATATATTACACACACATATATTATGTAAACACAAACCTTTATTTTGGATGCGATTAATTGCAATTAGTTGTTTGACAGCACTAAACTATAGACATTCAACATGTATAATTAAAAAACTATCAATTTCAACATTTATTAGGCTTTAAAAATAACTTTTAATTTAAGTGAACTTAAAACAATCTCCACATAAACCCATTATAATAAATGTCATATTTACCTGTGGCCTTCTGTCTAACAGGTAGGAAATACAGAAATTGAATAAAGTTATCAAAAACTTTACAGTCTTCACTGCATAAATTATAAATTAAATATAGATTAATCCTTATTAAAGCTACAATTTTCTCTGTTACCTTTGTCCTTTGATCAACTTTAATGACAGACATCACAGCGACTGGTTTATTAGGCTGCTGTGACTTTAAGAGCTGCCGCTGCCGAACATTTTTCATTTTCCATTTTCTCACAACTCTTTAAGTTCATTTAAGATGTTATTTAACTCATTTAAGACTGCTCTTATGAGGTTACTCGACAAAACGGCCATTTTGACATAATTCTATGTAGTATTGTTTGTTCAAGCGCGAAAGAGAACTCGATACTGGCGCGCGTCTTTCTGTACACACGAGTCGTGTGTGTGTGTCACATGACACGACATTCACAGACAGCGCGTTCTTGTTTGTCTGTTTAAAAGCATTTGTGTGAATAAGAGTGTGATCATCATATAATGTAACGCTAGCCAAATTATGACGGTGTAGTGACAAATTGGGTTCCTCACGAAATTGGGTCTCCATTAGGACCCGACGCGATCCCATTGATTCAGATTGCTTTTAATAGGTACTCTCTTTAGTGCCTGTTTACTAATTCCTACAAAAAATGGTGTTTCGACTATGTTATAATGACCATTTATGTCTGTATTAGCTTATGTACAAACATAGCATACAGATACCGATTAGCCCAAGAGCTTAGTTTATACACACATTTGCACTTAACCTACATGTATTCACAATTATCTTTAATGAAATTGTTAAATTAAGTGTTAAATGTCCAAATATTTCTGTTTATAAATAAACAAATTAATGATGTTCAATTATTCACTAAATAGGCTATTATAATTATGTATTAATTAACAGTTAATCAAGTGTAATAAATTACGTTCAATTGGTTTTATTATGCACTAATTTTTTTTCTTACGCATTATATAGTAGGCTATATGGTTTTTTTAAATAATATCATTCATATATACTTTGGATAATCATTAACTGACAGTTTGGGGAGACCCGATTTCAAGGGAGGACCCGATTTGTCATCACAACGGAAAAAACGGATGCTGCGTTAAATATTTTTAATGCGTTAAACTGAAAAAAATAATCGCATGCATACGTTAACGCTAATTTTGCCAGCCCTAGTTTGTATATTTAGTTATTACATGATATTTGCATATATTTAGTCTAATCCAAGGCATCTCTTTCAGCAAACACTGCTTTGAAGAGCTCCAAGCCAGAGAATTCTGCTAAACCTCCAACTCATGATCCCAAACCAGGGAGCAAACAGCCTGCTGAGGACCGCAACCAAAACAGTTCCACTTCACGCCGTGATGGAGTCCAGTCCATGTGTGTCATCCAGAGCCCAGATGTCTCCAAATCCCTCGACACCTCTGTTTCTGCAAGTAATCAGGGCAAGAGACGATTTTCAGACCTTGATATTCCTTTTATAGATGAGGATGATTGATATTAAGTAACACCAAAAAGAAAATGGACATATTTGTCTTTCCTGCAACTGTTCAAGCAACAGTCAGTATCCCATTTCTGATCATATCAACACTCAATTTGTTTTAAGGAATAAATCAAATGCTGGATTCATGCATGCTATCTTAGACACCTGTTGTCATGTTGTGTTCATAGAATACATTTGTAACCCAAGACTAATGATTTTTTAACTTTAAAGCCATTATTACTTTGTATCATGTGTTGCTTTTTTTAATCATTCCTTATAAACTTGGCAACATTTTGGTAGTTTAAAATATTTTATTAATAGCTTTTTTCTTTTTTGTGAAATGCAAGTTTTTCTATGGACCACATGGGAGTGGACTGGGCCTATGTTATTATTTTTAGAGGAGTCATAGTTCTTCATTCTTTTCACAAACAAGGAACTGTAGAGAACCGTTATCTTCGTTAATGAATTGCTCCATTAATTGTTTTCTGTGAAATATCTGTATGTTGTGTAAATAGTTCTGAAAAACAGTGCTTTCTCAGTGAAATCAAATCTGATGAGTCTCCTAATATGTGAATATTTTTATATTGTTAAAACTTTTTTCTTTTTTTTCTGTTTTGAGGAGATTTTAAGATGTTGGAAATCATACCATCGCTGTTCTTGCATGCATGTGTGAAATGCTGGTCCAAGATAGGACAATTTTTGTTTTTAAAAATGCAGTTATTGAATCTATAAAAACTGATCACCCAACAACTGTGGAGGTTTTAATCAAATTGTCATCTTTTGAATCAAAGAATTGTAATATTATTTTCAGGGTACCTGACCACTCAGGAATCTCTGATAATGAGTAAGCAGACAGTGCTGCCAAAGATGCATTATCTACAGATACAGATCTGAGACCAACATTAAATGCATACACCAAAAATTAAATGGCAATCGAAATGGGATCAGTGCTTAAAGGGTTAGTTCACCCAAAAATGAAAATAATGTCATTAATTTCTCACCCTCATGCCGTTCCACACCCGTAAGTCCTTCGTTAATCTTCGGAACGCAAATTAAGATATTTTTGTTGAAATCCGATGGCTCAGTGAGGCCTGCATAGCCAGCAATGACATTTCCTCTCTCAAGATCCATTAATGTACTAAAAACATATTTAAATCAGTTCATGTAAGTACAGTGGTTCAATATTAATATTATAAAGCGACGAGAATATTTTTGGTGCTCCAAAAAAACAAAATAACGACTTATATAGTGATGGCCGATTTCAAAACACTGCTTCATGAAGCTTCGGAGCGTTATGAATCTTTTGTGTCGAATCAGCGATTCGGAGCGCCAAAGTCACGTGATTTCAGCAGTTTGGCGGTTTGACACGTGATCCGAGTCATGATTTGACACAAAAGATTCATAACGCTCCTTAATGAAGCAGTGTTTTGAAATCGGCCATCACTATATAAGTCGTTATTTTGTTTTTTTGGAGCACCAACAATATTCTCGTCGCTTTATAATATTAATTAAAAAATACAAATAAAGTTACATTTATCTGATTAGTCCACACAACAAGAACATCATTCAACATTAATTTATGTAATATTTCATTTTCTTTCCATAAACTTTTAACAAAATGACCCTGTGACGGGGTGGTAAATGTGACGGGGTGGTAACTGATGTGACGGGGTGGTATGGACAAAGTGTTTCTCTATATGATCTGCTGGTTTTAAACTTTAAAAACTGGGGGAGGGGAGACATTCAAATTGAGTAAAAAGTGTGTGAGTAATATAGTGAGTGAGTGAGTGAATGAGTGAATGAATGAACCAAACAGTGTTGCCAAGTCTGCGGTTTTCCCGCGGAATTGGGCTACTTTTACACTGTTGCCACAGGTTGTTTTTCATGTCCGCGGGTTGAAGCGAGCCCAAATAACATGATATTTAGCCCTTGGAATGCACATTTTACCAAGGGAACGCTGCCAAAAAAAAAAAAGTTTTACCCCCCAGAACGTGATTTTTATCGGGGGACATTTTGGGATGAAATTTACCACCCCGTCACATACCAAAACGTGACGGGGTGGTAAATTTTATCCCAAAATGTCTGCAAATCTCCCATGTGGTTAAGTTTCTCACCTAGCATACATGTATTCAATCTGAAATGTAACTTTCTTTGTATTAATAATGTAAAAAAATTAATAAAAAACAGTTTTCCCTATCTATTTTGTGTGACAGAGTGGTAGGTTTGAGCTTGACGGGCCCTGCCTAACATGAAAAAGCAACAAATAAACAATGGAGAAAAAAATGTACATAGTTGCCTGCTTTTGTTCTTGGTGGCTATAAGGCTCAAATTATGTCACTTCGGCTTTGTGATGTCATTTAAAGGAACAGTGCATTATTTATAGATAAAACAAGTTAGTGTGACGGGGTGGTAAGTCAAACTGAGGGACGTGCACAAATCATAAAATATTTACAAAAAAAATAACGTTTATTGTGAATAAATATATCTTATGTAAACAGGGACACACATATAATCCTGAAAATAGTATATGTTTGAAAAAAATATATAACTTATTTGGTGATATTTTAGATGCAACTGTCATGCTGGTTAACACGGACATGTGAAATTGGCTATGTAATAATGAAAAATGATTAAAATAGTATGCTAATCTCTCATATATCATGTTAAAAAGAACACTTGAATTAATAACTTTAAGCTTTGGAAACAGACTTTGGGACATTTTTTGTGCCTTATGCATCTGATCAAACGTTGCGGACCCAAATGCCACCCGTTTCGTAGAATGACTCACATGTTAAGACGCCATTTTGCGCCGACATGTTTCTACAGTAGCCCTAAACGGACAAACTGCTCTACAGAGCGCGTTTGCTTGACTGGCTTCTCTCTGCTGTTTCAGACGACGACATCTTTGTCCTGTGTTGGTCACCGTAGCATCTTTATATTGCAATTCGCAATTCGTAAAATTTACACACTGCACCTTTAAGCATATTTTTTGAGTTTAATTTTTGAATAACTCGCGCCATGTACATAGCCATAGAAGCTGGCATGGAGTTAAAAAAGGAAAATAAAAAATTGCTGTTATCAGTGTACGATTTGAAGAGGCTGTGTCCGCAGTCCTTAAAGGAGAAATCTGTGAGAAAATGTTAGTGTCATAAATGCAGCTGTTTTATACAGTATTGGATATATTCTGCTGTAGTGAGGAGAAATGGTTACGACAGGTGTGTTAAAATTAGGTAATGTTGCAGATTGTAAACTAAAATAAATTAGACACATTACACATTTTGTTTAAGAAATCTGTAACTCTTGACTGTAATCGTTTTATCACATTATGGAAATTTAAAACAAATCTATTCTTCTAAAATAAATTTTAACAAAATAACATCCAAGAGTCTCTTTTCCCTGACAAAACCCAGTCTGCTCATGAGGATAACTCAATACAAACAACACAACAGTCAGCAGTTTACAAGACAGAGGGATTCCTCATTGTTTTGTATACCCGATTATGGTAATAAGCACTTTGGGTTAACACGCACGGACGATGTATTCGGCCAATGAAATCGCGAGGTAAACCACTCCCGTGAAAAATTGACCAATCAGAAACCTGCGTTGAAAAATATGGGCGGAACTCCTGAGAGCTGGAACTGGGGACAGGAAGTCGCGTATCTTAGCGTGGATGCTAACGGTAAACTGTGATATTTAGCCACACCTCGCAGGTCCATCTCCCACAAACAAGAATGGATATAAGTTAACAATGACTGGAGAGAAAAAGAAGAAAAAGCGGCTAAACCGCAGCATTCTTCTAGCTAAGAAAATCATCATTAAAGATGGAGGCACTGTGAGTAAAACATTTCTTTGTGGCTGTTAGCCATTTGCTAGTCAGGGCTAGCAAGCTAAAACAGTGTTTTTACAGGATGAGCTGTAACAACTCTACACTGAGTGGCAACCTGGCAGACACTTGCTGGTGATTTTAAACTTGTATCTCTGTACTGTAAGAAGAAATGAACAATAATAGATGAAACACAATGGTTTCATTAGACAACCAGCAGTCAAAACAACAAGCCAGCTGGCGAGAAAGCAAGCAGGTCGTCCGTGGCTTGTGTTTTGACATCGAGTGAGTTATCTTACGTACAAAACCTGTAAATGAAACTGGAAGCCTGAAATTGGGATAATGAATTATTAAGTAAGAGAAATAATTAGTCTTTATGGTGACAGAAGTGGGTGTCCCGTCAGAATAAAAAAATAATATGCTTTTCATGACATATGTTCTGTCCGACACTTCACCTGACGTGTTCTCTATAAGAATGACGTGTTTATGCTTTTATCATGTTGTTTTGGTCGTGAACTGCTTAAGAAAAGAGTCGATTCAGTCTTATATGTCAAAGACAGCTCCTAATGGGCTGTCAAATTTTGACTTTATGAATCAAATAGTATGTATTCACATGGTATACTGTATCTGTAGTCTATGACATTGTGCTTGTCAAGAAGACCATTCTTACACTCAAAATTGAGACAAGACAGTAGGAAGTTATTGACATCAAACTTCTGTCCACAAACATGTTGGAAATTACATGAATGTAAATAAAATGAACCTCCTGACATTACTTTCCCAAATACAACATACTATACTTCCTTAAATCACAGCCTTTGATTTGATAATCACTGTTTGATAAGAGATATTTCACTATTTCATAATTAATTATGCAGCCCCATTTGTTTTATTTTAATATTACATTTGATTTAATTAATGGTTAACATTTCATCAACTCATGTTTGGGAAACCCTGGACTAATAGTTAAGTGCAAATGGATGGTCTGTTTATACAGGGCTAAATTATATGCTTGCTCTGAAAGTAAATATTTTTTACTTTGACCTGTAATCTAAAACGCTTCATGTTTTTATACAGTGTAAGAAGGTTTTACACTGTGCCATAAACAGGTTGTTCATAACCAGAGGTTTCTAATCATTGACTTTATTGTATTAGTGATTTAGCTTGGGACTCCTGTAAATCGATTGAAAGGTTTAACACAATAACAGTAGCCCACTAGTTAATATGTTGCTCATCTCAAATTTAACAAGAGCTTTTATGAATACATTACAGACTGTACAAAGAGTGTAGGTTGAAGGTGTGTTAACTGTCTGTTAACCTGCTTAGCCCTCTCAGGCTTTGTTTGCACTGTTAACTGCTCGAGCACAGGCCACGACTCTTTCTCTCCCCCCTTTCTAATGATCCATAGCATTGTGCTCAGTCTGCAGGCTGTTAAACGTATGAGTGCGGGCTTTCTTGCGGACCATTAAGTCACTTCCGATGTTCGGCATGCATCATTTCTATAAGGGTTTGGCAAGGTAGTTTTGGGCTTTTAGGGGTTGATTTAGGGCCAGACATCCATCTAATATTTGTTTTCTAAAGCGAAAGCTTTTGTACACTAGATAAGTGTGAGATGATGAGTCTGGAATTCTAGGCCCTTTGGACCCTGTTATTGCACACTATAATGATGTTTATTTTAAGCTAATAAATGGTAATGAAACATATGTTATGTCAAAAATATTGCTATTTTGTTCTGTCTGTAATGTGAATCATGTCTTCTGTCATTTGTCTTGTCCAGCCTTCCACCTTATTGCTTCTTTATCCATGTTTTTCCACATTACTTCCTGTATTTTGTTTGTTTGTAGTAACAATATTAGTAATGTATGGAAGCTTGTTTCCACCACTGAATAAAAAATAAAAAAGGTATAAATGCGGACTTTTTTCTCAAAATTGCGCCATATTTTGCGCCAGAATTGAGTTTATATCGCAAAAAGTATTTTTTTCCTCAGAATTGGACTTTACAACTCGCCACAGTGAGTTTATATCTCACAATTGCTAGAAAAAAAGTCAGAATTGCGAGTTTATATCTCGAATTTGCAAGAAAAAAGTCAGAATTGCGAGTTTATATCGCAAAAAGTCAGAATTGCGATTTTTATATCGCAATTACGAGAAGTCAGAATTGCGAGTTTGTATCTTGCAGATGTGAGAAAAGTCAGAATTGCAAGGAAAAAGGTCAGAATTGTGAGTTTATATCTCGCAATTGTGAGGGAAAAAAAGCCAGAATTGCGAGGAAAAAGTCAGAAATGCGAATTCATATCGCAATTGTGAGAAAATGTCAGAATTGCGAGTTTATATCGCAATTACAAGAAGTCAGAATTGCGAGTTTATATCTCGGAATTGTGAGAAAAAAAGCCAGAATTGCGAGGAAAAAGTCAGAAATGCGAATTTATATCGCAATTGTGAGAAAATGTCAGAATTGCGAGTTTATATTGCAATTACAAGAAGTCAGAATTGCGAGTTTATATCTTGCAGTTGTGAGAAAAGTCAGAATTGCGAGGAAAAAGTCAGAAATGCGAATTTATATCTTGCAGTTGTAAGAAAAAAGTCAGAACTGCGAGGAAAAAGGTCAGAATTATGAGTTTATATCTCGCAATTGTGAGGGAAAAAAAGCCAGAATTGCGAGGGGGGAAAAAGGTCAGAATTTTGAGTTTCTCGCAGTTGTTAGTTTATAACTTGAAATTCTGACATTACTATTACTTGCAATTGTGAGTTTATATCTTGCAATTCTGAGGAAAGAGTTCAAAAAAGTGAGATAAAAAGTCGCAATTACCGTTTTTATTTTTTATTTAGTGGTGTAAACAAGCTTCCATAGTAATGTAACTTGTCCTTGTTTAGCCACAGGGGATTGGAGAGCCCAGTGTCTACCATGCTGTGGTGGTTATCTTCCTGGAGTTCTTCGCCTGGGGACTGCTCACCACTCCCATGCTTACGGTAAACCAGTTTTGTTTCATTGCCCTCATTCACAGATTCAGATCAGAGCGAATTACGAGCCATGAATGTTTGCATTCATTCTCCCTTCCTTTTTTTTATCCAAAACAAGGAGTGACATTTCCCATTGCCCAGATCCGAGGAGCCTCGTACAAATTTATGAATAAATGAATCCTGATCAAATGGAGAGGGCAGAATGGTGCACTCTGTTTTAGTTGATGAGGGATGCATTGTGTTGGCCAAGTATAATTGACCAAGCAGTATTAAAACAACATCAAACAGCGTCATGCTAATAATGACCTTTTTATTCTGAAGGCTAACTGGAGGGTTTGTCAGGCCACATGGCTGTAAATGAAGCTGAACCTGTGATTTACTTTGTAACGCAGTGCCAGTTGTTTTTTATGTTGTTCAGCATGATACTATTGTTGACACTGTATCCAGTACAGTCACAGCATGCTACACAACGTGCTATTTGCAAAACCTTTTTCCACAAAGTGATCCATTGCTCTGACTGTAACCGATGTTTCCTTAAATTTACACTGCATGCAAAGTGGAATTGCTGTTTTCTTTTGTTAAATAATGCATGAGTTGAAAGCGGTATTGTCTCTTATGCTCACCAAAGCTACATTTATTTGACCAAAATACAGTAAAACAGTGATATTGTGAAATATTTCAATTTAAAATAACAGTATTTAAATATATTTTAAAATGTAATTTATTCCTGTGACGCAAAGCTGAATTTTACTCCAGTCTTCAGTGTCACACAATCCTTCAGAAATCATTCTAATATGCTGATTTGGTGCTTAAAGGGTTAGTTCACCCAAAATTTTCATTTTTTGGTGAACTAACCCTTTAAGAAACATTTATTATTATCAATGTTGAAAACCGTTGTACTGCTTAATATCTTTGTGGAAAACATGAGACTTTTTTTCAGGATTCTTTGATAAATCAAAAGAAAAACAGCATTTATTTGAAATACAAATGTTTAAAACATTGTAAATGTCTTTACTGTTACTTTTGATCAGTGCAGTGCAGCTCTTACTGAATAAAAGTATTTAATCTTACTAACCCCAACATTTTGAACGGTACTTTTACACATTTAATCTTACACTGTGTCTACACCGGATGCGACCATTGATGCGTCACATCGCACCGCAGCAGCTAGAATCTGTCTACACTGGACGTTGCAAATCCATTTGTCCTTTCTATGAGAAGTATCGTGAGTGCTTGGAGTACATCACAAATACAACGAGGCATCAGTTTACTGTCGGGGATTTGTCGTGTCGCGCCGCATCCAGTGTAGACAGCATCACTGATTATAATGGGTTCTGTTGTCTTTTGTCGCGTCGCATCGCAACGCTCACATCCATTGTAGGCACGGTGTTACTGCTATTAAATTCAGGACAGATTTTTCCAGCTTTGTTTACTTTGTTTCTAGGGATGTACTGTACAGTATAATGTGTCTGTTATTCTGTTACCATATCAGTATCTGCAAATATTGGCTTTGGCATCTGTCTGTTCTGCGTTTATTCAGCAGAATGAATTTAAACATTGTAAAATGTAAAATGGTTAAACAAAAAAACAGGGCTGTGAACACAACACTACTTTTATTGATCAATGAAAGAATAATCATTACCTTTTTTTTATTTCATTGGTTTAAATGGTATCCTTAACTTCTATGGCACATTACAAAAGTACTTTTATGCATAATTTCTATTGTACTGCTATTGTAAGTCTGTTGATGATCAATGTCAACACAATATAGATTTATTATATGAGCCTTGATATCAATTATCAGCCACAGCATACAAAAGTCTGAGACCAATTTGAAATCTGGGATTCTTTTTGTGTGTATTTACACTTGGATATAATGTTTTAGGATTTTGAAATATTTAAAACAAAATTTTGTTACTAATAAAATATGAAAGTGGACATTCACTCAAAATGGTATGGAAATTGTTAAAACAGAAAAAAATAATGTAACATTTTTTTCACCAGTGGTCAGTTGGCTTTTGGTAGTGGCTGAAATAGAAACAGTCCCTAGTTGCTTAATGTCTTGTATATGGATAAATTCGTAATTCATTGTCCTCATTTCCCAATGTGGGAGGAGGATTTGCATTTATTTGGTGCAGTTGAGCCAGAGTCGCCTCAATGCTCTTTGCTCTGGCCTTTTATTTGATTAGTAGCCTCTGATATACTGAAGCACTAATGAGCCTAACAAAGCCTTCCAGATGAACGCTGCACTGACAAGACTTAACGTCTCAGCAAGTGGCACAGCTTTGCTCTTTCAGACAGTGCAGTCGAGCTCTGCTTCAGTGCCATATCAAATGAACACAGCAGGTGAAATGAGTTCACATGCTTTTTCATCTCTCAACATCATTTCTTAAATAAATGAGAAAAAAATTGAAAGTGAAGAAACGCAAATTCCCATTTCTGAATGTGGATAATCTCTTGTGCAGATCTCAGATCTGGTCAACATGCTCCTTTTTTTTTTTTTTTTTTTCTCAATTCAGTTGAATGTTTCTCACAGGTGCATTATGGGCTTGTTAGACTGTTTACATTTCCATGATGATAACAGTGACTGATAAAAAAGTAATAGTATCAGGTTTCTATATACGAGCAGAATGATTTTTGCAGGACAGTATGTAAGCAAACAGTTGAATGTCAATAACCAGTTTTGTTTCACTTTTCTTAAAGGGTTAGTTCACCCAAAAATGAAAATTCTGTCATCATTTACTCACCTTCATGTTGTTTAAAACCCATAAGACTTTCGTTCATCTTCTGAACACAAATGAAGATAAAAGCCTAAATCTGTTCATCATATAAATCAATCGAGTCTCTTCAGTAAATTTGGACTAAACCGCTCAAATTTATAAGGATTAGTTTTACGATCTCTTTATGAACTTTTTGAAGCGTCAAAGTGGTAGTTGCGTAGCTGTCAATGGAGGGACAGAAATCTCTCAGATTTCATCAAAAAGATGAACGAAAGTCAAGTTTGGAACAACATGAGGGTGAGTAAATAATGACAGAATTTTCATTTTTGGGTGAACTAACCCTTTAAGTATGTCTTAACTGTGCAGTTATAGAAAATTTAATAAATGCCTTTCAACATTTTTTCAAGTTAAATTTCATCAGAATTGAACATGCCACTTTATAAGTAAGGCATATGCCCTGTTGGACTTCAGTTCATATGTAATGTTGACTTCTTGGAACTGTAGACTTTTTCTTTGAATTTGTATACAGATCAGTTGATTTGTTTCCCAGTCATAAGAGAACAGATCTCTTTTGTACACTTATGTAAAACATTGACACTGTTGTATACAGTGTGTTTAATGATTAGTCAGGCTGTGGGAATCATTGCTCCAGTTAGAGGTATGCACCTGACTTCAAAGGCAATGACGGTTCTTATGCTCAGCCTCAAATAGAAAGCAGTTGAAATCTCAAAATGCTTAAGTAACATTTCTGTTTGCATACAGCCTTGCCTTGTACTTTTATTATGGGTTGGTCATTTCATTGCACGGTCAAAACAACATGTTTGTACTCATGGTGGTTATTTTGTAACCTCTAACAAGTAAAGCAGCAAAAACAATGACACATTTATGTGGGAAAACAAGCGACCAGTTGGATCATGAAGCACATTTGGCTTGTGAACTACACTGTAAAAAACAATAAGTAAAATCTACTTAATTTTTCTTTCGCAAGTGTTTGCACTCATATTTTTTAAGTAAATTTCAAATATGTTATTAAGTAACTCTACTTAACTAAGATAAGTAAAATTAACAAAGAAAATAAGTAATTTTAACTTGGCCAGTAAAAGGTTGAGTAATTTCTACTTTGTTGAAGTTTCTTTTGCAATACATTTTACTCAAACAATATAACACTGAATTAAACCATGCTTTTAAAGTGTATGCTTTACTTAGAAACATCTACGTAAATAATACAATACCATATCTTCATATTGTGAAATGTGGCAAATATTCAAATGTGGCATTTTGAGTAGAAAATGAACTCCAAATAACACAAAATGGCAAGTTATTAAACATAACAACAAAAGCAATGATAAAACAGTGTAAAAACAGCTGGAAAACAGCGCAAAATCGACCTCATTAATTATTCAAGGCCCAGTGCATGATGGGAACACCAGTATCAAAAAAAGTTGTAGTTTTACTTAATTTTATAATGTTGATATTTACGCTTTAATTTCTACAAGCTTAAATTGAGTACTAATATAGAATTTACTTAGTTCAGGCAAGAATTAAAAAAACTAACTTTCATGTAAAAATTACATTTGTTTTTTCTGTAGTATTTACTTCACCATAAAATCATTTTTTACAGTGTACTTGGTTATTTGATATCCTCAGTTACAGACATGGAAACCCTTTTAATGATTTTTAATGTGGAAATGGATAATATTCTGTATTTTTCATGCTTTGACATTATTTAACGGGTATTTTTACTTATTTATTTGCTCTGAAAAGGATTAAAAGGAATTTATTTATTTATTTACCAGAGGAATATCATTTCAAATTCAACCAAACAACTATTGTTACCAAGTATGATCAAAATGTTTAATGAAATAGTAAACAAATGTCAGTTTTTAATTGATTCATTGAAATCTAAAGTTTAAATAAGAGACTATTAAAGCATTCCTGATTGTCTCTTATACTCACAAGAGAAGGAAGAATCTTGAACAACTTAAGTTCAATTAAAAGTTCATTAAAATCATTGTGATGTTCATGTGATGTTGCCTGCTTTTATATTGCGACAAAATCAGTGCAAATATATTATATTAATCTTATATAAATATATTTATCAGATTGCCAAGTATTCTTATTGCCAAGTTTCAGCTTGTAGTAGTACTTCTTTTATGAGCTCTGCCATAGAGTAAACCTAGTGAATCATTAACATTATTCTGTACCAACAGGTTATCTGTATATATGTACAGCATACATTTTATGGTCAATCTGTTTTTTTGTTTCAGGTGTTACATCAGACATTCCCCCAGCACACATTCCTGATGAACGGACTTATTCATGGTGTCAAGGTAGGACATTGACTCCGGCCATTCACATTTACTCATGCTTTTCCTCTTCTCCCTTTCTGATGTGACAAGAGATAAGAGCCATGATTAGGGCTAGCTACTCTTACGTTGCCATGTTTATTTATGATAAACCCTGGTCACACAGTGATGCCCCAATCCAGCCTGACCCGAATATTACTGTGAAATAGTAAGATCCAAACAGCTTGCCAGATCCAGTCAGGCTCTGGTCTTGCCATGCAGATGTTTTCGAAACTTTCAGAGTAAATGTGCCATTTAAGGAAGCCATGTGCTTTTGTATTCCCTCAGGGCCTGCTGTCTTTCCTGAGTGCTCCATTAATCGGTGCTCTGTCAGATGTGTGGGGCCGGAAGTCCTTCCTGCTGCTCACTGTGTTCTTCACCTGTGCTCCCATCCCTCTCATGAAGATCAGCCCATGGTAAGCCTCTTGCATGAAGCAGTTTCCTACTTTAATGTGAAATTACAGAAAATCTAATTCTCATTACATAATATGAGACAAATGATATATTATTTTAAGGGCTGCCCCCTAATAGTTGACTAAACGTTAGTCGACTTGAAGAGGCTTAGTCAACCAAAATTTTATTAGTCAGTTAGTCGCAGAAGGAAAAAAAAAACCTCATGGTGGAGTCACGCAGTCTGTGAGGGACAGATCATTAACAGCAGGTCCTTGTGGTAATTACAGTATGTCAGGCAGGAAATCCAAACGTTCGACTATCATTCATCGACCTCAAATATGGCATATCATTCGAAACACAAGTAGTAAAAACTTTACTTGGCTGCCCGCTCTAACGTTAACCTGGATAATTGTGCGATAGGTAGATCCAAGTGTTTGTATGGAGTGTGGAAGGTAAAGTATACACGATTACTGCAAGACATGGAGGAGCCGGCGCGATCACTTGCATTTTTTTGATAACAGCGGAAACAACTTAAAATACTCTTGTTATTTTTGGTCATACAGATAAGAGTAATACATCATTTGAAACTGTAGGGTCTGCTTTTATTTGTGTAACCTCACAATAACAAGAAAATGTTGTGTCTTTGTAAAACAAAGAAAAAAACAGGATGCGCTTTCTACCGTCTCGGTCTCCTTGAACTGGAACTCGTCACAAAAATGAACTGAAACTCAGCGTATAGGCTACTTGCCTCACAAACATGAGAAATATATCTATAGAAAACTTAATGTCTACTTTTAGATGAACCAATTTGAATAAAAAAAAAAACCTCTCTGCTTATGTAATCCGTTTGAAATGTGCATTTCTCTCTAAAGGAGTATCCACTGTACTGCGGAGATGGCGAGTCAGCATCGTCAACTTCATCTTTGCAGCCGACACTGACTCAGAAAACACTAGTTTATTAATAAATAATTAAAATGTCCCCTTGCTATTTTTTTCTCCGATACATTTATAGTCATTACTTTTGCCGGCAAGTTTATGCGTGCACTTGAGCGCGGAATAGGCTATATTACGCCTATATATTTTAAAGGCTCATTATGGTGTTGTATTCCCCGAGTATATATTTAAGTAATTTAATTAATATAATTGTGCGATTAGTTGACTAATGGCTTAAATTAATGACTAATAGTCGACTAGAAAAATCTTTAGTCGGGGGCAGCCCTAATTATTTTAACATGTGTGTGTTTTATATGATAAAAATCTTTTTTTTTTCTTTTTAATAAAAATTAAATAGACTATTTTTATGCCATATTTACTTTCTTATTTTTTCATTTGATTTTGGGGTAAAATATAGCCTGCATATTCTTTTGTGAGTGTTATTTTAGTATTATTTATATACTTTTGTACCATTTAATATTTTAGTTTTCATTGTAATTTTAGTTTGTTTTAGTAGTTTAGTTGTGTGCATTTGTCATTTTTTTTTTTTTTTTAGTTTTTGTTTCTTTTAATTATTTCTACTTATTTAAGAAAGTATTCTATTTATTTTATTTCATTATTTTTATTTTAGTCATTTTTGTACTTGTACTAAATACTTTAAATACATTTTTTTTCATCTAATATTTATAGTTTATTTTATATTATTTCAGGTTTATTTATATTAACTAAAATGATTTTTAATATTTTCATTAACAATAACAACATTGTTGTTAGCTTAACCCTACAGTGACATAGTCATTGTATTATTTATTTATTGATTGATTGACAATATGATTTGTTCATATTATCATCTTAATTGTAAACCATTTTAGAA